>OY856187.1:141798841-141851499 GCA_963693315.1 Diogma glabrata
GTTACGTCCTTGTTTTTCGACCTTCGACAAAATACCTGAAGTGTTTGATTGCTAGATAAATTGCCAGTAGTGATGCTAAACTTTGAAGTCGCTTAGTGCATGTCAGAGAAGTGTTGTTTAAACCAATTCATTCTTGACGTGTATGAATGCTTCGTCATATTCAGCAGGCCAAGTAAAGTTCTTGGCTATCTAGGGCATCCTGAGAAGAAAAGTCAAGCAAGAATGAATTGGAGTCAAAGTTTCGGTGAACTTGGGCATGAATTGGTGGTAGTAGTTTACCATCCCGACAAAACGTTGAATGATGTTTATTGAATTTGGAGCTGGGCATTTCCTAATTGCTTTAATGCGTTCATCAGAGAAAAGAATTCCATCAGTCTTGTGACTGAGGAAATCAAGAGAAGTTGCACCAAATATGCGTTTGGATGTCTTGATGTGAATGTCAAAACTTTACTAACTTCTTGGATTGGTATGTCACTAGAATGTCGTCCATGTAGACAAACACAAAGTCTATATCTCAAAGTACTTCGTTCATGAATCGCTGAAACATTTGAGCGGCATTGCGAATACCAAATGGGATTAGGGTGAATTCGAATAGACCAAATGGCGTAATGATTGCCGTTTTGTAAACGTCTTCAGATGCGACGGGAATGAGATGGTATGTTCTAACGAGATCGATTTTAGAAAATATTTTAGAGCCATGTAAATGCATGTGCGAAATTTTGAATGTAGGAAATCGGATAACGATCAGGAATCGTAACTGCATTCCACACGGTCTCCGATCGTGATCTTTTTTGTTCACGAAGTTTAGAGGAAATGATACTAAAGAAGAGCATGGTTTGCTGATCCCTAGTTCCACCATATGTTGGAATGCGTTGAATGCTGCTTTGTGTAAGGTAGGATCCAATCTGCGTGGTCATCAGATGTCCTTCATTCACTATATGATTGACCACGTTATGACGCATGGTTAGATTTTAATTCGGTTCAGCTGTAGGAGAAAGGCATCATTTGAGAATAGTACTGTAGCCATTGTTGACTTGAAAGAGAATCGATGTTGGAGTAGAGTCCGAATCGTTGATACATTGATTGACCCTAAGCGACTCAGCCAGTCGTTTGGTTCATTAACATTGTTGATATTGGTTTTTGGTTGTTGGGCTAAATATAATTTTGAGGAGGCACAGCAAGCAACCTTCCCAAGCGGTCACCCGTCTAAGGACTAATCACGGCGAATGTTGCTTTACTTCGGTGATCAGACGAGAACCGGTGATATCAACATGATATTGTGGCATTGTACAACGGATTGACGATCTCAGTCACAATCCACGTGACGGAACACATCATATTCGAGAAAACAAAGATACGGTAGCAACTCACATTTTGAAGTTTCAGAAAGACTGCAGTGTACAAGTCGCCGAACCTTTAATCAACATTAGTCCTCAATAGGCAACATGGCCGTTGAGGTATGCAATAAAAAAAACAAAATAACAGCTTGGATCGAGACTGCATCCACTCCACTTGAAACTTCTAGCCATCTCTCCATCCAAGACCAAATCAAAAAGCTCATTTCTATAGTAAACACCGGCACATACCTGTCTGTTTTACCTATTCCATTATTAAAGAAAACAATCAAAATTCCACATAAAATGATCTGGCCAAATCAACATTGAACTCAAACGAACATTCACGCATGCCTTCGAAATTGCTGCTGTGCACCGCCAATAATCGCGCAAACTTTTTATATAAATTATTTTGGATCGTGACGGTTTGTGGCCATGAATGATAATGTCGGTCACAAAAACTGTATTTAAAATACAGTTTTAACGCATATTATAACACAGTCCTAAAACATTTATATTTCGTAATCACGTAGGGGTCACCAATTATCTCATGCCTGCGTATAAAAGTGCACTTAAAAATTAGATCGATGTACAAGAAACAGTAGTTGGAAAGCTTACCTTCCTGGAAATATTTAATTTCACTCTCTTAATTGTTCTCCGATGCCACAACATGAACAAATGAAATAAAATTTTAAAATCGATTTAATCACAAAACTTTTTACAAATACCTCAAAAACTGTAATTATTTCCTGATAATGATATAATTACAGTTTTTGAGGCATTATCTATATGGAAATTAAAAATTTACTTCTCTTCCTGATTAGAAGAAATTGCTTGTAGAAAACATTAATCGGTCGCACTCCATGACGTTGAAACATGTAAATTCCTTAATCGTTATCCATTATGTTCACTTAACTCAACGAACTCAATAATTTTTTAGTTTTAAGTTAAAAAAAATATTGTTAAGACGAAATCCATTTAATGTAAAATACTTTGAATCACTTCATCATTATCGTTTTATGTAAATAATTTTTTTTTGTAGATAAAAGATAATATTCAAAAATGTTGGATTATATGTCGAATTATACAATGTATCCGAACACCAACCAAAGCATCTTTCAAAAATAAATTTTTTCTTTGATTTTTTGAAAGACAATTCGGAACAACTTGTCAATGATAGATAGATATAGTTGCTCTTAAAACATTGAATAAATTTTCGATAAAAATTAAAAAAATTTTATATATTTTTTTCAAATACTCGTATGTGTGGGACGTGGGTTGACTGAGTTCATGCATCGTTAAAAATACACAGAAGAGGTGATGAGCAGAAATATAATCGATTTTTTTCTTTTGTTTCAGAACAAACAGCTTGTATCGGAATGAAGATAAACCATTAGCGGTAAGTTCATATCATTTTTAAAACGTATAATAATCTAATACAATTTATTTTTGATATACGGGTTTGATAACCCCGCGTACTTCAGTTCCTGCTATTCACCACTGACAATTTGCAGTGATAATTTGCCAAAGCGATCTCTTAGGTTAGGGGTGCTGCCGTTGTACTTGCATATAGCTCTGTATGTGGTACGCTTTAAGCATAGAGGAAGACCATGCGTCACATGATTAATAGTTGGATAATTAGTAATCCAATTTTGGTTTTGTTCGTGCAATTTTGTTCAACAGAAAAAAGAAAAACAAAAAAATTTAATTTAATCTTTATGATTTACTTTCATATAAAGTTAGTACGAAGTCTAGGATACGGGATATATAAACTTATACATAACAACAGAGGCGTTACGAGCAGACGTTATTATAAGCCCCGCTCAAAAGCCTTAAAAAGAGAAATTGTTTGTTTTTACTCTCTAAAATATAAATATTTCTTGTTTAATTTTAGCTAGCAAAAGATTTTTACACATTTTCTGCAAATAATTTAAATAACTTTTATGCTGTCCCTCGAGTGTACATTCGTCTGCATATATCTTGGATAAACGAAATATCGCGCGTGTAACTAGATTTTTTTTTCTAACATCGAATTTGATAAAAAAACAAAAATCTAATGAAAGAAAGAGAAATATATATATACGGTAGTTAATATCCACTGGCATGTTAAAACAAAATTGTTAGAATATTCGACACAATATTTTTGTGAAGATCAATCGATCAATATAGTTCTCAAATATTTTTATTTTTGTGTGATATCAAAGTAAAGAACATATTTTTTGAACGTATTATTCGTGACAGAGGTTCTTGGACTGGATTAAATCGGTTTTCGGGTCTAATAACCTTCATAACGCCCTAATGGTATACTGAATGTCTAGCATAGTTTATTCTAGCAATGTCTAGCATAATTTAAGAATTTATCTGTAGCCGATCATTAATTTCAGTCGCTACACAATGGATAGAAATTTTTGGTTTGCTAACATAACTAATTTTATTGTTCTATTTTTAAAGTTGTTGGATACAGAGAATACTAGTGATGGCTGTTCTCACTTTGAAATCATTTTCGGCTCTTCTCTATCAAATAAACAATATTATCTGTTTGGTTAAAAGAATTGGAAGAATCGCGATTTAGTTATATTTGATCAGTATCGAAAGTCAGAGACTTGAACAGTTTATTAGGTTTTTGATGTTTGATACGCATGGAGGGATCAGTTTTTATTGTTTTATTTTTTTTTATTTTTGATCTACGGGTGTGACAACCCCGCGTACTCCAGTCCGTGCTATTGACATACGAGTTAACGTGAGATATCACATACCACTGGCAATAGCAGAGAGATATCACTATCCAAGGTGACATCTTAGGGGTGGTGGCGACTGGCGGATGAACTGTATTCAGTCAACGGTAGCACCCTCAATCTTAGCTGTGAAATAATCCTTGATGATGAGACGCTATTGCTTCCTTAAAGAAACGAGCCTTCATATAACTATGTGTGGGCTTTAATCTTTAAGAAAGACGGTGCGTCCCAGGATCAAGGAATATGCAACCGGCTGGATTATTGGCAACAACATTTTTGTTTTGTTTGAGCAAATTTTTGTAAAAATTTGCTTTTTACTTTTTAATTTACTTTTATTTTCTCTATTCTATCATAAAATATTGGCCTATGTCATATTTTATCAGTGATAGGATTTTTTGTTTAGTTATCCATTCTTTAACAAAAAATATAAAAAAACAAAAAAAGAGATTTACGTCCATCAACACCTTTGACCGTATGTTGTTGTGGGACCTTGGTCTTAAAAGGTTTTTATGTGTTATTGTGACACATATGGTAATTCCTACTACACAACACATTTTATTAAAAAAAAAAATATAATTACAAATAAAAAAGAGTGTATTGACATATGACGAATTAAATTAAATTCGAAGTATTAAGGTTTTATATAGCTGAATCTATTCAGAGCATGATAGAATGATTTAGAAATTTAACTTTTTTAAACTTCAAATGTTCAAAGTAAAATTGGATTTACAATTTTTAACGCCCTGGGCCAACCCAAATCTGCCATCCCACCTCCTTTATTAAAAAATCTATCTCATAAGTTCACTATAACCCGATTAGTATTTTGTTCAGGGATTTCTTATTAAGATCAGGGCCGAGCCAGGATGTAATAAGTTAAATCCTTAAAAGATATTTGCATCCGGCTCCTATCAGAAATCATACATGATTTTACTAATAGCGCAAGTCCCATTTCTCTTGATCCGGCCCGGACTGCTAAGGATCATCTCATCACTAGTAGTAAATAGAATCTAGTAGGGCTAGCTGATCCGGCGAGGATAGTTTAAGGTTTTACATTCCTGATAAGAGCTTCAAGTTGTCTGATCCAGTCCCTATTAGTGGTTGGAAAAGTCGTATCCGGTCCATTAGAACTATAGTTGATTATTTCTAAATGATTAATATATATTCACTACATTAGGTTTCAGATTTTTGTTTGATTGCATTTCGTTACAATACTTCAGAAAAAAAACCTGTAGTCGTCATATCAAAAACAAAATATTAATCATTTTCAATCGTGTTTTTTTGGGTTTATCCAAACATGATACATTTGGACCGCGTCCACTAGGCGAGAAATGACAGATTGCAAAACAGTGTAAGTAGTTTAAACATTACTCTGTTTATGTTTTACAAAGGCATGTTATTTGTTTTAAAAATGATCCCAAAATGTGTAATAAGCACTGTGCATTCCGAATAATGGGATTACTATTAGTAATTATTATGGAGTTGCGTGCCTTGAGATTAATTTTCCGACTAGTGCAGTTTGTGAAATCGATTATATCTCTTTCCTCAGGCCATCACAAATGATGAATGGCACGCAAAAGTCTCACAAGAAGACGGATTTAAATGAGCAAAGAGTAGAGACTCTGACGACCCCAAAAGTTGAAGGAACCAAAATCATCACCCACATCACATCAAATACAATTATTACATTTAAAAATTAAAATGTTTCACTCACTCCAATCATTTATAACTGACAATCTCCAATCTCCATTAATTTAATAAAACAACCATTTTTTGTGCCAATGGTACCGGTGATTATCGAACAAGAACAATAATGCAATATAATAAAAATCGATGCGCCAAAGCTCCAGGCGATTGTTGAACAAGATTAATAAATCAATATAACAGCCAATTGTTGCACCAAAGATACAGGCGATTGTTGAACAATATTAATTAAGCAATATAACAAAGCTCGTTGCTTCAATGGTATCGGCAATTGTTGAATATGAATAATAAATCAAAATAATAGCCAATTGTTTTTTTTATGTTGAAATGTTGGTACATTTTTTTAAGCTTGGCAAACATTATTATCGACTTGCGGTCGAAATATGTATTTTAAATTTAAAAAAGGAATTATGTAATGTAGTATTCCTTTACGTAAATGAGGGGCTGCTACTTAGGTAGAAAAAATTGGAAAATTTTTAGAATCCTTAACATTGATTGTGTCAAAAGTTCTTCCAAAACGACAAGTTTTGTAAAGAGGTTAAATTAGTTACAGTATGACGCAATATTGCTCTCCATAATCTGCACGGACTTTCGCGATTTTAAGCTATGAAATCAAACCCGTAAAAATGTTTGTATTTCAGGGATAAGAATTTCTTGGAAAATTTTTTGATGTAACTGATCAAATATGAATCATTAAAAGTGCATGTTACAAAACATAGAAGTGCATGATACAAAATATTGTGACTTATCGTGTCTTAATCAAATGGTGGCGTATAGGTTTAATTAAAACTCTGTATATCGCATTCGCAATAAAACTCCTCGAGAACCATACAAGAGATCCATAGTGACTGTAGATTGAATTATTTCTAGTTTTTATCTTATCTATATAACTTGAAGAACTTTATTCTTATAAAGAATATATTTTGTTTGTTTTTCTGGTCAATGTTTTATAAAGTACTAGATGATGTTGAATAATTGCGTACAGCACTTTATATATGAAGAAGAAGAAAATATATGTACTATATGTAAATTATAAATGAGTAGTAAATTACCGAATAAATAGTATTGATATTGATATTTAATTCAATTTTATTATCTAATGTATACATAAACTGTCCAAATATGTTTTGGAACAAGTCCGAGAAAAAAGAATTTCCAAAAAAATTATAAAGAAGGAAAAACAAAAATAGCAATTTTACTTTGCAAAGGAACAATTTAATAACTAATTTACTTTTATTGCTAGAAGTTACAAAAAAATTACTGAAAAAGACTGCAAAAAAAAAAAATTAGAAAATCACATCTTTGTCGTCGCTAAACTCATCAGAACTGCCATTTTCAGCTGTTTCGTCCATCTTGATATCCGGAGAATTGAACAAGCTTTCTGGGCTTACACGGTATTTATCCACCTGACGTATTTTGTTTAAAAAATTCATTCAATGGCCATTATTCTTGATTTTGCTGTGAAACTTAGAACATGTTTCATACCAGTTGAACTTGATCATAACTAGAGCGCGAACGTTTTCAATTTTAGTGCTTCTTTTTCTGGCGTTCAAATATCATTTATATGGGAAAGTCTCTCGCAGTGTGTGCACTACTTGTTGGATTTGTCAAGGCGAATTCGATCATTGTCGCCAGTATAGTTTGTACGGTAGCGTTCAATCAGTAAAATAACGAAAAAAAATTGCATTTTGTTTGAGTAGACGATCCAGATGATGGTAATGTTTCATTTAAATACTGCCCCAAGCAGGCAAATTGTGCAAAATCTTTATCGGCGTCTTTCACATCAAAATATTTGCGTTCAATCAATGTGGATGATTGAACGCAAATATTTTGATGTGAAAAACTAAAGATAAAGACTTTGCTTTAAAATCGAGTAACCATTAGCACCATGCACTTAAATTATTAAGTATGGCCGAATGAAATTTCTTTGTTGACTGAATGAATGCTTTTATTTGCACAGAGGATTATGATTTTTACTTTTTCCGTTCGAAAATCCAGAGTGAAATAATTATTTTGCCATCAACTTTTGACTTTTAGTGTTAATTGGTCTAGTATTACAGAACAATCAATAGCTGAAATGTTCACCTATGTTCAGCTGCAAACCCCCCCCCCCCCCCCCCCCCCCCCCCCCCTTCCACCACGCAAAACTGAAAACATTTTTGCTCAGAATTAGGAGCTTTCAAAAAACGCAAGAATAAAATTTTGAGTTCGATCCCCTAAGCAGAAATCAACATTTGAAAATTACGTTCACACAGCCCACCCACACTTTAAAAATAACTTCAAAGGGCCGTGAAAAGACTCTTAATTAGGAGCTATTTAGGAGCTCTTAAGGCTTCATACTTTTGATTTTGGAGCTCCACCCCTATTCTTAAAACAACCCTTAAACTAGTGTGCAAGCGAAGATAACACATAAACTTTTTGAATCGCTCTTGATAATGGTGTAAGCCGAAATGCATTGAGCAAAAATTTTTAGAAAATAAAAATTAAAACATATTTGCGAAATATAAAAGACTCTTAATTAGGAGCTATTTAGGAGCTCTTAAGGCTTCATACTTTTGATTTTGGAGCTCCACCCCTATTCTTAAAACAACCCTTAAACTAGTGTGCAAGCGAAGATAACACATAAACTTTTTGAATCGCTCTTGATAATGGCGTAAGCCGAAATGCATTGAGCAAAAATTTTTAGAAAATAAAAATTAAAACATATTTGCGAAATATAAAAACAAGTGTTATTAGTTTTTAATTTATATTAAAATGTTTCGCCAAGTGCCGACAGTCGACACAATTGAATTTATAACACATAAAGTAAAAAATTTCTTTATAACATGTAGTTTTTGAATTAAAAAAACATAAAAAGAAGCAACTGTTTATTTCTGATTTGCAACCCTTTAGCAGGAAAACCACCCCTTGGGTTAAACATGTTTGAGGGGATCATGTTAAACAAAATTGACACAAAAATGTATCACGGTAGATAAACTTCCGATTTAGGAGCTTACTAAATGTGTCATTCTATATTTCTGATTTTCAACCCTTAAAAAGTGTCACCCCTTGTACCATACACGCGTAAGGGAACTATGTTAAAGAATTATAGAGATACGAATAGTTTTATGTCAGTGAATGATCTCTTGATTTAGGAGCTTAATAAATATGTCACTCTTTATTTTTGATTTGCAACCCCTTTCAAAAGTGCCACCCCGTTTATCATACACGCATAAGAGAACTATGTTAAAGCATAGAGATACGGATCTTTTTATATCGGTGAAAAAATCGGGTTTTTATACGACTTAGAAGCTTACTAAATATGTCACTGTATATTTCTGAGTTGCAACCCCTTAGGAAGTGCCACCTCTTGTATCATACTCATCCGAGTTGCAATTCCACGTAAATTTTTCTCGAAATCTCTTCTGGTCAATCGACAATTTAATAAAATTAATAATTAATACGAATAAAATACAAAATTGTTTCTATAATAATAAAAGTACATTTTGCTACAAGAGGTGAAAACGTGCTTTTTGTGAAAGAAATTTTGTTCACAAGTGTACTATCGTCGAGTGGGACGCACGTAAACTGTTCTTATCTCGCGTAGGAAATGCAATTTTTTCTATGAAAGTAAATGTTTAATCGATATTTATTATAAACTAGGGGGTGTCCGTGGGCTCCGAAATCGAAATATTCACCGAAATATTCACCGATATAAAATGATCCGTATCTCTATGCTTTAACATAGTTCCCTTTTGCGTGTATGAAACAAGGGGTGGCACTTTCTAAAGGGTTGCAAATCAGAAATATAGAGTGATATATTTAGTAAGCTCCTAAATCGGAAAATCATTCACCGATATAAAAAGATCCGTATCTCTATCCTTTAACATAGTTCCCTTATGCGTGTATGGTACAAGGGGTGACACTTTTTAAAGGGTTGAAAATCAGATATATAGAGTGACACATTTAATAAGCTCCTAAATCGGAAGTTTATCCACCGTAAATACATTTTGGGTCGATTTTGTTTAACATAGTTCTCTCAAGCGTCTTTGACCCAAGGGTGGTTTTCTTGCTAAAGGGCTGCAACTCAGAAATAAACAATTGCTTGTTTTTATGTTTTTTTAATTCAAGAACTACATGTTATAAAGAAATTTTTTATTTTATGGTATTTTTCATGTGTTCTCTTCGCTTGCACACTAGTTTTGGGGTTGTTTTACGAATAGGGGTGAAGCTCCAAAATCAAAAGTATGAAGTCTTAAGAGCTCCTAAATAGCTCCTAATTATACGACCCTCTGGAGTTATTTTTAAGGTGTGGGGGCTTAGTGAACGTTCACTCAGCCCCCCCCCCCCCCCATTTTCAAATGCTGATTTCTGTTTAGGGGGTCAAACTCAAAATTTTATTCTTCCGTGGTTTGTAAGCTCCTAAATAGCTTCTAATTTTGAGATATAATTTTTTTGGTTTTTGCATGGTGGGGGCCAAACCAGTTTTGGTGTTGTTTTAAGAATAGGGGTAGAGCTCTAAAATCAAAAGCATACACCCTTAATAGCTCCTAAATAGCTCCTAATTATAAGCCTATGCCCGATCTTCTAGAGTTATTTTCAAAAAGTGGGGGGAGGGGCTGAGTGAACGTTCACTCAGCCCTCCCATTTTCAAATGAAGATTTCTGCTTAGGAGGTCGAGCTCAAAATGTTATTATTGCATTTTTTGAAAGCTCCTAAATAGCTCCTAATTATAGCAAAATTTTTTTTTATTTTTGCGTGGTGGGGGGACCAGTGGAACAGAGGTGAAATGTTCTTTCCCTCTACTTTTAATATTGATTCTTGAAAATTAGCACCTAGATCGCGTGCGGAAATGAGTGTCAGCTTTGCCATTCGAAAAATTCTTTAATTTTCACAGTCGCTTCAAAGGAGTTGAAATAATTTTTCAAATATTCAGAATTTGCAATAATTGAATACAAACATTCCCTTAGCGCTAGAAATCGCGTTTTGCTGTATATCCTTGCAATTTTGTGTAATTTTTCTCTTATTCCTCACAAAATCCTTTCAGTGTCTTCACGCGAACAGTATATAGCGATAAAAATTTGTATACGATTTTACCGGAATATATTCAACGTCAATATCAAACTTATGACAACCACTTCGGATAGCGTTATGAAATATATGAGCGATACAGCCAGCATCGATGTTGGGTTAATTTGATATTTGAGTTGCTTGAAAACGTTCTTAGTGTCTAGTGCGATGAACATTACTGAAGTTTGTGGGCGCCTACTGGAGTTTATGATATCACCACTGGTTTGGTGTTTTTTAGACAAGGTTGGCAAATATCATGATATTTATATAAATATCAAAATATCCGATATATATCGGATATATATCCGATATATATCAAATTCTGATATTTATTTTTGAATAATTTTTTTACCTATAATATTATACAATATATAGTAGGGGGCGTTCTAGTATTACGTAAGCAATCTTTCTTTGATTTTAGACGCTCCTCTCCCTCTCCCTCTGTATAAGCAAAAAGTTTTATAATTGTTCCATCTAACATAAGAATTATAATTCCCCCTCCCATTGTCAGCAAAAATGAGAATAAAATTAAAAAAAAAACACCCTCCCTCCATCTCGGATTCGTATAAGAACCGATGTTATGTTCCGATGATTCTTCTAGTAAAGGATGTTGGAAACGTTCGAATTGTCCCAAATTCAATAAATTGTCAGTTTTTTTGTTTCCAAGCCTAACACTTAGCTTCGATTGCACAAGTCCACAAGACGAAAATGTTTTTTCAAGAGATGCGGTAGCAGTAACTGCGTTAAGCAGCTATGCACATAAAGATTTAAGTTTTGTTTATTTGGTCAGGTTGCATCATCAATAGTAATTTCTTTCCAACACACCATTGGTGATGTTTTTTTTAAACTGAGATCCAATATTAGAAAATGGTATAGATTCAGCTAAAAGCGCCATTAAAATTGGAATTAAGTCTGAATTAGTTTTATTTAAATATGTATATGCTTCTTCTCTTTGTGATTATTCAAATGTTTACCTTAAAAATTAAAGGTCAAGCATATTAGCTTGGTAATTTGGTGCATCTAAAGCCATATCTCTCCTTCGATAAAAATGTTTCTTAACTTCTAAAGTTGCTTTAGTTTAAGATCGAGTTCCAGTTTATACCAAATTTTAACTTCAACGGCGATTTTACTTCTTTGAGCTCTTTCTAAAACGATTGCTAATGGCTCTACAAAACTTAGACTAGGTTAAGCATCCATTACAATATTTTTGTCATTTATTAATTTTAGTTATGTCAGGATTTCTGTCATATCCTTGTAGTCTTGGCATAGCTGAACCAAGTTACCTCGATTTTGAAAAATGTCTTGCTAGCACCGGTCATCGTGTTCCTACGAACTTCATGCGATAAAATAAGTTTCTTTCCAAACATTTTTTCTGCAAATGGGGCAGGCAAGTGTTTATTTCGAAAATTTTTATTGCACGTAAAATGTGACAAGCAAACGCAAAATTGTCCAAGATCAATGCCAATAGGTTTAATATATGTGCTGAAAACCCATATGGTATTAAGTTGTCACACTCCACGTATCTTATCATTTTCGCAACAGTAGTATTATCTGTAACTATGCTTCGTACTGATACTCCAAATTTTTAGTGGCGTTGGAGATTGAATCCAAGACATTTTTTTAGGTATTCTGATGTATGATTTTTACAAGATGCAACAGTATCAAAAAGTACAGATTCCCGGACTGAGCTACAAAAGACGATGTTTTTGGTTAGATATGTATGTTAGTCCATTCCACCCAAAAAACATGCATACAATTTCTCCATCATTTTTATTTTAACGTTCAATCATAGTTCTGGAGTAAACTTCATTCAAAATAGGTCCTCTAATCTGGCGTCTATCCGGAGTGACATAACACGGTTCCGTTTGGCATATTATTACAACAAAACAAAGAACCAACGATATACTATTAACAACTCAACTCAATACCTTTTCAAATTTTAAATCGACAATCTCCAATCTCCAATCTCCAAACTTCCAATCTCTTGAAGAAATAATGAATAAAATTTCATTTAATTTTGTTTGTAAAATAACTCGAAACAAATTCCGAGAATCACATGAATAAATACGTCGTTCCATAATAGTTCCATGTACGTGTTTTGCGGGCAGACTGTTGCCACTGCTAACAGTTTTTCCAACTTTAAGATAGGAACAGATAAGTTTTAATTTTTTATAAATATCATGATATATATCAAGGCATAAATATCGTGATATATATCAATGATATATATCGGATATATATCACTGATATATATCATGCCAACCTTGTTTTTAGAGTTCTGTTTTTTATACGGAACGCTAATGGTGATAGTACAACGTGTTCTTCGCATTATTTCGATTATCTCGTGAACCATTAATCCGATTAACTTAAAATTTGAAGTGCTTATAAAATTAACCTATCCGCACAAGATGGCGGGTTAAAAAATAAATAAAGTTGTGTTCGTTTGTTTTACAGAGGTACGATGTAAAGCCTTTGAGAACATACATTTTTTTATCGAGATGAGTAGGATATCATATAAAAGGGCTTCATTTCAGTATTCCTTAAAAATGTATTTTGGAATTTTACACCTCACCATTTTTTGTATAATTTTGAAAAATGACGTTTACCATATGTTTTATTGTATTGCCTCGATTAAATCTGGGCATCGGGCACCCTACCTCATCGAAAATCTTAAAATATATTTGGAATGATAGAATTTTGCGGTGCATAATTTTTGAGTTATTCTAAAAAATGTGAAAATTTCAGACGGTTTCGACACTGATTGACAGAAAAAATTGAAAAAATTCACAGAGACTGGAAGTTGCTATATTTTGATCGAAAATTATAGCGAACTTTCAAATAGTTATTCTTCTGTGTGTTTAGGGGATGGATGTAGAGAGGGTAAAAAAATCTTTTTTTTGACTCAAGCACCTAATCTAGCACCTAAATTTTGACTCAAGCACTCAAGCACCTAAAGAGCACCTAATTTAAGAAACAATGCAATTTTTTTTAGAATTTTGCGGTGCACAGTTTTTGAGTTATTCTAAAAAATTTGCAAATTTCAGAACGAACTCCTTCGTTTCGACAACTAAACGACAACTAAACGTTTCGACAAAAAAAACTTTTTTTGATTCAGGCAAGTGGGGTGTCATTGGAAAGAGCACCTAATTTAAGAAACATTGCATATTTTTTAGAATTTTGCGATGCACAGTTTTTTAGTTATAGTTAAAGTGCTATTTTAAGTATATGTATACCACCACCACCCTATATTTCGACGCTGATTTATAAAAAAAATATTCCCAATTCAAACTATTAAAAAGCTGGTAAATCTTTCTTTAGTTAACATAAACAGCTATGGATAAGATTTAACCTCAAGTAACATGTTTTGTGTCATTTTTTATCTATGTAGATGTAGTCGAGTCAAAGAAGAAAGAATTTGTATGGAGACCTACAACAAATTAGTATAAAGCTGGAAATTTTATGAGTAGTAGTTGGACATATACTGAGTACAATCCTAAAAGTTGCACTCTCTTGCAAGTAGGCATCCCCCTTTTTTACCCCCCCAAACCCTAAAAATGAAGCGTTTTGTAAAACTAAAGTTATAAAAAAACTAGATTATCAATTTTTTTGAATAATACATCAAATTATAGGTAATTGAATTAGCTATTACATAAAAATAAAAAAAGTGCAAAATGTTTCAGCTTTGATAATAAAATAACAGGGTGATTATAAATTTTTTTTTAAAAAAATGATTTTTTCCATTTCATTTTTATTATTGTTGGTTTTTTGGTAAAATGTATTAAATAAATGTTGTAAACAATTCTATTATCTACAAAACAAAGAAAATTTCATAAAAATCTATCAACAATTGTAGATTCTATCATAGATTTAATAAAAAGAAACACTAAATTAAATATTATATCAAGAATTAAGTACGCAACAATTTCAGAAAACGACGATAGTTTTACAGTTAAGCGAGTGAGAAAATCAAATTTCATAGTTCTTTCATTATGAGTTAGATGTTTCATTTATGTGGTCTAATTGAAAAATAAATCTTTGGTAATTAAATATTAACTGCCTGTTTTTTAAAGCGGATTTTAATTTTATATGAATAATTTATATACTTACATATTATAAAATGTCATGTTTATATGCCAACTTCCATTGGATAGTAAAGATGTAGTAATTGTGACGAAGGGGTTGAGTACACTGAAAGAAGCCAGCATAATCCGAAATGATGAAATTCATATAGCATTAGAAAATGTAAACAAAATTACGTTGCATAAAAAGTGTAGGATTGATTACGTTCACAAACGAAATTTAAATAAATTTAAAGAAAAGGTAGATGATAAAGTCACAGATAAAGTAGTGGTAACCAGAAAACAAACTTCAGATTTCAACTTTAAAACACAATGTATATTTTGTACTAAACAATGTCAAACACAAAGAAAAGATAGAAAAAAATTTCACATTGTCTCCACAATATCAAATAAGTCCTCGGTTAAGTCCACCATTGAATCTTATTCAAAAATACGAAATGATGCATGGGGAATGGAAGTTTTAGGACGAATAAGTAATGAAATTGATCTAGTAGCCGCTGAAGCAAGGTATCATAGCTCATGTTATGCTGAATTTTCCAAAGATGTTTCTAAGTATGAAGCACTTGGACGACCTACTGATTGTTCAAATCACGACATTTTTAATAAACTATGTGAATATATGATACAAAATGAAGATCAATGTCAATATACTCTAAAAGATCTCCAGGATAAAATGACTGAACTCTCAGAAAATATGATCAGCAATTGGTCTGATTACTTTTTAAAAAAAAAAATTAAAAGAGAGGTTTCAAGACAATATACTGTTTATCGAAAATCCTGGAAAATCAAGCATAGTTTGTTTGAGATGTACAGCGAGTCGAATAATTACGAGTCAATGGCATAAAAAGAAATGTAATAATGAAAATGAAGAACGACTTCGAATTGTTATTGCAGCTGCAAAAATTATCAAGGAAGATATGCGCGAAAAAATATTTGATTCTGACACATACCCCACCAGTGAGGAGATTTCTTTAGGGGGTAAAACAGATGCGCCAGAATCAATACACTTATTTTTAAGTGAATTAATAATAGGAAACAAAACAAGTAAGAAAATAGTTTCCAAGGAAAGGAAAATTACTGCGGTGGAAAATGTTTTAATGACAGAAGTAAGAGTATGTCGTTCATATACATCTCCACTTCTGTTAGGTTTAAGTGTTTACTTACATAGAAAGTACGAATCAAAACATTTATTGGAAATGCTGTCCGCTTTGGGATTTTCTTTACCTTATCATACTGCAACGAAATATATAGCGGTAGCTATAACAAGTGCACAACCTATACTATTGACTCTTCAGCTTTTTCTCAGTTTGTATTTGATAATGCCGACTTCAACACAAGAACAATCGATGGAAAGGGTACGTTCCATTCAATGGGAGGGATTGCTTGTGTTTCTCCAAAATCAGCAATTACGCTTAATGAAAATTTGGCAAAAAATCCGAAATATGTTACTGATTATGGTGAATTTGGTTTTATTAAACTAAAATTTTACAACAAACCGGCAAAAAGTGGTTTTGAAAACCTTAATATGTGACACAAGAAATATGATTTCGACTCCAGATAGCCTTATATTATCTACATTTACCAATTGTTTATGGCTATGTGGGTATCTTCTTAAATTTGAAAATCCAACAAATTGGAATGGGTATATGACTAGCATTATGGAAGGACCTGATTTAAATAAAATATCGGAAATTTTGCCTCTACCTTTTATAAATCTCGACCCATCAAATTTAACAACTATTTATACTGCACTTCAATTTGCAGCAAACCAGACGAAAAAACAACACCATAAATTATGCATTGTTACTTTTGATCAGCCGCTTTTTATCAAAGCAATGGATATAGTTAAATCTGCGGTGTCGGATTCGATTATATCACAAATATTAGTACGCCTTGGAGGATTTCATATGTTAATGTCGTACATGGGCGCAATTGGTAACATAATGATGGGAAGTGGACTGGAAGAGTTATGGTGTACGGTTTATGCTAAAGGATCAGTTGATCATATGATTCACGGCCATGCTTATAGTAGAGCGTTACGGGCTCATCTGTTAACACAACTTACACTGTCATGTCATTTTTTAAAGGATTTGGATGTATCAGAGGAACAGACTAGGATTATTGAAGAATTATATAATAAATATGATCAAAAAGTTATTACTGACAGTCAAGATATCTCAAATATTTATTCATTTCTAATTAATCAACTTGATATTTTAAGCGAAAAAAGTCAAACAGCAAAACTATGGTGTGAGTATTGGAAAACGGTTGAAATAATACGGCTTTATATAAATTCTGAACGATTAGGAGATTGGAATTTACATCTATATTGTGTTCAACAAATGATTCCAATTTTCCATGCATCAGGACATTTGTACTATGCTAAATCCACACAGCTATATTTACAGACAATGGTTGAATTTTCTAAAAATGATAAGGAAATTTTTGACGAATTTATGAAAAATTTTTGCATACGTCGAACTGAGAAAAAGTGGTGTGGAACTTGGAGTGACATGGTTATCGAACAGGAGTTGATGCGATCAATGAAAACAATTGGTGGACTTACCCATGGACGTGGTCTAACCAACGCATCACTTGCACGATGGGTAGCAGGGATGCCATTTTGTTCAAAAATTAGTAAAGCGTTAGAAATTTTTTGTGATACTTCAGTTTCATCATCTGAACAACACGTCGACTTAAGTGTTTCGCGACGAAAAAAGGACGAAGAGGATTTGCTTTCATTTAAAAATTGGATAATTGATCACGATCCTTTGACAGATTCATGTCCAGAACTGAGATCAATATTTGATGAAAGATTGCTGGAGATAAAATAAATTGCGATCAAGCGTATGCTATAGGATTTAAAATGTATGAAGCAACATTTGGAAAAAATTTCCAAAACTGCTTAAATTAAGCAGGAATGCTAAAGTGAAATGTATCGCTTATACAACACGGACAATTAAAATAAATCAAAATGATGTAACTATTAACCCAACCCAACTTTTTAATAGAATAATTTGTGTTGTAATTCTCCTAAAGACCAGCCCCAACAGCACTTTTTGATGAAAATTCACTTCGAAAAACAAATAAAGCTTCATTGTACTCTTTCTTTGAAAAATCGATGAAACCACTTACAAACGTGGATCTAATATCAACAAATAACCGTTTAAATAAATATGTTATCGATGGGGGTTATTTATTGCACAAGGTGGTATGGCAAAATATTGGCATTAATTTTACTGAATTATGTGCTCAGTACTACAAATATATTCAACGCCATTATGGAGTAAATTGTACAATAGTGTTTGACGGATATGACAATGAAAATTTGAATCCAAAATCACTAGAACATAATAGACGTACTCAAAAGCAATGCACACCAAGAATTATATTTAAAGAAAATACGATAGTTACAACGTCTCAAACTGAATTTTTAGCAAATATTGAAAACAAAAAAAGATTTATCAGTCTTTTATCATCATATTTAACTGATTTAAGAATAGAATGTGTTCAAACTCCAGCAGATGCGGATACAATAACTATTTTAATTGCGCTTAACTACTCTCAAGTTAGTAATAATAATATTGTAATAGTTGGTGAAGACGTGGATCTGTTAGTCTTATTACTACATCATTGTAATTCAGAGAATGTCTTTTTTATGAGACCAAGAAATCTTGCCAAATCGGATAAGATTTATGACATAATGAAACTTAAATCATCTATTGGTTTTGTCTCCAACGCAATATTATTTCTTCATGCAATTTCAGGCGCGGATATTACTTCTGCTTTATTTAAGAAAGGGAAAAACTCGGTTATTAAGTTATTAGCAAAGAACAATTTGTTTGAGCATATATCACCATTTTATGAAAAAGATGCTACTAAAAGCAATATACAAATTGCTGGTGAAAAATTTATGCTCGCCATTTACGGAGCAAATCGTCAGATCACTAAAAGTTTGGATATGCTTCGTTATTCTTCTTATAATCGGCTTACTGGAAGGCAGAAGTTAAATACCAATTTTGAATTAGCAGTTTCACCACCAACAAGCGATGCTGCCAAATTTCATTCATTCAGAGCATATTTTCAAGCGCAACAATTTTTGGGAAATACTATAAACCCTCTTGATTGGGGATGGGAAACGGAAAATAATATCATCATTCCAATTAAAAATTCACAGCCTATCGCTCCAGATTTTTTACTAAAACTCATATTTTGTGGATGAAAATCGCAATGTGTATCGTATTGCAGTTGTAAAAAAGCTGGTCTTAAGTGCTCAGCAATGTGTCAAAATTGTAGTGGAATAACTTGCAAAAATACAATGCCACTTCTAGAGGAAGACGAAATTAATGATATGAATTAGATTCCAAAAATTTATAATTAAAAAAGCACAATTGAATTTTTTTTAAATTTACAATTTTTTACAATCAGCTTGTTTTTCAATTAAAAAATAATATTTTGTTTATTTATTATTGCGTATTTAATTCTTGATATAATATTTAATTTAGTGTTTCTTTTTATTAAATCTATGATAGAATCTACAATTGTTGATGGATTTTTATGAAATTTTCTTTGTTTTGTAGATAATAGAACTGTTTACAACATTTATTTAATACATTTTACCAAAAAACCAACAATAATAAAAATGAAATGGAAAAAATCATTTTTTTAAAAAAAAATTTATAAACACCCTGTTATTTTATTATCAAAGCTGAAATATTTTGCACTTTTTTTATTTTTGTGTAATAGTTAATTTAATTACCTATAATTTGATGTATTATTCAAAAAAATTGATAATCTAGTTTTTTTATAACTTTAATTTTACGAAACGCTTCATTTTTAGGGTTTGGGGGGGTAAAAAGGGGGGATGCCCACTTGCAAGAGAGTGCAACTTTTAGGAATGTACGCAGTATATGTCCAACTACTACTCATAAAATTTCCAGCTTTATACTAATTTGTTGTGGGTCATCTTCTTTATTGACTCGACTAATGTGATTGTCATTTACTATTGACGTCTACGATTAAGCATTTATTCTGTTATGCGTCCATAGTCTGGCGATATAAAGACTTTACAACACAACTTATGTCATTTATTTTTGATATTGTGTTCTTTTACATTCACGGAACCCTTTGCGAGCGAATTTTATTCGCACTTTTCCGACTTTTTTTAGTTTGTGATTCAATATTTGTTTATAAACCGATAATCAAATATACGAATCAGACGAGCAACAAAATAAACTAGTGACATAAGCCAAAATTTTATAATTTATGAAAAATAGCAGTTTAGGAGTCAGCTGTAATATTTACAAATAAATCAATGCCGAATCGCTGAAATATAAATTTAAATGTTTTTTCAAAAGTCATTGCTTTAAATCCTCTTATTTTTTATTTTTAAAATTTTTAATCACTTGAAATCCGGGTATTTCGCGTAATTTTGGTCAAATCCGGTCCGGGCATTTTTCGTCCGATTTTCGAACTCAAAATCCGGGTTCTCCCGGATCGATCCAACTAAGTTGATTGACCAGTTTATGTATACACATATACACATTACACATGTAAACTTGCTTGCAAATATAAACTTGCGAGCTCATATCCCTCATTTAAAACTATTAAATAGTTTTGCGACAAACGCAGAACACAAACAAACATAATAGAAATTCGAATGAAGACTCAAATAAAACCAAAAAAACTCGGCTATTTCCGATTTTCTTGAAACCTTGTTAATCGTTAGCATAATATAAAAATTTTTTCTATTTTTGATACAGGGTTACTCGAAATATGTTTAGAAATTGAAAGACAAGGAAAATTTTAAGTAAAATTTGACTCGAAGAGGTTCACCGATTCTAATGATTTTTTTTTACAAGGTACCGAGTAAATTTGTATAAAAATATTACACCTAAAGTGTTTTTATTTTTAAAAGTTAAAATGATGGAAAAATTGATAAAATTTGACGAAAAATATAGTGATACATCACTCTATACGTTTTAAGAGGCTCGGAGTGAGGAGGGGTAAACCGTCATTTTTAGACTAGTCGACTTGGATCTTATTTACAAGAGCACTTAGTTTAAGTAAAGTTGTAATTTTTTGTAAAATATTCTCAAAAATGTGCGATTTCAATACTGCTCCTACACCATCACCTCACACGAATAAATTCGAAACACATATAAAACATAAAATAATTATTTTTGAGGTAAATTCTCAAGTTTTTAAAATTAAAACAAATTAGAAAAATACTTCAATTGTAATTATTTTGAATCTAGTTCTTAATGGTTGGAAAATCAATTTAAATAAAATTTAATTTCAGTATTTTTGTAAGATGTTTTTTTTTCTTAGAATAAAATTTTACTTTTAATTTTAAAAGAAAATATATTTTTATTGCAAAAATATTATTGAACAACAAAATAAAAAATGATTTTGAAAAATTGAATTTCATTTTTACGATGTGTAAATTGGATTATTTATTTATATTTTTGTTGTTGTTCTATAAATATAGAAATAGTTTTAGTTTTTTAGTAATATTTTATTAATAATGATTATATTGATTTGAAGGAAGTATTGAGTCATGAACAAAAATAATAGGATTGTAAATATTTTAACATGCGGATGTCAAATTGTTATGGATTTTGTTTCATTGTTTGGACTGTCCAGGTTTTAGCGTTAATTCGAATTAGTGGATCGAGATATAATGCATATTTTGTCGATTATCGGTGTTAAAACTAGATTTTGCTCACAAAGTTATGTCAACTCTTGATAAAAAAAGATAAATTATCCATCTACTAGTCTCGAAACCCTGCATACTGCACTTTTTGTTTTTAGCCCCTTAGTTAATGTGAGATTTTACATCCTACGGGCAATGTTTTCAGGGCGCTGTATTTGTTTACATCCTGACTCTTGGATTCTGTTCAAAAGCATGCTATACGAATCGTGGATGATCGAAATTTAACATCAAATCTTGATTCCCTAGATCTCGTCAATTGGTTTGCCAAACTATTGAGATCACTCATTGTCATAGTGAAAAAAAGGAGACGAGTTTTTTTGTCCGTATATCGTAGAAATAGAATGCTTTGCCCGAATCAATAGTCTCGTGGGCGTTTTATCCACAAAGGTTTAAAAAAGCGTCCATCAAAAAGCGTTTTAGATCTTAAAAGATACGTATGTCACATAATATAATTCCTATTACATAATAGGAATCTGAAAAAAAGCCAACCATACCTACTTGAGTTTTATTTCTCACAAAAATCTCCAAAAATTTAAATTCCCATTATGTAGTCTAATATCCATATCTATATGACAATAACTGAGTAGTAAATAAGTGATGATAAAGTTTCAACTTCCAATTCATCGCCTCGGTGGCGTTATTGATAGCGTGGCAGCCAATGAATTCGAACATGGCACTGATAAGGAAGATTCGAATCCATCCGAAACACTTAAAGCAGAAATGTAGATTTATTTTTAGAAAAAGGAAACCATAGCTTCGAATCGAAAAAATTCAAATTATTTTCTTACTTGAGTTTAATTGCTCACAAAAAAGCCTCAAACATTTACTCAATGGCTTATTACACCAAATTCCTCAAATCACTCGATAGTCACATTCACTTGCGGTTAAATGGGGAAACAAAAGTTCTCACACAAAAAGCGAATGTTAATTTTGAAAAATAGTGTAACCTAAATATGTGAACACTGTCTTGTTGGTCGATCGGCGTATCTCAAAAATATTTTATTTGATTTGAATGATGTCCTTGGCAAATGACGCCGCCAAAAATTTAACTAAACTACAAAAATTTCAAAATTAACAGTCTTAATTTTCACCTTTCAAACAAATATTTGTAAATTGCTTAAGATTTCGTTATCTAGGAGTATGTTTTCTTTTTACGTATACGGGTTTATTTTTTGGATGTAAATGAAAATTTGGTTTGTAATGAAAATTTGAATTTGAAAATTTAATTTTTTGTTATCCCAATTTAAAAAAAAAATCGGACAAGTGCGAATAAAACTAGCTCGTCGAGGGTTTCGTCTATATAATATTCTACGAGAACAGTTCTTCTCAAAAACACAATTTTAGAAATAAATCAAAAATGGTGTCTTCATAAATTAGAAAAGAAAGTGTTTTGAACTGAAAAAAAATCACTATTCATATGAAACTCCACTCGTCAACCTCAAAAATAATTTTTTTTTTTAAATTATCACTCTCAACCCCCTTCCAAATTACATTTTAATTGATGAGTCCCCCGCTATAGTTTCTATTGAATCTTCAGAACATTTTCTATAACTATAAACTTTTTCAAATTTTTTCTTTTGTAATATTCGAAGTTAGAAAAAGGAAGGCAGGAAAACATTTTCACATTTTTGAAAATAAGTAGAAAATAGTGCTTTCCAAATACTTTTTTCAAAATTTCCACTCCCTACCCTCCAAATTACATTTTAAATAATGAGTCCTATAACCGTGAATTTTTGTTTTCTTTTGTAATGTTCGAAGTAAAGGAGGGGGAGGGGGGAGGACTTTTCGAAATCAAACTCGATTCTTAAAAAATTCTTTTGTTTTACTATCTATCGCTTTATTCATGCCTATGAAATACGGATAAAAGAATTTTAGAATTTTCAAAAATTTTAAATTTTTGATTTTATTATAATTTTTTTAATTTTGAAAAAAGTTTTAACTTTTGATTTTGTAATAATATTTGCAATATTTTTAGAATTTTGGAAAAGTTTGAATTTTTAAGAATTTTTGGAATAGTATTGGAGTTTTGAAAAAGTTTAAATATTTGATTTTATTCTAATTTTTGGAATATTTTTGGAATTTGGAAAAAGTTTGATTTTATTTAATTTTTAAAATATTTTTGAAATTTTGAAAGAAATATGAATTTGTGATTTTGTAATATTTTCTCGAAACGCTAAATGGAGAGGTTTTTAAGCAGTTTGCTGAGTGTATCATCTCTTCACTAAATTATGTTAATTTTTATCTGTTTTAAGTTTCCGGCAACGATTGATGTTTGGTGTTAGTTTTGTAATACATATCTAAACAGAGATAAAAACATACTTGTAATTAAACAAAGAATTATGTTTGATATACATCGCTGCCACAAACTAAAAACCATGTCCTCATAAAACTTTTTTGTCGAAAACTTTATTAAAATCCTTAACCCAGACCGAAGTCTTGACAACTCAGAGCTGTGAGGTTTCAGCCCCTCCATATTTTTTCATTTAAACTTAAACCAGCAATTTATACTTTTGACCAAAATAAATCCTTCATCTTCCTCCATTCATCATCATAAGTCAGATCTTTAGACTTGATTGGTCCTTGAACATTGGCGTGCATGTCGAGTGCGTTAACACAGTTGGCTTTACATTACCTAACAACATTTTAACATAAATCGGATTTTATCAATTCAAAAGATACAATAAAACTCCGCCTAGACTTAGATTTTTACGCTTTGGAATGCAAACATCGAATTTCTTTCATAACGATTTCATTTTACTTCGGTCTGAAAAGAAAGATTTTTATTTATAATTTTACCCAATTTTTTGGAAAAAAATAAAATTAATTATTTGTATGACATGAAATTTTATTATTATTATTGAGAATTATTGCATTATAAGTTTGTCAAAAAAATAATGTCAAGTGTGTCAAAACTCAAAAGAATGAATTTAATTTATTTTTAAGAAAAAAAAATAATATTAGTTATTTGTATGAAATGAAATGTAATGACATGAAATTATTATTATTGAGAATTTTATTGTATTATAAGTTTGTCAAAAACATATTGTCAAGTGTGTCAAAAAAATGATTTTATTTATTTTTTTAGCCAGTTTGTTGGAAAAAAAATTTAGCTGTTTGTATGACGTAAATGTAATAGAACATGAAATTGGACATGGAAATTTTTGAATTTGTTATAGTTTTTGAAATATTTTTAGAATTTTGAAAATAGTTTGTATTATTGTATACTGTCCTGTATTCTCTTTCGTTCCCTTTACTTGTATTAAAAATAAAAATAAATAAAACCAATGAAAATACCAATCTTGTATTAGTACTTAATACCTTGTATAAGTTTGTATTATTGATTTTGTAATAATTTTTGCAATATTTTTAGAAGTTTGGAAAAAGTTTTGATTTTTGATTTTGTGATAATTTTTTGCAATAGTTTTAGAATTTTGAAAAAAAAAATAGATTTTTTGAATTTTTGAATTTTATATATATAGTTTTAGAATTTTGAAAAAGGTTTCAATTTTTGATTTTGTAAGAATTTTTGGAATATTTTTAGAATTTTGAAAAAGTTTAAATTTTTGATATTGTTATAATTTTTGCAATATTTTTAGAATTATGGAAAAAGTTTGAATATTTGAACCTGATAATGAATGATAAAAAACATTTTTGTTCGAATGACAACCTTGGCATTCAGGGTTCCTGAAAAATCAGTTGTTTTAAAAATTTACTAAACTTTGTTGCCCTTGATCTAGATGAAAATGGCCAAGCTCATATTTGAAAACTTTTGTACATGTAGATAAAACATAAATCTTTCCAAAATTAAAAAAAAATTGTTCAAGCTCAGAGGTTGGGACCCTGGGGCTGTTAAAACGAAAACAAACGCAAACGGCCATGCTTTCATCATTTTTGAGTTTATTTTGTTTAAACTAATACTAGCTTTTAGATAAACTTTACAACTATAACCTCAGAAATTTTTCGCCCTCTAACCCAAGAAGTTTCAATGCAATTAGCATTATACTAACATAATGAACGCAACTCTTACGCCATACGATTACAACAATAAATCTCATAAAAATATCCCATAGAAATATTAAATAAATTTTCTTTTGTTTCTTCTTTTTGAGTTTTTATTTTTTTTTTGGCAAAAATTTAATAAAAAAATTAAACAAAGCTGAGTCATTATTGTTTTGAATTAAGGAATATTTTTTTGGGAAATGTGGAATGTATGGAAGTGGTTTCGTTGAAATAAATATATGTATATTGATTTCACATTTTCAATAGTTTTCCTAAATTGATAGATATTTGTATTATTTGAGGTGTAAAAGTTGTTTGATAATTTTTGATTATAAATTATGTGTGGTAGAATTGTAGTTGAGACGTAGTTAGAACGTTAATCCACCAAAGGATTTCATATGTTATTAAGTAGTTTTAACAAATTAAACAAAACTATTCCGAAATTGCATTGACATAGTTTCCGTTTATTAGTCCAGTCATTTTAGCATATAAAAGGGGTCAACCTCGGAATGAGAGATAATAAGCTGAACTTTCTTATTTACCTTCATTTTGGCGTTCTAAAAGTTGTATCAAAAGTCTCAAAAAATCTCGTGTCTGCATCGTAAGTTATTCAAGGTCAAATGTAAAAAAACAGTTTTTTGCGATTATCTCGGTTTCTATTGCTCCAATTATGTTAACATTTATTACAGAAATTGTAGAGCATAAAATTTGTG
Source organism: Diogma glabrata (assembly GCA_963693315.1). Lineage (NCBI taxonomy): Eukaryota > Metazoa > Arthropoda > Insecta > Diptera > Cylindrotomidae > Diogma > Diogma glabrata. The sequence continues at coordinate 141,825,167 of OY856187.1, forward strand.
ACCAATTTTATTAGAAACATTTTTTCATGCGCTCAACCGTTTTTGCAATAGAAGGCGACGAGCGCACAAGTCTCAGTCATACGTACTGTAATTCAAGGTCAACCACAAGACTGTGTTCAAAATTCTATCAATCGTAAAAAATGTGTTTATGACCCAAATTGAAGCTTAGTTAATAAAGTTTCTTACGCAGTCTGGCCTTTTCCTAAAATTCAAAATGGCGGACAAACATGGCGGCTGAAATCAATCAATTATGGAAAAAGTTTGAATATTTGAACCTGATAATGAATGATAAAAAACATTTTTGTTCGAATGACAACCTTGGCATTCAGGGTTCCTGAAAAATCAGTTGTTTTAAAAATTTACTAAACTTTGTTGCCCTTGATCTAGATGAAAATGGCCAAGCTCATATTTGAAAACTTTTGTACATGTAGATAAAACATAAATCTTTCCAAAATTAAAAAAAAATTGTTCAAGTTCAGAGGTTGAGACCCTGGGGCTGTTAAAACGAAAACAAACGCAAACGGCCATGCTTTCATCATTTTTGAGTTTATTTTGTTTAAACTAATACTAGCTTTTAGATAAACTTTACAACTATAACCTCAGAAATTTTTCGCCCTCTAACCCAAGAAGTTTCAATGCAATTAGCATTATACTAACATAATGAACGCAACTCTTACGCCATGCGATTACAACAATAAATCTCATAAAAATATCCCATAGAAATATTAAATAAATTTTCTTTTGTTTCTTCTTTTTGAGTTTTTATTTTTTTTTTTTGGCAAAAATTTAATAAAAAAATTAAACAAAGCTGAGTCATTATTGTTTTGAATTAAGGAATATTTTTTTGGGAAATGTGGAATGTATGGAAGTGGTTTCGTTGAAATAAATATATGTATATTGATTTCACATTTTCAATAGTTTTCCTAAATTGATAGATATTTGTATTATTTGAGGTGTAAAAGTTGTTTGATAATTTTTGATTATAAATTATGTGTGGTAGAATTGTAGTTGAGACGTAGTTAGAACGTTAATCCACCAAAGGATTTCATATGTTATTAAGTAGTTTTAACCAAATTAAACAAAACTATTCCGAAATTGCATTGACATAGTTTCCGTTTATTAGTCCAGTCATTTTAGCATATAAAAGGGGTCAACCTCGGAATGAGAGATAATAAGCTGAACTTTCTTATTTACCTTCATTTTGGCGTTCTAAAAGTTGTATCAAAAGTCTCAAAAAATCTCGTGTCTGCATCGTAAGTTATTCAAGGTCAAATGTAAAAAAACAGTTTTTTGCGATTATCTCGGTTTCTATTGCTCCAATTATGTTAACATTTATTACAGAAATTGTAGAGCATAAAATTTGTGACCAATTTTATTAGAAACATTTTTTCATGCGCTCAACCGTTTTTGCAATAGAAGGCGACGAGCGCACAAGTCTCAGTCATACGTACTGTAATTCAAGGTCAACCACAAGACTGTGTTCAAAATTCTATCAATCGTAAAAAATGTGTTTATGACCCAAATTGAAGCTTAGTTAATAAAGTTTCCTACGCAGTCTGGCCTTTTCCTAAAATTCAAAATGGCGGACAAACATGGCGGCTGAAATCAATCACCTCATCGTAAAAGAATGTTTTTTCCGATGTTGCACTTGTAAAACTCATCAGATCATTTAATAAAAACCATTTTATGATGTATCTTTGCTTGCTAAATATGAATATAATATTTTTTCTGAGTTAGAATTCTTTTTTTGGTACCAACCTTAAAAGCTTTCAAAAAAGTTGTGTTTTGGAGTCATAACAACTTATAGTAAACCGGTAAACGGTCACACAACTTATACTAAAAATGTAATAAATCGCACTGCGATGTATATTTTTTTATTTTATGAACACGAATATAACTTGTTTATAAACTAAAAGTTTCACACGTTAACCACAACCTATACAAAAACTCCCAAAAAGTATTTCTTTTTTAGAACGGACACTCCAGTTTCTGATGCTGTCTGGCTTTCCTAAAATTCGAAATGGCGAATAAATATGGCTCAAACAGTAAGGCTATATTCGTATTCAGCAAGCAAAGATACATCAGAAAATGGTTTCAATCAAATGATCTGATGAGTTTTACAAGTGAAACTTCGAAAAACCTATTCTTTGACTTTCACGTTGAGGTAAGTCCTTGCAGGCACCATATTTTTCCGTCATTTTGAATTTTAAGAAAGCCAGACAGCATAAGAAACTATAAACTATAAGCTTCAATTTGCGCCATAAATGAATTTAACCTTACTGTTTGTGTCAGCCAGATGTAAAAAATGTCAAATTTCACAATAACTTGAGTGATCGTGGAGCTATCAAAATACAGTTTTTAATAGATTTTTGGGGGTCACGAGCGAACAGTGGAATTTTTCGGGTGTCGGTTCTTAAAAAAGAAATACTTTTTGTGAGTTTTTGTATAGGTTAGTGAAGACGTGTTAAACTAAATATGCATCGCAGTGTAATATTTTACATTTTACTATAAGTTGTATGATCGTTAACAAAAAAAACAATTTTTTTGAAAATTTTTAAGGTTAGGAACAAAAAGGGATTTTATCTTAGAAAAAATATTATATTCGTATTCAGCAACATCGGAAAAAAATATTCTTTCACGATAAGGTAATTAATTGCGGCCGCCATATTTGTCCGCCATTTTGAATTTTAGGAAAATACCAGCAACATAACAAGGCAAAAAAAGCAACGAAAACAACATTTTCGAATGACCTTGGCCCTCAAAGCCTTGAGTGAGCCACCAAATTATTTATGCTGACACCTACCTAGTATCAAGTTGAATCCATATTAAAAAAAAATTTCATTTGTCACTCACGGTTTTATGGAGTAAAATGATCATATAATTTATACGATTTAAACGTGATGTTAAACTTTGACCTCTATTCAAAGTCAAACGAGCCAGATCTAAGAGATGGTAAACTGCACTTTTTCTTATCATAGTACTAACATATCCTGAAAATTTTAGGAAAATCGAAGGTATCAACTATCACTCGCTCATACAAAGTGTCCAACTTTAAAAAGATGACTCTTAATGATAAAGCATGATGTACATAGATCGTAGGAAAAAATCAAAAGACTCTTTTGAAAACGTTTTATGATAAATTTTAATTTATTATACGCAAGTTTCATGTTTATATTTATGTTATGTTTTATGAATACCTTTTGGGCTTGCGTTTTCTTGACCTCTCAAGTAGTCGCATATTTTGCTGTTATATTTTTTACGTCACAATAGTGCGGTGCGATAATTAAAGCAATTATCGCATATGTTTGTTGCACTGAATAAAAAAAATAAAGTAATGACAACCTCATCTGAAGAAAAACGTATTCTAGGACGAGTTGTGAAAACTTGACCATTTTTGATTTGTAGTAGTAGAATTTTTGTAACAAAATAATTTCATTACGCACTAGTGTGTAATAAATTTATTACGTTACTTTTACATAATACATAAACATCAATATTATTTTTTATATTTAATTATCAAAAAATGCCAAATAAATGAAAATTTCTAGTTTTGTTTTAAGAACATTTGCCCGCTTATATTCAAACTTTCGTTTCAATTCGTATAATAAAACACTTCCAAAATATTTTTTATTTCTTTCGTTGATCTCCCTATAAAGATATCTAATGTAGCGTCTAAAAGTCTATTTAGATGTTTCGGTTATCTTATTTCACTCAAATAAAATTACGGACAAAATTTAATTCAACTAACGCTTTTCCATAAATTCAACTGCAAACATAGAATAAAATATGAATTCAAATAAAATATAATTACAGAAAAAAAAATTCAGAAACTCAAACATATAATTTTACTTGTATTCTGTAGTATTACTTGTATTTATTTGACTGTGTCATTGTTAGTTTTTTAAAGTAGTTATATTAAGTTTTATTTGATTAATTGTTTCTTTATATCAATAGATCGACTGATATGGCATTACAATGGTATAATAAAATACTCTTAAGAAAACAACTACTCAAGCGTTAAAAATATGTTTTATTATTTATTTTAGTTTTGTTTATTTTTTAAATTTAATTTTAGTTTTGAATTTTATATATTTTTTTTTCCTATCAACAATAATTTGAATGTTAATTAGATAGACGAAATATATATAAATTTATTTCTTTTAATTTTGTGTAGTTATTAATTATTGACATAATAAGTGTTTGCTTAGATAAAATGAATTATTTTAAATCAAATATTTGATTCAATTAAATAGATTATAAAAAATTAATTAAGTTTAATGATTGAACATTTATTTTACGATTATTCTTTAGCTGTTGAAATATTTGTACATAATTAATTTAATGAAGAAAAATCAAATCTTGAGACTTTTAAGAAACTGCATTTTTCTTATTCTTAGTTTAAGATTTCAAAAACGTGCTTAAATATTAAATTATGCTAAAATACTTAAGATAATTTTTCTTTATAACGACTGATGATAGGATACGAACTAAATGTTGTAAGTTTGATGAGATAAATTAAAAAATTGTAAAAGTTTTTATTTCATTAGTTCAATTAGTGGTTTTGACCGAGTTTGTGTTTATTTTAGTTATGACGTTAAGATAATTGTATAACATAGCTACGAATACATTTTGGGCTTGCGTTTTCTGGACCTTTCAAGTACTCCCATATTTTGCAATCATATTTTTTACTTCAAATTATGTACGGTACAAAAATTAAAGCAATTATCGAATATCCTTGCGCTGATTATATTCGTTTTCAACATGTTAAAGTTGCTGTAAATATTTAATTCGTATCCATAGCCATTAACTTCTGACTATCACATCGTTCCATCATGTCTCGTTTTTTGATAAATCTTGAGTTGAGTTATCTATATATAGTTCTAAGGTGCTATGTTGTTGGTTAAATCTTTTTAGTCTAGTCGGCATAATTTGTTTTCCGAAATATTTGGAACTGGATAAATATTAAGTGATATTACGACAAAATGGATTTGTGTCTGAAAATATTAGGGTTTCAAAGTGATTCATCAACATTTCTGCAAGGAGGGGAAAAAGAGGAGAGTCTATAGGTAAACCTTCTGGAAAATTATTGTACCTTGAATCGAAACAAAGGTAAATTTGATCAATGTAAGTATTACATATTCTCTTAAGTTTACCCTTTAGAGCGGAGTCTTAGATGTCTCGGTTAATATAACTATTAACTATCTCTGTTATTTTAGTAAGGACCGAAAGTGTATAGGCCCACGACGTCAAAGCAAACAAGTTTGGCAATAGAAACGTGTAACGATCGGTCCTATTTCGATTCCTCTAAATTAAGAATCACAACCATATAAATAACAACTCCATAAAAACAAGTTACTATCTTATTTCGGTTTTTACGCTATATCAAAATTAAAAATCAAAAGCAAAAACATCTGAGGAAGCTTCGTAAATCCATTTATTATTTTATTTGTGACCTATCACCTACCCTAATAATAGGACATCAAAATATAATATCAAATATAGAATATGAAACACTTTCATCAAAGTATTCAATGTAAATAGGTTACGGTTGTTCAGAATTTATCAAATTTGAAATTGTAGCTTTTGGTTTTCGTGTTGGTATGTATATATTGATTTTTTGTGATACGAATTGAAATAACGCGTTAGAGATGTTGTTTTTTATTATATATTCCTTTTTTCTCATTCAACTGGATTTGTATTTTGAAATGGAAATTCGGCATAGTTATTGGACATAAAGGTGACCAATGTATTTAAAAAAGCAACAAAAATAGAAAATTCTCGCTAATTAAACATCGAGCCATCTTTTCGATGAAGACAATTATTAGATGAATTATTAAATGAATTATAAATTAGGATTTAATAATATTAATTATATCAAAATCGACGCTAATTGTTATTATTGAAAATTAAATTATTTGTTGTTTAATTGTGATATTGAAGTTTGTTATTTATTATTTTTAATGCAATAAGTTTTGGTAAAAATTGGTTAGTAAAATCACTTGGTGAAGTAATAATGAAACCGTTCAACACACATTTTATACCTAACGGTGATCTTTACGCTTTATTTCTTGTTGTTACATATATAATGCAAATAATCAAAAATTTAATGTAAATCATTAAGCTTAGTAAATAAAGCGATGTAAATCAGTAAGCAACTGCCATTTTCCTCGATTCGTCCGCTTTTTTGCTCGGCAAACTCCGCAACATGCCGATTGCCCGGGATCTTGTAAATTTGCTACCACCATTTTGTTTTTTTAATAAGGAGGGAGGAGGGAAAAGGAGGGTGAAAATATGTTTTAAAAAACTAGGATACCCTTGTCCGACAAAACATTTTCTGCTATTATCGAGTTCGATAGTTGACATTTTTGGGTTATTACTAATTATTTACACCGAGTCATCTATTCACAATTGTACATGTATGCTCTGCAATAATTGTAGAATAACTCGAAAAGTATTATAGGATTAGAACTTAAAGTTTTCAAGACATTATACTTTGAGATAATGCAAAAATATAGAGTTTTTGAAAATTCTGACTGCTGCTCCTAACCCCTTAAATTTTATGAATTGAAAATGTTTTTCCAGAAATAGACTTTAGTTGATTCAGAGTTGACAGCTTTAGTTGATTTACAGCTTTAGTTGACAGCTTTAGTTGATTCATCACATGATTTAAGAACTTTTTCGAACAAAAATTACGAAAACGTTTTTGATTGGTTCGCAAATAATATTATTGCCGCATAATATTATTGCCACGATTTGCTAAATGTTTGCCAGTGTCGAGATAGTATTGACAAAACTATGGTGGAATCAGTCCAGGCGTAAACTGAAACATCTTTTCATTGTTTCTAAAACTGAATTGAAATAGAAGTGCGTGAAAAGTGAGTGAAACCTTTGTTTTTGCAGATAATGCAGTAAACAACGGCTGCATAGGCTAGTGCCGAAACGATAAAAAAGCCGTGTATTTCAATTTTATTTCAAGAGCCCAACCATCGGGGAATAGTAACATTTACCAGCTGTGGAGGTTCATAACGCAAGGGAAACCATTTATTTTCTAGGTTTTCGAGCAATTTATCATCCCAACCAAGTTTTATTAACCATAAATGATTTGAAAATTTTTTTTTCAGTATAATAGAAGGTGCCATCCATCCTAAAGGATCAAATATCCTAGCAGATTCTGATAATATTTGCCTTTTGGTAGTGGTAGGTTGGTCTTTTAATCTGATTTTAAATACAAAGTTATTAGATGAAGAATGCCATTCAATATCTAAAAATTTAATTGAATTACATTCTAAAATTTCAAGATTTTTGATTTTCTTGTCTTCATTGGATATTTCGTTTAATAAGTGTAAATTATTTGATGACCACTTTCTTAATGAAATCAATGTTTTATCAAAATTTGGTTGATTTTTTTTGAATATCTAAAGCTTCTTCTTCTGTTTCTGCTCCAGTCATTAGTAATTTTTATTATTTGGCCCATTGTTGCAGGATTTTCCTTTACTTATTCTCCTATTTAATGAAGAGTTCTGGTGGAGAGAAATGGAGCACAAGAAGTTCGTATGTAACGGTGGATAGTCTTTATTGTTGTATTGGTTCTACAGGAATCCATTCTCCATTTTATGCGTTGATAATCAGCATCTTTTGTATCAATCATAACCTGTCGATACATCTTTTCTATATTTGCTGAAAAGACAATGCGATGCTTTCGAAACCTTTGTATGATTGAAATTTTACTCGATTGAATGCTGGGTCCTACCAGTGCCGGATCAAAGTATTTCAGCGCCGGGTGCAGAATATGTAAATGGCGCCCTCAAATTTAAATACATTGTAAAACAAAATATAATAAAAAAAATGCAGTACCTGTTTTAATATGAAGTATTGTGTAACTGTAATAGGAATTAGAATATGTGTTACTGTCACTGCAACACATACAGTTTTCACGATCTAGATTCCATAACCAACCCGATTCCATAATCACGATCTAGATTCCATAAAAAGCGCACAACACTTGAGAACGTATGTCTCAAGTGTTGTGCGCTTTTTATAATTGGATCAACATTTTTCTTTTAATGTTTTTCAAATGTTAAATATTTAGACCATAAATTCTATCATATAATAAAATATATGGCAATATTTAATGATAATATGTGGGAAATAAAAAAAAATTAAAAGTAAAATATTTTTTTTTAATTTGTAAAAATATAAATAAAACTGGATTACTAATAACCCAGTTGGCGGAAAGCAATTTAACGGCATATCACCTAAATAAATATCTGAAGATAACAAAAACAGAGTAAAACGTACCAGGATTTGAGTAATTTTACCTAATAGGATAATGAAATAAAAACTACGCAGTCTATAATAAAGTAGACAACAACAAATATAAACAAACTAAAAAGAATAGATTTCACACCTACGTGCGAAGTTTTGAAGATCATGTTATTACGCTTTTTGCTATTTAATGTGAAATTCTATTCCAATATATTTTAGAGTATAATTGCTATTCTTTTTACTAGTATATAAAAGGTTGCGTTGGCGATAGATTTATAGTTCAAAATTATCGATACAGTTAGTTGAAAATTAATGGGGACACAAGTTTTTAATAATATAACAGTGATACGGTATAGTAATATAAGATAGTCATATACAATTTATATAAGTTGAAAAAAATAATAGTAAAAGAGTACTATAAAAGTAAAATAATTATGAAAATAAAAACGATAAAGAAAGATGAATAATAATAGAAGAAATAATTTTTTAATAAGATAAAGTGACGAATAGTATATAACGTATAGAAAATCCATTGTTCTAGTTTGTTAAATCTAGAGGTCGAGTCGAATATAAGCAATGGCAGAGTGCCTCTATGTTACAATATAATAAAAATAATAAAATTTAGTAAACAAAATATTATTAAATATGAAAGTAAAAAAAACATTAATTTGTAAGAAAGAATACATATTTATAATATGAAAATCAGAAATAATAAGGAACAACATTCAAATATATATACAAATAAAATTATACTAAATAAATAATCAACAATTTTCACTTTTATAGCTATTTTCCTGAAAACTTTTTTTACTTAATCGTACTCTAATAAATAAGAAATTTCAGATTAAATTGATATAAGAGGCTACTAGTCTCTCCCGGCACATGATTGATCACCTGGCGCGTTTTTAATTTTTATAAGTTTTGATTTAGAAAACCTCCTTTCAGAGGACGCTACTGTTAATGGCAGTATCTTGGCTATAAATAAATTCGGAAAATATCTTGCATATTTTGCAAATATAGAGGGTTTAAAATTATCTATCGCAGTCAAGTTAATGTTATAATTGTGTTCATGTTGTAAAATTTGGAATTTCTCGAAGAGTTCTTTTGCATCAGCATCAGATCTGTATAAGTTCGTAAAAATTAAGCCTACATTCCAAAAAATCTTAAAATGTAATCCTTGTCCTAGTCTTTTAATTAGAATATATTATAAAAAAAGCCAGATCTATTGTACCCATCCATAAAAATAAATCGTTTTTCTAATAAATTAATAGCAAAATCTATTAGAAGAATAAGAAATTTGTTGGTAAAGGTAAGAATATTTAAAGAATCAGATCGTTACCCAAAGCTGTTTTGTGGTATTCAATAATAATAACATAAGAACAATGATTTATTAACGTATAATAACGTTTTCAAACGTGAACAACTCGTTCTGATCGAACGGTTCTTAAATTTATGTTTGTTTGATATTATGATTTCATACTAGGAGTGAAGCACATCACACCAGTTTTTGACTCTTTACAGTTGGTTAATATTCATCCCATTTTCTACTATCTGTATAACGCAAAACGTCATGTCACCCGACCAGATTCAATAAAAAATCAATCTTTACTATAGAAAGTCAATTAAAGACTTGAAGACCGAAACAAATTTATCAATTCCTATGTGCAAAGGCGTGGTCTATTTGACACCGCCTTTGCACATAGGAATTGAACCACCATCATTGAACGGTTTCTTGGTAATATAAATTTGCTTTTTATAGTGTAACTTTTGATACTGACACGCTATTGCTTACTTGAGAAAAGAGGCTTCCCAATAACTCTATATGTGAACTTAAATCCAGTGTGCCACATGATCAAATATTATGTCACTACCGCTAGGATTATTTCTTAAAAAAATTAGTTTATTTACCTCTTGTTTTATTTTCATATCCTTCTCTCTATCAGATGACACCATATGATTATGTGTTTTGAGATGAAGAGAATTGTCCAAACCGAAACATATTACACCTACTATTTATATTCGGTACCGCTTCCGGATCTGTTTGTAATTTCCTGTTAGGTTGAAAAAATATTAAAATCGATAAATATTTTTGGGTGTCCACCGCAAAACTTCCGACTGATTTAACTCGTTTTCGACCAAATCAAACAAGTACGTAAAATTTTAAAATGTTTTAACAATGACTGATTGATTAATACAATTTTGTCCTTGGTGAAAGAAAAAACATTAACCTCTAGAATAAGGTCTGCATTACAAATTTACAAAACTCGGGCCAACCCGAATCATGTTTTGTGTTTAATGGTTATAGTGGGTGAAGGACATTGTGTTGTTATGTTATGTTATGTTATGTTATGTTATGTTATGTTATGTTATGTTTTATGTTATGTTATGTTATGTTATGTTATGTTATGTTATGTTATGTTATGTTATGTTATGTTATGTTATGTTATGTTATGTTATGTTATGTTATGTTATGTTATGTTATGTTATGTTATGTTATGTTATGTTATGTTATATTATATTATGTTATGTTATGTTATGTTATGTTATGTTGTGTTGTGTTGTGTTATGTTATGTTATGTTATGTTATGTTGTATTGTGTTGTGTTGTGTTGTGTTGTGTTATGTTATGTTATGTTATGTTATATTATAATATGTTATGTTATGTTATGTTATGTTATGTTATGTTATGTTATGTTATGTTTACTTTTTTAATTTTTACAACAACTTTTCACAACAAGTGTCTCTTAACCTGTGTGTTATAAATATAAAGTTAGGTCTTGACAAACAAGAGTAGGTTTTAGTAAACATAGAATATATGGAATATGTTCGAAAAATAATTTATTATTTAAAGTCACTATAACCAAAACGTAATTAAAAATATTTACTTTAAAATAAGACAGAGAAAATATGTATTAGAAACTCTGACAGGGTTGACAAATCAATTCAAAACAAACACTTTTATCAATACATATAGTTTCAAAAGACAGTGAAAAAAATTAAAATATTAATAGCTTGTGTGTGAGTTGCATTGGTAATTTAAATTATTTGTATTCAACATAAACATTTAAAATAAAAAAATTACAAAACAATCATGTATTTGTTTACGTTATCAGTGGTTGTAATTCAAATTTCATTCAATAAATTTTATTTTGATTCTGAATCAAAATTAATTCGAAAGATTTAAATTTATTACATTATTAAATAATTATTTATGATCATACAAGATAATATGAAATTCTGTTAATCACGTTCTTAAGATTGACATTTCATTTTAAAAGAAATTTTTGACATAATTTATGATGTCTTGAATTTTTTTTTGTACATTTTACGTTCGATTTCATAAAAAAAACTAACAATAAGGTGTTTGTTTCATAAATCAATTAAGAATGACTTAAGGAAGTTTTTTTTAAAGAAATATAGTTTTTAATGGAATTTCTCTAGGAACCATTTCATTATCAGTTAAATCATGTAGCTTTAATATCAATATTCTTAATTCATAAACTAACATTTTTTCGAAAAAGTTGTGTATTAACAAAACAACTGCATTTATTCACTTAGGTAAATAAACCATTAGAATAAAAGTAAATATCACACTGAAAGTAAACAAAATAGAGAAAAAAATTGTTTGATCAAATAAATCCGCGTATAGATAGAAGTCAGAATAAAAAGTAAATTCAACATAACATAAGATAAAATAATATTACATTTTATTCTTTTAATCATAGTACAAATATAATTGACATAAATGAAGGAGTTTTCAAATAATAAATAAATAAAAATAATTTATCAGAAGTTTACCAAAATACTAAGAAAATAACGTAACGTGGTTGTTATTTGTTTACCTTAAAAATTATATGTTGTTTAATTAAGATTAGATTGAAACAATTAATGTTGCAGTGAACGATGCAGTTTGAGATTGAAATTAAATTTGAAATTGTATTTGAGAATTTAATGTTACAAAACACTGTCAACAATTTACTAGACTTTCCGTCAGGTGAGATTAAGAGATGAAAGAAGTAATTTCAATGAGTATCATAGGGTATATTTATTATGTTTTTATAGTTGTGTTCACGATAAACTACAACACATAAATCAGAACAACAAAACAGTATCGATTATTGAAGTAACTTTGAATTTTAGAATGGAATATATGGTTCACCCTATTTTTAAACGTAGGGAGTTCCTAAACCATATCATAATTTGGCCCGTTTATGTTCTTTAATGGGAACGTAGGTTACCCGCAATTGATCCTCGCATCAACAACAAAAACGAGTGGAATTTTGATAAATTTTTGGTATATCACTTGGAAATGGAAGATCTGGCTGGATTCGTTTCAATTGGACAAAATAACGGAAGGTCTTTCAAGCACCTGTTTAGTTGAACCTTGAAGAACTGCCAATCCTGGCTTTCAATCTTACTGAGACTTGGTATTTAAAGTTTTAGTGCCGTTTCTAATATTTCTGCATACCAACTACCGGTTTGGCACTGCCGGCTAAAAAGTTTTTTTAAAGGTGTTTATCCCTATACCATACGCTACAGTTACGATTGAACAAACGATTTTGAACAAACAAACTGTTGAGGATTACCCTAGCCTCATCTGCTTTTTGAAAGCTCAATAACATCACGGGTAGTGAAATCCGAAATTCTACGTCCACGCCGTGCTACCTGGGTAATGCTAACAGAATTAGGTTGGTGTAGTTGAGAGGGGCAGAGTAAATGCTTATACTCAATGATTCTGCACCATGGCGAGTCATTGGCGCCACAAAACCAATGCAACTCAAGCGTCTGTTCTCCATGTTAGGGGCGGCTTGGAGCGGGCGTCTGTCTTGGATCAAGCGGCTCGCTATATAAACGTGTAGCAAGCGTCTGTTCTCCATGTTAGGGGCGGTTTGTAGCGGGCGTCTGTCTTGGATCAAGCGGCTCGCTATATAAACATGTAAAAAGGTTGTTTCTGGTGACCTTAAGATGCAGAACGAACCCATTCACGAAAATTTGGGTTGGGCGAAGGGCTAACACCCCATTTCCGTAAAAAACTACTTGTCATGAATTCTGTACACAGGCCTCGGATTATCTCGGATTCATTATTAGAACGACCTCGGAAACTGTACCCGGACTACGATTTAAAAATGGGAACCTGGAACGTGCTAAGCCTTAGAAGACCAGGAGATCTACTGAAACTTACAAACCAAATCAATAGCTATACACTGGATATAGTGGCGTTACAAGAACTAAGATGGCCAGGGAGTGGAATCCACGAAACAGCCAAGGGATACACTCTCTACTATTGCGGTCATGAAAACGGAGGAGAATTTGGAGTTGGCTTTCTGACACATCGTCGCGTGAATCAACATGTTATCGACTTTCGCCCAATTAATATGCGGATATGCACAATGAGAATCCGCACGCAAAAATTTAATGTAACGATCATCAATGTTCATGCACCTACTGAAGACGAAGCAGATGACATTAAAGACCTGTTCTTTCTAGAACTCGAAGAAGTCATCAATAACATCCCGCGGCACGATATAAAAATCGTGGTAGGTGACTTCAATGCGCAAATTGGTAGAAGTGCAGAACTTAAAACACATGTCGGCCCTAACAGCTTGCATCATGCTAGTAACAATAACGGCTTTCGCACAGCTAAACTGGCTATGATGTATGATCTAGTAATTTCTAGCACTTTCTTTCCTCATAAGAGAATCCACAAAGCAACGTGGAAATCAAATGATGGAAGAACTGAAAATCAAATCGATCACGTCATGATTTCTAAGAGACACTCTACAAGTGTAACTGACGTTCGATCACACAGAGGTGCTGATATGGACACCGATCATATGCTTGTCATCTTTAAGTATAAGTGCAAATTATCATCTACATTTAAAAGGCAAGCAAAAAAGACCGTGCGCTGGAATGTCGAAGCATTTAAACACCTGGAAACACTGAATAGATATCAGGAAATTGTAACGCAAAACATAGAAGAGCATGACATCCCATCTGAGATGCCATTAAACATACAAGAAGAATGGCAAACGCTTCAATCAACCATCATATCCGCAGCACAAACTACAATCGGAAAACGACCACCGAAATCACGTAACGAATGGTTTGATGACGAGTGCCGCGAAAGCATTGAGCACAAACAAAAACTGCGAGAAAAATGGTTAACAAGAAACACCCGAAGCTCCCAAACTGATTATCTATGCGCCAGAAAAGCCTCAGCAAAACTCCTACGGAAAAAGAAACGCGAACACATGAAGAGCTGTATCGAAAACATCAACCAACATGCGGCTAATGGAAATTCGAAAGAGTGTTTTGCCAATGCGCGGAATCTGACCAAAGATTTCCACCCAAGATCTACAGCCATCAAAAATGGAAACAACGAGCTTACAACAAGTGAACGTGATGTGCTGGAAGTATGGCGATCCCACTTTCAAGACCTACTGAATAGGACGAACGAAGTTCATCCTATTCGAGCAATTGCTCCGTCAAGTGAGGAGATTTTTGTCCCTTACCCAACAATAGAAGAAGTGGAAGCTGCCATCAAAAAATTAAAAAATGGCAAATCACCAGGTATCGATGGAATCCCTGCAGAACTACTTAAGAATGGAGGAGCAGCTCTGGTCTCACGTATATATGATCTGATTCTTGCAATCTGGGACCAAGAAGAACTACCTGCTGAATGGAAAACAGCTCTCATTGTTCCGCTACATAAAAAAGGTGACCGCCTAAAGTGTGCAAATTATCGTGGAATCGCACTGTTGAACACTGCATATAAAATACTAGCTAATGTCGTACTCGCTCGGCTCATCCCGTTTGCCGAATCTATCATCGGCGACTATCAGTGTGGTTTTCGTCCCAACCGTTCAACCACAGATCAATGTTTTACCTTAAGGATGATTCTGGAAAAATGTTGGGAGTACAACATCAGCATTCACCAGCTCTACGTTGATTTCAAGCAAGCATATGATAGCATCATCCGCGACAACTTCTGGTCTGCACTCATATGCCTTGGTATTCCAGAGAAACTTGTTTCTCTGTGCAAACTCACAACATCGGGATCAAATTGTAGAATAGTAATCGAAGGGTCAGTTTCTGACTCTTTTGATATAACATCAGGTGTTCGACAAGGTGATGCACTCGCACCCGTACTATTTAATTTGGCGCTTGAGTACGCGATAAAAAAAAGCCGCATTGAGACACAAAACTGTATATTTAACAAATCTAGTCAAATTCTTGGCTATGCAGATGATATTGTGCTTCTCGGACGTAGAACAAGCGATATCAAGGATAGTCTCTCTCAGCTTGAAAGAAATGCTAAACGACTTGGATTATGCATTAACACCGGCAAGACTAAACTTTTAACAACATCCAGGAATATACCTCCCGGCAATCTGAATACTGGCGACTATGAAGTGGAACGTGTAGAAAACTTCAAATACCTCGGGTCTGTAATAACATCGTCAAATGACATGCAGGCAGATATTAAAGCTCGTGTCTCAGCCGCATACAGAGTTTTCTACGCATACTCAAAACTTTTGCGATCTAAACATCTTTCGCAGTCGTGCAAACTCACACTTTACAAAGCATTAATTCGACCTGTGCTTACCTTTGGAAGCGAAAGCTGGACACTGACTTCCTCCGATTGTAGAATTTTATCAACATTCGAGAGGAAAGTCATACGAACAATTTATGGTCCATGTAAAGTTGCTGAAAATCAGTATAGAATCCGAATGAATCATGAAATCAGACAGCTTCTTGGAGGCTGCGATGTAATCGGATTCATTAAATCTAACCGGATTAGATGGTTTGGTCATGTAGAAAGGGCACCATTAGATAGAATGATTAAAAAAGCGTCCCAACAACAACCAGCTGGTGTTCGTCGAAGAGGAAGACCTAGACAACGCTGGCGTGATGACATCATCCAAGACCTTCGTGATATAGGATGTCGAAACTGGGGTCAACTGGTCATGGAACGAGACGATTGGAAGCTGATTGCACAGACGGCAAAATCCCTCCATGGGATGTAAACGCCAGAGAGAGAGAAATAACATCACTACCTGTACATATTAGAACATACACATGAATCTAGGTACATAAGCATTTAGGGTTGTTCACGACAGTTCTCACTTAAGGTGAAAAAAAATTTTTTAGTGTCTTTCGCCAATAATAATGAAGTGATCATAATGAAACTTATGAGAAAAGTTTTAAATAGTGTGAGAAGATAATGATCAGCTTTTGGGGTACATCGAACAAAGTGACGGCGGCCCACCATACAACTGCTGATTTTTCTCACTTTGTTTTAAAAGTTTGTTGTTTGTTGATTTTTGTTGACGATATTGGAATATGTGGTAGGGGAATCTCGAGCACTATCTGATTATTTGAAACATCAATAACATCAGCTCTTGATAATTAAACTTGGTAAATATGCTCAAAGTATGATTTGTAACATTTCTGAATTCAGCCCAACTTCCGGTTTCTTCTCTCTGGCAAAATTTTTTTGGACTTTTTCTATTCGTATACAACATTTGTTGTGACGACAAATAGGGCCCAAGAATATCAAGCTCAATAATCTTTGATGTTTATTTTTAAATGCTAATTTATAGTTTTGGTCGCGTTATCGCTGATCATTTCAATTAAGGTTCCTCTTCTGGGGATAAAATTACGGAATGTCATGATGAACGAGTCAGTTCTCAGTGAATGTGTGATTTCGGTATGGACGGCTCGCACGATCATACATGTAAATAAAGCTTCCCACCGTTTCTTGATTCTTCTGTCAACTGCTATTTCCATCGGTCCGAAATATTCAACTCTGATGTAAGAGAATGGTCGGGAAAAACTAGACGGTCCCGCCTTTGGTATAACTGCCATTTCCGGGATGTTTGGTTTTGCTATTTCATTCTTACATCTCTGACAGCAGTGAGCGATGCTTTTGACGAATGTCCGTAGCTAAGGAATCAAGAATTTTTCCTCAATAAATTAACCACAGTCTCATGATTACCATGGAGAAAGTGTGGTGTATTCGGTGTATTTCCGGCAGTATTATTAGGTTTCTAGTGTCAAACGAGATATATTCTGCATTGCGGAGTCTCTCTTTTATCCGCAGAATCTGATTTACATCTAGAAATTGTGACAGTCTGAGTATTGTGCTCGATTTAGAGATTTAATTCTGTTTGCTTAGGAACGTCATCCGATGAATGATGAAATATTTGAAGTACTTCTTCAAGCAAATCAGTGTTTTTTCCACGGGCCATTCAGACCCAGGTTTGCACAAGAATGGAGTGCCTGCAATTAATCTGTTGGTCGATGATACTTCGGGCTCGTTTTTCTATTTAGTTGCATCGTCAGTCACGTTCAGTTTTGTTGGAACCGAACGCAATTCTCGAGGACCGGTTCAATCTCGTATATCTGCAACTCTGTGTCCAACGAATTGCTGGAACTTCCGGTTTTCTTATCGCAACTAATACAGGACGTCCATTGAGTCAGACCAAAAAATACGTCTCGTGATTTTGATTGAATGACCGGTCATCAAGCTATTTTCCAATCAAGAGCAGCTTTTCTTGGTGCTACTTATGTTTTGGCTCCTACTAGTCTGGTTGTTATTGCGTTTCACTGGTTATTCGAAAATACGCCACTGTTGCAAAGGCGCTATCACTCGCGTCAACAAAGACATGGAGTTCAATATCATTTTATTCTGGTGTAGTCTCGGTTGAAATGTAGGATCTTGGAACTTTGATTTCTTTAAGAGCTTGTAACAACTGCGTCCATTTTTGCCATTTTGCAAATTAAATTGTCTATCATGGATTGTTTCATCCCAATCAACGGATGATTTCCAAATCTCTTGAAAGAGGATATTCCCATAGACTAGATAAAATGCTATAAGGCCAATGGGATTATAGAAAATCGCTAACGTTCTTAGTGCTTCTCTTTTCATAAGCTTTCTTCTTTCGCTTAAAATGTAGGTACCATTTCGATCGTATTAAAAAGGATCCGAACTTTCGTTCCACCACATCCCAAGTATTTTGGTAGAATCAATCGCGTCACTGCTGAATATCAGATTTTTAGCATTCTGACATTTCTTTTCGCCCAACTTAGAAAAAACAGCTGTTGTATTAGACATCCAGTTTTGAATATGAAATCCGCCAATGGAATGAATGAACTTTAGAATGGATGAAATTTTTCAACCAATCGTCCACAAAGTGACGCTCCTGGATTGCCATTGACCGTCTCGGTACGTGTTCACCATACTCAGATGTATTCTTGTTTTTTCGTACTGAGCTATGCCAGGCGAGCACGATGCTCCGAACGTCATAGTAGTTATAATGTAAGTCTCCATTAAATCATTACTTCGCCAAAGAAAACGTGATTGCTAGTTCGGTCGATGGTAGTCTTCGGTGTTTACTGCAACCTGGTGAAACAAGAGTTTGATGTCACCACATACTGTCCCCTTTCACTCTCTGAACTTAAACAGTATGGTAAGTACTAAGTAGTGATTTCAGGAGATCGGGACCCTTAAGCAAAATCGTGTTTAAAGATACTCAATTGACAGTGGCAGCAATATCGGCAGATACCATGTTTTTGGGGTCACAACTTGCTTCGGTTTTCGATAGTTTGCAGATGTAAGACGAGATATAATTTTCGATCATGGCCACTAGTTCCTTGGCCAAAGCAGGATCTTTTTTCATCTACTTGTCCAAACAGTCTAGTCTTCGTTTTGCCATCCGACTGCTGACCAATTGATAAAGATCTTTTTGACTGTAATCGCAAAAGTGAAAATATACATAATCAGCTTTGGTAAGATTGTTAAGTGTCTCGGATGGTCCAACCGAAGCGTGTTTTTGTTGCAACAGGTTCTCCCCAAAGTCCTTCTCTTACTTCTAATAGTAAACAGAGTTGCCCGTGTTGTAGACCGATCAGGATAGTTGGTACTGCACTTTCACACCAGGAAATCGGTAAGTTTCTGAGATATTCGTGTTTCGTCTCATCTATCAGATCCTTCACCGACTCGATGGGTAGATTTAGTTGGAAAACAGTTCTTATATCTTATGTTTGGAATATTTGAGTTGAATGCCGGTGATCGAAAGAAAGATTCGCCTATTTTTGTTCTCATTGTGGGTAGTTCTTCCCGTCCACTTTAGACATAAACTCTCTGGAGATCCATGCTACTTCAGTGAACTTGCAATGCTATCTTCAATGAGTGTTAATGAAGACCCTTTGACCGGGAAATCGGAAGGACTGACTGTACCTGCATTGCTTTGCAACAACACTGGTATTATAGGAAAAAGGACGTTGCATTTCTTCGGTTGATATGTATTCAGGCTGACAGTTGCTACGACATCAGTTGGCTGCTCGATACTATTGTGGTTGGTTTCTACGGTTCGTCTTTGTGGAGTAATAGATGATGTCTTTGAGTACAGCCGTTGATGTTATATATTTTGATCTTATTACAATTTCGTATGACATGACAACCTCGACAACAGTTACAAAGTTTCAGAATATTCAACATGTGCCATCGTTTACTTCGTCGATAGGAAATTAAGTTGGGACAATCATCTGGCTGGTATCCATTTTTTTTGTCAAACTCGACACCCAAAAATAGGTTTAGATGCACTTGTGAAATTTGTTCTTTTGGAATTTTTTGGAAAAAAAAGAGCCGCAAAGCCTGTTGCGATTCCGGCACGTTGCATTAACCAATCGGAGAAAACGCCTATGTATTCACCTTATATCATCTTAGGTCCAGTGGGTAACGTTTCAACGAGTTTGCCAAGGAGGTCAGTATTGTTCAGATAATTTTGTAGCCCGGTAGTTTCCATTGTTCTGCACATATTCTGTACATTTATTGCAAAAGATAGATATAAAACGGCTTGGTTCATCGTCCATTAAGAATGCCTTCATATTAGCCTCTTTCACAAGATCCTGTACTATTTGCTCTGGGTTGCCGAACAGAATCTCCAGCTGTGGACATTTTTTAGGAAGCAAGAAGCTATCCTATACTGCATTCAGTGCCATCCCCTTTAAACTGTGTTTTAAACGATCCAGATCTCCAGCATTAGGTAAAGCGCAACTCTTGAGTAATATACTACAAATCTTCTTTTTCTGCGCTTCCAATATTGTCGGAAATTTGTGGAGCTTGCGAACCCTTAGGATCGTCCTTAGTACTAAATTTGGTTTTTTCGGCTTCGTGGATTGCGTGACTACCCATTGCTTGGTGCGTTGTCTGCTTTCAGTAGATATTCTACTATTATCACATTCTGAGCCTCTACTGGATGCAATGTTTTCTAAAAGACTTTACTTTTTGCACTTTTTGTTAATGTATTCATCCTCAATATGAAGTTTTTCTAATTGCAGTTCTTATTATTCTTGCAGCTTCTTCTAAGCAAGTTGTCCTCTTATGGACGACGATTTCGAGACATTGGCATCTGAAGTAACTGTAGATCTATTTTGACTTCCAGCATAGTTACCATTTGCTTCTACTTCATGTAACGAACTGGATATGTTTAGATTGACACTTAACTCTTCTACTTGTTGATTTGTCCCACTTGTCCACATGCGTTTTAACCTGTACAGCAAGGACTAAATATGGTACCTCCGAATGGAACAATATTTTGTCATTAGTTAAACAATTTGATTGATATAAGCCCATTATATATCCATAACGTTTTGTTTCCAGAGCCATATTTTTTTTCTAAAAACTAAATAAAAGATTCTGCGTAAATGGATGTTAATTGTTTACAAACCCATTTCCATGAAATAAAATTAAGAATAAAATCAAATATAATTTATTTAAATATTAATACCCGCCTATAAAACAGTAGTAAGATACGAATCATGATATTATTACTCCGTTATCTCCTCCTCCTAATAAAAATAAATTAATCAAATATAATTAAATGTAATTGGTATCTTGCTACCTATTAAATTATAATTTTTGTTTGTTTATTTAGTAAAATATTTTTGATAAAGCTTTTAATCTATACACAAATTAATTACTGAATCAGTGACGGAGTTAATTTAAGAGTACTTTGTCTTAAAACGATACAACAAACAACCATTATGTTGAGAAAACTTCTGAGTTCTATCTCATCTTTGTCACAGTAAATCTTTTCAACAGTAGTACAAATATGTCAACATATGACAAAATGTTTAAACTAATCCCAGAGTTGTAATGCTCTGGATTTGTTAGAATCGCAATAGCTCAATTAAAATACAAGCGATAGAACAATAAAAAAAATTAAAAATAATAACCTTTGTGGAGTTGCCAGTCTCCCATGGAGCGCCTACCAAAATTAGCAACCTGGCAGCAGGAATAAAATACAGAACCCCTTGAAAATGCAGGAGACCTATAATGTGCTGGAGACCTATAATGCTTTTGTATCGGGTCCACAGACTAAAACCCGCGCTCGATGTAGTGGCTTATTTTTTGATTAACCGTAACCCGAAATAATACAACTTCTTATAAAAGAAATATGCGAACATATGAAGAGAAGTGGAAAACATTAACCGTGAGCAGGTTTACACTAATGATAATTATAAAGAATTTAGTGCTTGTAATAAAAAAATAATCATATTTTTCAAAGTAAGACTTTGTTGGAAATGTGTTTCGTAGTAATTCTGAACTCAGCCATTTCATTCGATTTCTCTTCTTTATTTCAATAAATAAAACCAAATATGGGATTTAAATATCACGATTTGCTTCAAAAGTAAGCAATGCTCTCCTGGCAATTAAATACGCTCTCTCTATTGATCTTCCTTGTAATGCTCCTTATAATGTACAGTAGATAGAAAATCGAATTAAGACGCCGATGATGGAGCCCTACCATTTTCGAATAAAAATTCGGTAATCGTTAGTATAGTAGAAAAAAATTAACACGTGATTTTTATATTTTCCTAGTTTTGACAGGGTGGCTCGAAATATGTTAAGACAAAAGTTTAAAGTTATTTGGTGCTCAAACGAATAAAGCGATTTAAATAAATTTCATTTTGATTTAATTGTACTTACTTAGCAAATCTTTATAAAATAATGATAAAAAATTATATTTTTGTCTGATTTTTATTTATTTTAATTTTTCCAACATAGCTTCAAAAACTAACTTTTTTCTTCTTTTTTTTATGTTTAATAATATATTCTTCAACGATGCCGAAAACAACATATTTTGAAGCGAGAGGACAGTTTATCAGCCGAAGCGAAAGCCGAGGTTGGTAATGGTCGCGAGATTCAAAATATGATTTTCGGCGAGTAGAAGATTGTACTTTTTCTACTACTTTTTTAAAAATTATTATTAATTATTAAACATTTTCATTTATAATTACATAAAATTCAAATTTTGGAATATACAAACATCCAATTAAAATCTTTAAATGTATATTTATATTTCTGCTATTGAAATATAGATGACTCAATAAAAATAAATTATCCAATTTCTATGTCATAAACAAAACCGTCTTTAGTTACAAGCCTGATTGTCTTTTCGTACAAAAAAATCGTCAACTTTATACATATACATATTTTTATTCTATTTACACTACGAAATTCTATATTTTTATTCTATTTGGTCTATAAAGTCCCTAAAATCGTTAAATAACACATCTTTAAAGGTTTATTATTTTTTGCATTTCGCGTCTAGTAGGCTTATAAATAAAGACGAAAATCAAATTTAAAAATTTTATTATTATTTCTAAAATAAAAACAACAGTTTTGATATAGTTTTTGTATGGGGATGAGTAAATTCCTGATATATTTTAAAACAGCGTAAATTATTTTATGTAAATAAATATTTTTTTTCGTTTTTCTTAAATAAATAGGTGAAATATATTTTTTTAAATATCTTAACACCAACTGTTTGTTACCATACTGTTTAAAAAGAATATATGAATATTATATCGCTAACTTTTATTATTTTTACATTTTTAATGTAAATTATCCATAAATAATTCAAAAATAAATTAACGTCATCTTCCCAAGAGAGATAAATTAACAATAACAAAATTATTTCATCCAATCAATTGACTCTCTTAACAGGTGTTCTAGGATGGTTTATTCTAGTTCAGAAATTAGAAAATAGATGGCTTTTAAAAAATTACTTTCGTCACTAGGTACGAAAGTAATTTGTGTATGTTTTTTTATCACTGGTGACGAAAAAGAAATTTTCGATGCAATGAACAAACAGCGAAAGTAGATTTTTTAAGTTGGGTAGTAGAAAAAATATTTATTAATAACTCAATATATATTAAAATAACACGCAATCGTTATTTTCTGTTTTTCAGAAAAGGTATTTAAATATATTATTAGTTTGAAATTTTTGAGCTTTGTGTCGTTAACTAAAAAAAAGTTTGGTCTATCTATAGAATTATTTATGCTTAGGTATTCAATAAAACTTTATAAAACAAAATACACTGAAAAATTGTTTACTTATTTTACATTAAATTTTTCAGTTTTTATTTTGCAAAAATTTTATTTTATTTCATAAACTCACTCGACACGAAAACTTATCCAACCAACTTCATCTTCGCTCTCCAGAATTATAAAACTAACTAACTTCATATAAAAAAAAAAAAAAAACAAATAAAAAAAATTACCCTGGCACGAGCCAAAAAATAAAATTATCAGCGTAAATTTTTTTTGTATCAAATTATAGCAAAAAAGATTGGAAAATTAAAAAAGCATTAATACGGGCTTCCCGGAAGAGTCAGATGTAGTTCGAAATATTTTAAAAATTAGGTTTTTGCAAACAAGTGGCCTGAAAAGTTATTAAAAATGTTATACATAAATTTTCGCATAACGTTACAGAATATAGTATATTACTATATGTAAAGAAAATGGAAAATGAAATTGCGACAAAAATGACGACACCCAAAAGCACATATTGCGTTTTTTTTAAAGATTAAGTCTTTTACCAAAAACATGCTAAATTGTACTTTTTTAAATCGCCATGTTTGGAAAATTAAAATTAAAAAAAATAGTACTTTGTGTATCTAGTTGCACAAAGTTGATTTTTTCCGCACGCGTCGAAATTTCGAGGCGAAGCCGAGTTGGACAAATATACAAGTGCGGAAAAAATCAATTTGTGCAACGAGTTGCATACAACGTTTTTTGCAATTCCGAAAACACATTAAACAACATTATTCTGCAACCAATTTTTTTACAATCAACATTCATATTAAAATATAAGTAAACATTTCTATTATCAACTTAGCATTGAGATAATTTTCAATAAAACAGTGCGGAAAAATAAAACAATGAGGAAAAATCTCAATTTGATATTGTTGACAATATCGAAATACGTTGAATTGTGATTCGGAATTGCAAAAATATAATTTTTCTACTTGAAGCTACGAAAATGTCATTTTAATATATAGTAAAACCTATGTGAAAGGGAAACTTTTTCTAAGTAGTGACTGAAAATGTTTTTCTAACTAGTGACTGAAAGTAAATAGGTTTCGGTGGTCGGTATATTGTATTGTTCTTGTTTAAAACTTGTTTATATTACTATACCAACAAATCAAGTTTTAATTTGTTAGGGGAATATTTTATAAAAAAAGTGGAAATAAATAAAGAAGAATTTTATATATAAATTGGAATGAATACAATTACAATGAAAGTATATCTTTCATTGTAATTGTATTCATTCCAATTTATATATAAAATTCTTCTTGGAAAGTATATATTCTTTAGTAATCGTGGATAAAATATATTCTCATTTTTTTCGAGTTCTTTCCTCAAAAAAAAAAAAGTAAAAAAAAATTTATTAAATAAATAAATAAATTTTATTAAAAAAATTATTTATATTTGTTTTTAATCGAAACTTTACCTACAATTTTTAAATTTATACTTTAAACGATGACTTCCAGTCGGTAGAAAAAATATCTGTAATATCTGTAAAAGTTTTTAGAGAAAATATATGAACTATTTTCATTATTCATATTGTCAAATTCATCTACTAAAAACTTACAAAACGACACAGCTAAATTTGACAGTGTAAAAAATAAACAAGATTGTATTTATATATAGCATTTTTACCAGTGTAAAATAATGTTATTACTGTGTTCGCCTGTTATTATTCCATCTGTAGGCGAACACAATAATAACATTATTTTACACTGGTAAAAATGCTATATATAAATACAATCTTGTTTATTTTTTACACTGTCAAATTTAGATATGTCGTTTTGTAAGTTTTTAGTAGATGAATTTGTAAATATTATCATTTATATATACAAGCGTAGAAAAAATAGCGTTTTCTACGCGTGGTGAAACGTTTTTGCGTTCCTGAACTTATTCCGACAAACCGCTCAGTCACGCAAAAAGAGACGTTTGCACCACTTGTATGAAAATCTACTATTTTTTATCAATGTGATACTAATAATCCTTAGTAATTTACAAGAATTAACAAAGTTTTAAGTAAGAATTATGACCTTACAAATTTAAACTGATACTAATAATCCTAATGTAAACTATTATAAATTTAGTAAGAATTATGACCTTACAAATTTAAACAGAAATTTTCTATTCAATCAGTTAACCCGTTCGAGCACAATTTTACTTTCCTTTGTTTTTAAATTTCTGAACAAATTTCGATCCACCCTGTTTCAAAACTAGTAAAAAAATGAAAAAAATACCTATTAATTTTTTTTAATTATGCTAACGATTGCAAAAGTGTCAAGAAAATCGGAAATGTTTGGGTTCAAATTTTTTATTTCATCAGCGTCTTGAATGGAATTTTCATCACTAGAGAAAGTAAGTATTGGCATTAACAAGTGCCAAAATAATAAAGCACTAGCCCGCAGAATTATAGTCCGGGTGGTTTTCATTTCATTCATGTGTTTCTCCGAATTTATCCTCTGTTACAATCAACACATTATTTCCTCTTGACAATGGTTATGTATTATTATTTGTGTTATTCAAAACTATGTTTAAGTACAGGGCCATACGACTGCATCTTTAAGTAGTCTATCTTTGCCATTTAGTTGGGCTAATTTTTTTCAGGTGCACACCAAACAGTATCAATAATAATCTAGCATCACTTGACCAGATTGTCAAATGACTTGAATTATGCATTAACATCGGCAAAAGAA
>OY856187.1:141851699-142154179 GCA_963693315.1 Diogma glabrata
TTCACTAAATTATTTTAATTTATGATCTGTTATAATTTTCCCGCAACGTATTGATGTTTCGTGTTAGTTTTGTAATAAATTTCTAAGAGATAAAAAAATACTTGTACTTTAACAAAAAGTTATGTTTGATATACATCGCTGCCCAAACTAAAAACCATGTCCTCATAAAAGTTTTTTGCCAAAAACTATATCAAAATCCTTAACCCAGACCGAAGTCTTGATATCTAGAGCTGTGAGATTGCACCCCCTCCATATATGTTATCTAAAATATACTACAAATATCTGTGACAGTGTTGGGGATGAAGTGTTATGTATTTGCTTATTGTCCAATCTAATCGCGTGCTTTTAACTCACTACCAAAGCTGAATTTCAGGTTTCATTATTTTACCCTGTTTATGTAAATGTTTGAAGAATTCAAAAAATTCTATTCAGATTTCTTCTTTTCCTTTAAACAAAATAATATAATAATGGAATTTAAATTTTCCAACACACTTTAAAAAATAATCTTCTAAAATACATTGCGTTGGAATGAATCAGTGATATAATTACATTATGGATCTTAAGTTGATTTTATATATTCTTAATTTGTATCTTAAAAGAAAAAAAAAATAACCAAAAGAGTTGTTGATTTTTCTAAAACAATCTCTTATACATATAAAAATTTTTTTTAAGTTAATCAAAAAAACAGATGTAACATTGTTCTATAATATTTTCATTTCTTATGTTTTATGAAATAATCATAATAAGAAAATTGCGTCAACTTAATATTATTACTTGTATTTTTTTCGTAATATGTAAATTTTAATTTTATTTATTTTTGTTTCTTTTTTTTTTCTAGGTCCCTAACATGAAAAAATAACAAAAGAGTATAATAGAATTGAATTGGTTTATTACAATAAATTAAACATTAAAATCAAAATGTGGACAGTTGTAATAAAACTTAAGTGAGTAAGAAAGCGTTTTAGAAAACCAAACATAAAACCAGATTTATTAAAAAAAATGCAAGAAAATACTTTATCTTCACCACCTGCAAATGGAATTGATCAGGCACAGTTTGAGGCGGATAAGAGGGCTGTTTACAAGTAAGTAGATTAGTTTAGAATATTTTTTTTCTTCAGAACAATCATATCGAAATTATGCTAAAAGCCTTTCTTCGCGTGTTCTTTACTTGCGCAATCCTTATTAAAATGAAGCAACATTTAAAGTTCAAAAGAGTGCGAGGGATTTAATTTATGAGAATAATGAGTAATAAAGATAATACTTGATTGAAATTCTTCCGAATTGGGACACTACCAAACCTACTATTCCAGAGATAAATAATGTGAATTATGGAATAATCCAGAATTCTGTTTCTGTGATCAACCACCAGATCAGACATAACTAGGACCTAGTATTACTTGTAATTTTAAAATGTTAGCAAATAAATAAAAAATTAATTAACTAAAATTAGTAAAGTTGTTCGGAAAAAATATTGGACCTAGTGCTTCACCCTATATGTTACTATAGTAAATAGTCCCAAAAACTATATGCTAACAAAACGAAAAGATGGCGAGTGATCTTTGATTGCCATTTAATTAGGTTAAGCTCACTACCACTTCTACTACAAAGGTGTTCCGCTTAAAACGAGCTCGAGTAACATTTCAAAGTTTTAGGAATCATGTACTAAGCGGGCTTAACGCAATAAAATAGTTTGTATGCCTGTACCCAGACTTAGTTGAACACCCTAAAAATGTCCCCTAACCATAAAAGTAAAATCGTTTATAGGCTCATTTGGTTATTATTGGCAAAACTCGCATACATATAGAATACAGATATAGCGTAACTGCTAAGTTGTCTTAGAAAAAAAGAAAATTCGAATAATGATTACTGATGCTAGTAATATTGCAATATCCTTCTAGCTCAGTTCTTAAAGCGCTAACCTTTTAACTCAAGGATGCCGGGTTTGATTTCTGACAGAGGCCAATTTTCCTATACATTGTTCAGAATGTCTATTTTCAGACCTGGTCGTTAATTAATCACCCTATTTAATAATCGTCCTATCCCATTCCGTTCATTCATATAACATTATTAACCGAAGTCGAGATAGTGATTATGGCGTTTCTCATCCCCTGACCCCTACCCACTCTATTTAAAAAAATTTTATATACATATATCCTTTTTGGAAAATTGTAAGTAATTCGTTCCATAGAGAGGTTAACCCAATAAATAAATTGGTTTTTATGCAAGTCTCCTTTTGGGTTTTGATTGCTCACACATTTATGGTTTATTATAATTTTTTTCTAATATTCTGCTATGATTAAACGAAGTTTCAGGGTTTATGAACTTTTTAACACTTTTTGCTTTTTATTGTCACTATGGATAGACAACAAAAATCTTCATTTGATTCATTTTTTGTTTTGGAAATTTATTCTATATGAAGCTAAAATATTTTTATTTGCATACGAATATCATCACGTGAGCTCGTTGTTTTTTTCATTTATATTTATTTTAATATCATATGTAGAACAAAACATGGATATATGCATTTCTTTGTTTTTCAACGTCTAATTCCGTTTTGGTTTCGATACATGAATTTTAAATAAAAATATTGTTTTTCTCTTAACTTTAGACATCCGTTATTCTCACTGTTAGCTCTATTGCTAGAAAAATGCGAACAAGCAACACAAGGTTATATAAGCAATGCATCAAATACGTCTAGTCCAAATGGTTCCACAAATGGAAACTGTGAGAATGATGGTTTCTCTAGAGATATTCAAGTACGTAAATTCATCAAAACTTTGATGTTGCAGTTATATACTAATCAATGGGTTTCTCTAATTTAAGGCCTTTGTACACCTATTAGAAAAAGAAAAACGACCATTATTAACAAACGATGAAGAATTAGATGGATTAATGATAAAAGCATTACAAGTTTTAAGAATACATTTACTAGAATTAGAAAAGGTTTGTTGTAGAAATAAATCAATATAAATTTAATTTAATTTATTTTATTTTATTCACACTCGAAGGTTCAAGAATTATGTCGTGATTTTTGCACAAGGTATATTGCATGTTTACGTGGTAAAATGCAATCAGAAAATTTATTACGTGCTGATTATCCACTTGAACATAATAATAATTTATCTAATTCTAATAGTCCTATTAATAGTCCGGAACAGGTAACATGAAGCCAAACTATTTTGTTTAATATTAATTCAATTCGATTTTTTTGTACACTTAGGATCCAATAACAAATCAATCGGGTGGGGGATTTTATGCAAATACAGATTTTTTAACAAATTCTGATACGCATACAGATTACAATAGTACTGGAGTACCAGGCGCATTTCATAGTATTCAATCAAATAATAATAATAATAGTACATCAGCTTTAGATTCTAGCTCAAACGATGTTTCATCACATACTTCAATTCCGGGTGGAAATATTGTTGGTAGCGATGTTTTAACAATAACAGGACTGACGTCACAGCATACACCAGTTATTCCACCATCAACACAAATTTTAGGAACAACACCGTTAAGTCAAATCGGTTGTCCACCATTATTGGATCAATTTTCTGGTTAGTTATAAAGTTCAAGCTTGCAATTAAAATATTTTTTATGAAAAAGTAACAAATTTTAGTCGGTCAATTATCTCCTTGTGCCAGCTCAGATGAAATCGATTCTGAACTTGATTCAAATAATGATGAAATAGGATCAAATTTTTCAAGCAACTCAAATTCAAAACGACAGAAACGTGGAATATTGCCTAAACATGCAACGAGTGTGATGAGAGCGTGGTTATTTCAACATTTAGTCGTAAGTTAAAAATTTCATATTTTGATTTTGTAAATTTCTTATATGTATTATTATGTTGAATTTGTTTTTTTTTCTAAACAGCATCCGTATCCGTCAGAAGATGAAAAACGAGCGATTGCTGCTCAAACAAATTTAACGTTACTTCAGGTGAGTTTATTTTTTTATGTTTCGTAGTTTGTCGACCGCCTTTCTATGCACCGTTTCTGACTGTATTTGTAAACACAGCGAGTTTAAAACTGTGCGACGGTGTTGTAGGGAATCATATTGAAGTAAAATTTCGATCAGCACTTTAAAAAAATCCAAAAGAGCCAAAATGGAAATTAATGCAGCACTCCAAACATGACAACATACTCCTTATAAATATCTCAAAATGGAGTGGAACATTTTCAAATTATGAACGATTGAAGCGGAGAGAAGATACTCAATTTTAAAATAAATAAATCTTTTGACAACGCAAACATAATCATTTTTTCAACAACAAAAGTCTCACACATGTTTTTTTTTTTTTTTTTCAATAATTCAACTATTACAAAACTCCGCCCATTTGTTTATGATTCTGTTTTTATGAAACATAAATATTAAGTTTTTTTACAAAAATTTCAATAAAAAATATCATATCATTCACAAATGGCAAAATTAAAAAAATTCAAAGATTAAAAGAAATCTAAAGTATTTTTTAATAATGTACTTTTATTGAAAACTTAATATATAATTTGCATAAGAGAAACACTATTTTTCTAAATTAAATTCACACATCAGTTTGATTAGTAACTTGCCTACTAAGAATTAGTAATTTAAAAAACTAACAAAATATGCAGATTGAAGATTATCATTTATACTGATTATACTTACAATGAGCAGCCGTAAGTTCTGAGGACTGTTCTGTATTGCAACAGTCTATCGCCCGCGATTTAATCAAAGCAAACAGAATGTACAAATGATCTTTTATTTTATTTTTCAACCTTACTTCGAATTGGTCGTCTCGCCTTACTTGCCTTCGAATTGGCCGACAATTAATTACATTCCACTTAAACTATTTACACAATCGCAAGCTTATTCAAAATAACTTTACGTTATCGCAGCATAATATAAAACTAATTCTCATTTCGCAAAAAAAAAATTCCTTAATTTAGATTTCTAATTAATTTCTGAAATGTTCTAGGTAAATCCAAAATTTCTATACAAAGAAAAATCAAGAAATTTATTTAACTTTTTTGCTTTGTCCCTTTTTCTTAAAAACGATGTGACGTTGATTTTTCTTTTTAAATATTGTGTAGAGGAAATTAAGATTGAATACAATTTTGTTTTGTTTTTCATTGCGTATAATCCTTACAATATTGTTAAGAAAATTTTCTGTTTCTAACTCTCTAATTTATTAGCATAGACAACGTAAGCACGTCACGGAACGTAAAGCTTTATGATTCTTAACCAACCAAATTTTATCGATCTAGGATTTGAGGATTCCATATAGGTGTTGCGTAGTTTAAGATCGGTCTTCCGATGGCTTCGTACGTTGTAATAATTGTATTTCTAACCTTTAATCTATGAACTGCTAGCATAGTATTTTCAGTATTTTCAGTTAACCTGTTATGCATGATCATTAAATTCAATAATAGATCAAATATACCTCAAAACAGTCTTTAATTTTTAAACGTTGGAATGAGAGTTTTCTCAATGCTATTGTTAGGTATTCACCTTTTTCTATGTAGTGAAGAAATTAGAAGTGGAATTTTCAAACGATAGTCCTAGTTTTCTGTTTTTAAATTATTTATTGAAAATATTTAGGTAAGTTTTCGTTTATTGGTAAATTGTTTCAAATCATTTCCTGATCCAAGCAATGTGGATTGGTCTACATATGATGTGATGGTTATCCGTTGGTGGAGTAGATAAACTCCTTAAATAGAAATTAAATGATGATAGTGAGAATACTCTCTTGTAGAACTCCCTTTCTTAATTAGTATTACCATTTTTGATTTTGAATGTTTGCGTTTAGTTCTGATAATAAATAAAAATTAAAAACAATTCCTGAAACCTGAGAAACGCCATTTACTCAGTTGCTCTAATGACACGTAATTTTTCTCCGTCTACTATCAGATCAATAATGATAAAAAAAAAAACCTAGGTAAATAATGAAAATGTTTCTTTATTTTTAGTGAAACGAACTAAAACAAAAATTGAGTTGTGTATTTATGTACAGTTTTTTTGATTTCCCGGGCAACAAATCGCTAATTGCACTCCTTACCCTCTTACTAAGTTCAGTTGGAGTACACACACTTGTATCTTTAAATGTTTGTTATATTTATCGCACATTCAAATTGTGTGTTTGCCACAACTTTTCAACTGGCATTGACGATATTTCCCTTATGGCTAAGGTAAGGTGTTCATCAATCACGTTTTGTGAATTGTGCGGTCGGGTCCCCTGCTATTCCTTCTCTATTATCGATCAACAGAAGACCATTTATTTATTTTCACGGATGTTGACTCGATAATTTTGAATAGTGTTGTCATGGACATCAACGCCGCCCATCCCTTTGTTATAGCTGCGAAGCACAGCAGGTTGATCCACGTTGACAAATTTACCTTCTTCTCTTGGCCCTTTCTTAAATATATTCGTAGCTTTTTCCAACACCGAACTGGGTAGAGTGGGAGAATCTCGTAATTGGCAATCGTAATTACGTAATCGTAACGTTACATAATCGTTATTTGTAGCAGTGGTCAAAGATTGACCAGCGACAAAGATTGATCTGGTTCTTAGAGTCGCACATATAATCATAAGCGCCGCGATTCCAATCTTTTCAATTATTCATGTTAGTAGTACCACCAGTTACAGCGAACAGTTGTTCCACTTGCACAGAATCTATTTTCTGAGAGCACGCACAGTAGATGATAGGATGTCAAGAAGTTGTCGAAAAATATCATGTGACTCATAGTGGCGTCGTGTTGCTAACGAAACGGAGAACATCACCTCTATAATGTATCTAGTGTATAGTCCATAGTAAGGGATGAACAGAACAAATAGCCGGTCGACGAACAGATGCTTCAACGTTTATATCCAAAACGAATTGGCTTTCCAGAATAGCCACCATCTACTCGTCTATGGACAAAACTCTGCCTAAATGCCAATTTGGATAAACTCTCTGTTTATAATGTCGACGAATAGACGAAACTGAAATCAATGAAATACAAATTAGAAAACTCGAATCACAACAATGTAATGTAAATTAATTCATCATTAATAGCAAAATGGATGTATCTCTTGATGTGCGTGAACGTTAATTTGACCATTGCCTGTTTTAGCATGGGAATTTCCATTGGCAGCTTCATCGATTAATAACCCTTAACAGAAGGCAAAGTGTGGTAAGCTGATAGCAGTTAAATCTCCAAGAATCTCTTCAATAAAATCACTTCAAAATGAAAATCGGTTTTTGTCTGAGCCGCAAATCGGATGGTCTCAGTTATGATATGATCCAACACCTCTCCAGCATAAAATTTGTAGAATGATTGAATTGGCGAAAGATCTTTAAATTATTCACACACCCCTGTTTCATATCCAACAACGGAGCGATATTTCGTAATGTAATTGCTTTTTTCCTGTGTTTCTGAACCATTTTGGAGTTTCGCATAAACTCAATGGTTTGTAGCTGACTCGCGGTTTCTTTCGAGATGGGCCAGCCTCCAGCTCAGTTTATATAATCTCTTCATAACCAATATCCCCATGAAGGTTTCGCCCAGTCTCAATTTCCACATAGCCGGCAGCCTCAGTTTAAACACTTGAATCCGAATTAATTGCAATGAAATTCTCGTCGATTATTTCTTCATCCGATTCATGGTCTACTTCGGGTGAGAGCATGTTGACAGACTGAACGGGACTTTCGTCATCCCTCCAAATCTCTATAATTAATATCTGCAATCGCCTTTATTGTCATTTTCTTAAACCGGGCTTTTTGAAATTCTAAAATCAAATAACAATACATATTCACAAACACATCAAATGAGTCTGTATCAGTGATCGTAAATATGTCGCACGCGTGCCAGAATTGGGACGTTTACAAATATAGTTGGGGCGGTCGATCATTTCAAAGTAAATATTTTTTCTGATTATTGTCGGTTTTTTCTGGTTTTTTCATTTCAATGATTCTGTAAGTCAAATAATAAAGTTTAAGTACAGTGGAAGTAAAAGGACTGGCAATAGCCATAAAACAGAGTGATCAAAAATAAATAGAAAGTTAATTTCTCTCCATAAAACAAGAATACTATATCGACTCCACATAAACGAATACGAAAAAAGGTAAAAAGAATTACGTTATGAACCTAAACGCTGGACAACTTAATTTGGACAACAGTGGACACTTAAGAATAAACAGGATTTTGTAATTAATAAACAGATGTTTCTTTAAAATTTGAATACTGATAAAAAACAACTCTAAGTTAATTGAACACAAAGTTCAAAGTACTAAACAATACTAGTGTCAACAGGGATCGTTGGAAACCAACCTTCAAAGCTGTAATAAATACAAAGTTGTAAGCGTTATACATATTAATATTTTGTTGAATTGTAAACGAATTTTAATTAAATTTATACTGTTGTTCATAGAGTCAAATTTTTTGTAAGAAACTGTAGCGTCATCTATAAGGAGTCTTGAAATGAAATACTGAGTGTTAAAGGAGGAATGTTCTTGATTTAAAATTTTGATTGCAGTTACTTTAAAATTTGTCCCTCATTTTTTTGTTGCCAAAAAATAATAGAGTATTTTTTTTTTTCAAACATGAAGATGGTTTGTATAAATTCGAATGAAGAGAAACAAAATTGGAGAAAAATGCATTTTTAGGATTTACAGTAACAGCAATATGCTTAAGCATTACAATAAGTATCATAAGTAAATTCAAATTTTCAAGGAAAAAAAAAACACTCGTTTATGGCAATATCTAAAAAACTAAGCAGTCGAAAAATCAATGAAATTTTTTTTTGAAATATTTTGATATTTTTCGATTTTCTAAACTAAAGTCGATTCATTACAAAAAACTTTTGTTTTACTATCTATGTTCATAAAATAAAAATATAGATGAAAACCAATATTTGATTTTTTTTTGTTATCAGTAGGCTTGGGAAAACACATTTAAAAACTGTAGAAAATTTCAACATGATAGCACTTATAGTTTTTGAGTTAATCGATTATGTAGAAATTCGGACGGTTACCGAAGTCTCACCAATAGGGTAACGTTTTTACTTTTTTAAAGTACGAAACCTTAAAAACCAATATTTTTGTACTTAGAAGGGTTAAAAGAGAAATAGATGTTTGTTTTTAAAAATTTGATGTCAATGACGATGTTATTTCTTGATGAAACTTTGGCTATAAGAAAAAACACACCACAATGATATAATGACAAACGAACGTTACACTTCTATAAGAGAAAAAGATTTTTAAATCGATTAATCAAGGAATCGATTAATCAATTAAGTTCTCTCAAATTACATGCATGTGCATTTTTTCAATTTGTTTGCCTTATAAATCGAACACATGCTTTTTTATTATTGTGACATTTATCGACTTCTTTTGCTGTGAATGTCAATTACCTTACAATAACCTTGATGTCAACTTTAATTAATAAACATAGCTGGCAAAATTACTAGAGTTGATCAATTTTTCATATAAGAATCAAGGGAATAATAAAACACTAAGTAAAAATTCCTCCATTCACTCAAAACGTGCCGATTTCGGAGTATCTACTCTATTATGTGGCAAATGCAGTATCATGTAATGCTTCTATGTTTTTTGTTGAATCTCTTATTTGGCACTTTTGAAATGCAATAAAAAGTTGGGCGCCAGATGTAGTGTTTTTGACATTCATATTCACAGGACCGAATGATGGAGATGATAAAAAAAATTTGCACAAACATGTTTAGTTACTTTTGATATCTAGGAAATTACTCCATCCTGGCAGCGGACTTAAAGATCATATAAAAATAGAAGGGATGGTACTGGTAGGTATACCGAAAATCACCAACAATTCAATTACATTTACTCCCGCGCACCCTTGAAAAAAAACCATAGCGGTTCCCCGTAGCTAAAGCCCTAAAGCCAAAAACTATATGAATGTATGAGGCCAGATTGCTAAGATATAAAAATTGACATGCTAATAATTGCGTCTAAGACTTTAATTGAAGCAAGACAAGACAAAATTGCAGAGAATATCTCATAACAGCACATTGTAAGGGCAACACTAAAAAGAACAAAGTCTACGGGTTACTAAATAGAAGCGAAGGCGTTCCTGCAGTGCTTACCTAACTGCCAGACATTCTCTAGTTCCACATTTGATGCTCAGCGCTCGAACCAGCGATTAAAAGACTCGCGTTCTACAAACCGAACTAGTCGATCACAACGTTTTAATATTGAGGAAATTTGTTTTTTACAAAACAAATTGGGGAGGTAAATAGAAAGAATTTAATCGATGATAAAATCGATTATTTGAGAATAACAATTTTTTTCTTATAGAAAGTTTCATTTGCCACCAAATTATTATTTTGCCTTTTTTCTTAGAGCGAAAATTTCTTCAAGGAATATGTTTCATGTTATTCCATTGTTGAAACTTCCGTCAATGTTATGGTTCACGCTATTTGAAACTTTAGGATAATTTAAAAATATGACATTTAATATTATGTCGAAAACTACTAATTTGGCTTTATGAAATTTAGCTCAAATGATGCGCAATCGATGGAACCAAATTACAAAAATGTTTTCAATTTGAACTATTTTAGAAATAGAACAATAAAAAATATTAAACTTTGATTTTATAAACGTATAAATGGCAACCTTAATAGCTTTACTGATAGTCCCTTTAATGATAGTCCTTTAAAAGGCAATCTATGGTGAATAGAAATATTTGCAGATGCTAAGCAACAAAAGCATGACAGTATTTTTTACGAAATTTGTTTGGCGCATGAAACCGAGAATGTTTAAAAAACAATTTCGTTGGCACACTAACCAACATTCACTTGCGACCACTGGTCTATATTCTACTATATTGCCATTATTTTGCAAAAGGACAAAATAAACAATTCAAACTACCAAAATGTAGAAATATGATAAGCACGCACGCACAAAACACGTCTATTCCTGTTGACAAAACAATATAAATGTTTAATGAAGGTTTTGATGATTTTAATTACTCTAGAAATATCCTTTCGAATATACTGTTACTTTCGAAGTTAATAGGGTGAGGCACACAAAAACCATATTTTTAATATTATGTCTAAACTTCAGGACCCAAAATTTAAAATAATTCTAACAAAAATCAACAAAACAGCTGTTAGTTTTCTGAGTTTTAGAGCAAGGAGCCAAAAAAAAAATTACTATTTCACATTACATTCGATTCAAATAGTTTATCCTAACGATTTACAGTTCCTAAAGAACTCCCATTTTGCTGTGGGCGGTTTGGTGGACCACGAAGGTCTTCCAGTTGGTCTTGCACTCTAATGGACCGTGCCGCTAACTCATTCCAAGTGAAAGTTTTTCCGACCTTCCTAACAAGAAATTTACTCATGCCGCCCGTATTATAGAAGTGAGAACCGCTCGGTCATACCTACCACCTAAATTTTTTTTCTTATCGAATCATTTTAACTATTATGCTCATTGTAATAAAAAAATTACCATTATAAGGTTTCCAATGGCACTTGAATGTTCTTCTTAACTTCACTACAATATTTATGTTTAAAATTTTTCATTTAATTTATATTTTCTTTAAACCAGAGTTTACAATTTTATTTGATTCGAGCACTTATTTTACTCCTGAAAATAGTATTCATAAATTAAAATGTTTAGAATTTCAATATTGTTCTTCCTCGAAGAGCAAAATTTTTAGCTTTCTCGATTTCACTCCTATGGAGTTTTTATTTAATTTATTTTCTTTTTCTTTTTTTGTTCATCCATTTGTAAAAGAATATTAGAATATTAGTACATTTTTCCATAACATAATATTTCAAACCACAGCTCTCCTTCGTTAACATATTTAATTCAGTCCCGAGCAATCGACGGCATCAGGAAGTGCTTGCAAAAAAATCCAATCCAAAAAATTTTAAGGCAAAATCTTGTTACTTTATTTTAAAGAGACGTTCTATTCAACCATCAGATATCTAACATTTTACAGTGTTAACGAATTTTTCTTTATATTTACTTTGTATATGTATGTTGATCTGCCATGATTCCGTCCTTAGAAAACTCAAGCAAATGGATTTTCTCTCGAAAGTCTACCTCTATGTTTAGAGTCGATGATTATTCCCATACCCTTCATGTTAAATCTGAGGATAGTTTGCTCTTAATCTACAAGTGGATCGGTGATGATAATATCCCGCCCTGCGGCAACCAATGTTGTTATTACAATCACCAGCCTTTGTTTTCGTTACTCTAGTTCTCAGCATCTCACGCATGCAATCAGTCGTGGTGATGTCAATGTTTTTCTTTATTAGAGCCTTCTTGTCCGCTCCATATGACGCGTTATCGAAAGCTCTTTTAATATCTAGAAAGACACAAATAGCAACTCCCTTGTTGTCAACCGCGTCCCCTATAATTCCTTAGGCAACTTGAACGTCGTTGATCTGCTTGTTTT
This sequence comes from Diogma glabrata, assembly GCA_963693315.1. Taxonomy (NCBI): domain Eukaryota; kingdom Metazoa; phylum Arthropoda; class Insecta; order Diptera; family Cylindrotomidae; genus Diogma; species Diogma glabrata. The sequence continues at coordinate 141,864,102 of OY856187.1, forward strand.
GTACGCGTGTTGTCTATCTTTCAAAGGCGATCTTAACAAATTGCTTGTTCGTATCCATCACTTTTTCGATTTTTTTCAACATAAAAGGTGTTACACTGATAGGCTTTTGAGACTTCGGCTGAGTGACCACTTTTGGAATGAATATCATTTTTGCCGTTCTACATGGTTCAGGTATATTTCCAAGTACTAGACTGCTTCTGAATATTTCCAGGAGCTTCGGTAATAGTCACTCCTTTCCCATTTGTAGGAGAGCTGGGACTATTCTTTAGACTTCTGGTGATTTGTACGGTTGGAGGTTGTCCAATCCATTTAATCGTTCCTACGTAAGAAGTGCGGCAGCCACCCTTCTTCATCCATGATTCTTTTCAATAGTTACATTTTTTGTTAAAAACGACATTTAATCTAACACGACCTGATAATTTTAACAAAACTAATTATTCAAGGCACGATTCTTATACACCAAAAGCAGTATTCTATGCCGTTTTTCTTTTTGTAAATTCCGCTTTGGGTGAGTAAGGCTCAAGATTATTTTAAAAAAGGAAAAAACAAGCCGTTATAATAATGTTTTGGTGTTGTTTCAATCGAAAACTGAACAGGCGGAACTGAAAGAAAAGAATCGCTCGCTGCAACCAATTTTGTGCCAACTGAATGTTTCCCGTCACAATAACCTCAAATTCGGTTGTCTTATCTCCAAAACTCAAATTTGAAGACACAACAATGGAATGTGATGTCATTGTGACCACATAATCACTGTGCCAACCGAGTGATCGATTTTAAGGGTTCCTTACTTTGAAAAGGTAAAAACGGTACCATATTGGTGAGACTTCGGTGTCCGTTCAAATTTCTACATAATCAATTTACTCACAAACTAAAAGTGATATCAACTTGAAAATTTCTACAGTTATTAAATGTGTTGTCCCACACTTGATGGTAATAAAAAAAATTCAAATATTAGTTTTTATCCATATTTAATAGACATAGATAAGGAGATAGTAAAACAAAAGTTTTTTTTAAGGGATCGAGTTTGGTCTAGAAAAATCGAAAAAAATGGAAGTATTTAAAAAAAAATGTTCCTTAAATTTTCGATTACTTAGTTTTTGAATTATCACCAAAAACGAGAGGTTTTTTGTAAACCCTCCCCCTTAACATCGAACATTACAAAAGAAAATATTTAAAAAAATTCATGGGTGCAGGGTTTTTGCTAAATCGAAACTAAAAATTGTTTTTGATGTTCATTGGAGGGGGTTTAAAGCAGGGTTGTGCCGTAGACAAAATAGATTACTTTACATGTATAGATTACGCATAGGTTACGTGTAAATTACGCGAGATATTTTCGTGTAATCTATAATGTAAACTATTATGTAATCTATTTAATTGATATGGGCATTCTAAACTTTTTTAGCAATTAAATTAACTTTTTTCAAGATCGCAAGATCTTGTTTTTGACAATATTATTGATCATGTCTTTTGCAAAAAAATCAAAACAAAATTTCAGTAGGGATAATACAATATTTCCACGTATTTCTTCTTAAATCAAAATTAATAGATTACACCAAATTTACATAGATGACATAGATTACATTACATAGATTACATGTAATGTAATCTATTTTAGATTACGCGTAAAGGAACAACCCTGGTTTAAAGTAGAAATTTTGAAAAAAAAATTATTTTTGATATTGTCATATGAAAAGTGATTTTTTTTGTAGTGCAAAAGTGTTTTTTTTGTAATTTTTGAAAGCACACTTTTCGACTTATTTTCAAAAATGTAAAATGTTTTTTGTCCCCCTTATCTACAAACAATACAAAAGAAAAATTTAAAAAAATTCTCGGGTGTAGGGATTTTGCTAAATCGATACTAAATTTTTTTTACTAGTTATAACTACAAATAAACGTGAAACTATACTAACAGAAACTGTTTTTTTCTCAAATATTATATACACGGAACCCTCAGAGAGCGAATTATATTCGCACTTGCCTGACTTTTTTTCTTTCAGTGCACATTCTTGATTTTCACTTGTGTTACATTTGTCCGTTTTGATTTATCCAAATAAATTTTTTTTAAATCAAGCTGTCCATCACGTTCTTTTCAACTTCCTTTAAATCTACTGTCTAAACTCATAAAAGATAAAAACCAAAAATCGCGAGTTCTTCACTTCTTGAGAAGAAAATGTTTCCCAACACTGGTTAGATACCAAAGTCGTGCTCAAAGGCATGCATAAATTTAAATTTTTTTGTTTTATAAAACAGAGACAGGGTTAATCGTTATCGTCATTCTCTTTTAATGTTCCTCTTACAATGACCATGGCAAGTGATATACTTACTTTACCTGACTTAGAATCGAACACATCAAAACTTAATAATATTAAGTAAAATTAATCATATTATGATTAATTTTGGCCGAGGTCATACAAAATATTATATTAACGATTACTAATTTAAAGACAATTCTTATACTTTCTTTAGAATCTTTAAACTAAATTTTATTTAATTAATAGCTTTTAATGATTGACATTTTGATACTTTTTCAAATCCGATTACTATGACCTCTATAATTAATTCCTCTTGCCAACTTGTAAGTTTTAATAATTAGGTTTCTTCATAACACATTCGAATCATCATTTCTATAATTATTGGATTTATCTAATCCGAATTAAAAATAATAAAACTTAAGATTAAGCTTTCACGGATTTGTTTGAATTTAAAAAGTATATGTTGATAGATTGCCTATGAGTTTGTATGAAAATATCTATTTTTGTCGTTAAATATTTACGTTTATAACAGGATTAAGATATATAAGTTATAAATTTTTCTTATTTTTTTTTCTGTAAAGGTTAATAATTGGTTCATCAATGCTAGAAGAAGAATTATACAACCAATGCTGGAACATGCCAATGACAACTCAAATTCGGGTAATTCTAATTAATAATATTCATAAGTCAAATAAGTAAATTCAACAAAAATATGAACACTTCCAATAATAAAAGAATTGATACAAACAAATGGACGCTGATAAAATCAATTTTAAAATGGGTTATGTAAGTTTTTTAATTTTCGTTAAGTTTGATTTAAGAAGATTGATGTTTGAAATATTAATATTATTTTTAATGTGCTGTATAGAGGTGATAAGATGTCCCAGCTAAGTAATAGTTTTATGCTGAAAATTCTAGTCATATTTTACGTTTTAAGACCTAGCAATATTTAAAAAAAAATTAATCTCAGTGATAGAATAATCGGGGACATTTAATTTTTTCAAGGCATACATTTTTTTCTTCCATTTGTTATTGAATTTTTTTTAACGGATATATTGAATCCTTACAAATAATTTTCTTTATATAATAATCCAACCGAAATAAAAAAAATTGTCAGTGAATATTTTTAAAAAAACATCAATCAAATAATTATTATATCAAATTTAAGAATTTTATTTTTTATTTTATCATGTCATAAAAATATCAATAGATATCGTTTTATTTTCTTAAAAATTAAAAGGAAATGAATCAAAAGAAAATCATAAATATGAGTGTTATGTTTTATGGAATTAAGAGGTAACTTAATATTAATCACTGATAACCTCATCGTTCACACTAAGTTCCCTATATGTGCCATAAAAACAAATCAAACGAAAATATAAATATTAAAAAAAAAAAATACGTAATAGATAAATAGAGACTATTATATAAATCGCTTTTTATTAAACTATTTATTTATATTTTTAAAAAAATTGTTAAAAATTTAAATTTAAAATTTGTGAAAATATGAATTAATATAATTTGAATAGAATAAGTTTATATATAAATATTTAAAGAAAAAAACTGAAACTCAAAATACGTAATTTTTTGGAAAAATCCAATTTAGTGTAGGCAAAACGATTGATTTATAATCGGTTTTTTATTTATATTTTGTATTTCCAATTTATGCAAATTTGATTTTATAATCCTGGAAATGGAATTACCATCGCAAATCAACTGTTTTGGAGTATTTGATTAAATTGTGGGGAAATATAGGGTATATGGGGTAGCTCGGATCGTGTCGAGAGTAGTATCATTTAAAGAAACGAAGAATTATCCAACCCTATCCATCCCATTTTGGCTAATATAGGCTACCCGACCCGAATATGCCCAACCCGATCCGAGCTATTTATAAAGGATCATACTTTCAATTCTACATTAATGAATAAGGTTATATAATTATTCATTTTTATACTAATTATTTGCCAAGATTCTGCGGCCTTGCAAACATTGGATCAAAAATAACCACCGCATCGGGGGGTTGGGGGAAGGGAAGGGAGGGGGCGGCGATCCAAAGCTATACACGATCCGAGCTACCCCCATATACCCTATATTTTCCAAATTGTGGCCCAATCAATTCGTGGCTCAGATCATGAAGTAATTATTTAGGAAGACAAGTCAGAACCATACATTTTTGTCAGCGATGGCATTTCGATGATGCAATTTGGAGAAAAACGCGTTTAAAGGTTTTTGGGTACTAATATTTCAATTGTAACATCCCGAGTCGAAATTTAACTATGATTTTAGTACTAGACATTCTCGAATGAATCTATTTTAGTTTTCTTCATCATTAATTGCATCTAAATAAGAACTTTTTACTCTCGATAAACGTTAATAAGTTTATCGAGAGTAAAAAGTTCTTATTTAGATGTAATTAATGACGAAGAAAACTAAAATAGGTTCTACAAATTCTCTAAAAATCTAATTAGAATTCAAAAAACATCTATTTTCAGACTACTGATTCTTGAAATACTACTTTACACCTAAATAAGCACCGAAATCAACATAGTAAGCTATGTACTTATCATGTTTTAAAAATGTAAAAATTAACGTCTTATCAATTCTATCAATTGCAAAATAAACATCTCATTTAAATCTTCAAAAACTATTTACGATTTCGATCGATTACGATCGATTCCGATAATTGTAGTTATTTAAAATCGAAAAAAGTATTGGTATTAGAATCGTTTTACGAGTAAGACCTAAATGATATATTGGGCGATATGTATAAAAACTAGTAAACACTAGTTAAACTTTACTACCTAGTTTAATACAAAATTGCTAGTATAGTAAAAAATTGGTTTGAGTATGAACTAAACTAGGAGGATAGTATTAAAAAACATCGCACTAGGTTGTTGCTATGGCGTTTACTAGGAATTTAAATAACAAACTTTTTTGAGTTGTGAAATAAATAGCTTATTTGTTATATATCTTCGTATATATTTCCAGTTTATCTATTTATTTAGTAAATTTGGAGAGTTTTATGTTAATAATTATAAGAAGAAGTTCAATATTAAAATATTCATTTTATTTTATATTTTTGTGTTTGTTTACATGGAAGTGAAATAAGTTGTTTTATTGAAGAAAAAAAATCTTTATTCAGAACCCGTATTTAAGTAATAATTTCTTCTAAAACTTCGAAACCTTTTATGTTTGATCTTTCATTAGTCAGACATGCAAGAATGAAGATGCAGCCCAATTTCTTTTCAGAACAATTGGCGATAGACTATTTGTCATAAGTGCTTTGAAGGTTTTCGTTGATTTGATACGTAATCTTTCGTAGATTGCTTTCAGCTATCAGATGGCAATTTGTGTATTGTTTTTGAGATTTTCCTATACGTTTTTCCAATGTTTTTGGGGTGTAAAATGAACTGGTTGAATTCGTTGGCGTACCTCTTATTATTAGTCGTGGGCATGCCGTGCATCGGTTTTATTACGTTTCTGATTTGGAACTGCGGCTTACACAGTCTTTTATTTTTGCAATGAATCATTGGTTCCACCGCTCAAGCAACACTCTGTTTTGTCTTATTTAATGAGCTTATTACAAATGTGTGATAATCGAAGGCGCTCCTCTTACTAGCGATGGTATGCCTTGGCGATGGGTATATCGAATTATGCTAGAAATATTTGTTTTGATAAATTGACGCCTCGTGGCTTGGTGCAACAGGTTTCCGGGGGTATAACCAAATGTGTGTTAACTAAATCGTTGAAATCACTAATAACTGTTGAATACAAGACTTGCTCCTGTGTTTAGGAACTACATGTTATTCTTGCAAATAACATGTAGTTCTCAGCATTAATATTTATATCTGGATTAATTTGTCTTCATTACAATTAAGCTATAAGGAAATACTATTGTTAGTTTTTGTATTTTTACTGTTATAAGTTGGTATCCGGCTTTTATTTCTGTTGCTATGCTTTTGAAAACAATCTAGAGCTTCTCAAGTGCGAAAACTTAAAAATTTGGATGCCAGACTAGGATTGAATAATTCTAGTCAAAGTACGTTAGACGAGCCAATACCACCTACCCTTTCAATAACATTGACATGGGCCAAAAATGTGGGTTGGAAAATAATCCTGCAAAAATAGAAGTGATTCTTTTTACCAGGAAACTGGTAAAATATTGGCTCCATTGCTCTGGAGGGAGGTGATCTTGCACTTTCTGCAGAACTAGCAAAAATATTACAAAATTGCTTTCTCCAAACTATGAGAATTACTCCATCAGAAAACAATTACGGTAGGTTTTATGAATAATTCTTGCTGTTAAGTCTGTCACAAATTTGAAATTTTTTCTTAGATGACAAACGTCTTCATTTTGCATATTTTTTATGTGACAATTTTGACTTAAAATTTTTACGTAAATCACTTCTTATTGGCATGGGTCGCGTTAAACCTTGATCCGTCTCATTTGCTAATCATTTTGCACGTTCTGCATTCCGCCGACACTTGAACGATTATTTAAAAGCCAAAGTGTATAGGCACATAAAATTTGGAAAAAAACGTGCAAAGTACATTGAACCAAAAGTAAGAAGCATCATGAACGAACAACAAGTCTGTAAGTGAAACCATTCGTTATAGGTATTGCATCTCATTGATTCCGAGTTGTTAATATTAATTACTTTACTCTGAAGATTGGGTTGATTCTGCTTCAGTTATTTCAAGAAGAGTAAATTACTATGTCTTAAAAGTTTACTATTTCTAAAGGTGTCTAAAATTTACTGTTCCTTCACCCGGTTTACGCAATTTGTAAACTTTACATGCACGAAAACATATTTCATCTTCCAAATCAGAATAAAAAAAACCAATAAATTCAATACATCTGTCTTGTTTTCGAATTCATATCACATCTCAAAAATAAAAAACTATAAATTAACAACCTAGTAATATTTTTAGTGTGGTAAATAAGACACTAGGTTTGATTATAGTATTTACCAGCATAGATCCAGCAAACTTAGGTTTTTATGCATACCAAACATAGCAAACACTCAAAAACAAAACAATTCGATGTTTTTTTTTTAGCAAGCTAGTAAAGTAAAGTTTAGAATACTTTTTTATGCATACGAAAGCTAGTAAACACTTAAAAAACCTAGTTACTAGGTTTTATACATATGGCCCATTTTATTCTCAAGCAAAAGTTTACAATATGAGCAAGCATTGCAAATTTGCAATCGAATAAAATATAATTCTAATAATAAAGAATTCTAAATTTTATCCTTTCGAAACAGTAGGCTAGGTTAAACGCAGTGGCTGTCATCATTCCACAAGGTCAGATCGACACAATTAGACCAAAATAGGTACGTTGTGATACCACAGAATGTTTCCGTACTTGAACTTTTTCGAGGTTCTGATGAAGCTTAGTATTTCCCAAATTTTAAATTTGCTCCGGCCGTTGAGAGTTGCTGGACATGTACAAAGTAGATAGTACACTGCTTCCTCTTGTTCCTCATACTTACAGCTTCTATAGAACTCTTTACCGGGCAAGCCAGTTTTTTGCGTGCTCTCCGAGGATCCAGTGACCAGTGTTAGCTCCTACTAATAATCCAATATCCTACCTGTGGATATTTTACCACAAGCTTAGACTAATAATCTTGAAAGTCGATTTGTTAGCAAAGAAGATAACTACTAATATGTTGTAACTGTATGTTTTAGTATGTATTTCTATGTTATGTATTTCTTGAACATTAATCTCCAATAATTGATTTAAATTTATTTAATTCGTTATGTTGTGTGTGTGTGTGCTACAAACTAAATACAATAATAAGTTTATTTTATTCCAATTATATAATATAAATCTTACTTTATCGTTTCTTACGATTATTAATCAAAGGCTTTAGTTTACATATAATTTCTCCAGTATTTTTACCAACTATTTTCAAAAATGTGGTCTGTTTTAAGAAAATGACATATTGAAGTTATGACCCATCAAACAATGAACCAAAAATCAATAAAATGAATGAACTAAATAAACCCAATGAGCAAATATATAAATAGCTATACAGTCCGTTCACGTTTCAAATTTCCGTATTTCCAACACTACCTACGCATGGTTATTAGTTTTTTTGGAGTGCTACAGGTATACAAAGTAGACTAAAGAATTAAAACTTATTTTGCAAAAACTCTTTCCAAATTCGTTAACACTGAATTTCTTATTTGAACAATCACGACGATAATGTCCATGTTTTCCGTATTCAAAACACTTATCGTTTTGATTAATTTTTTCCACTCTTACTTTGATAAAAAGATTGTGTATTGTTTTTCCACACATGCTTCCTCGATTTTACCAGAAGAGCTTTTCAACACTTTTTACTTTGCACTGTGAATTTAAACGCATTTCCTCAGTTAACAAATGAGCAGGTAGGTTTTCTAAAGTCTGTTCATCTGTTGCCCTCGATTCCTAAGCATTATGAAAATGGTTCTAGTACGCTGGAAGAGCCATCAACTTTTTTGCAATAATCATTGTGTCCGAAATGTTTTCTTTTTTATCCTTCATCTGTTGAACTATTTCCATGAGCTTTGAATAAAAAATACCTATGTCATCATTTGATTCTTGAACTTTTGCTGTAAAAACAAAACGTTTGATTTAGACGACTCCTCATATATACTTTTAAGCGCTGTCCACATTTAGTTTGACATCTCGTAGTTCATGATTTGGAGTAAAGGCTGTCTTCCAAGCGCTATTGTAAATGTACGTCTAGCACGTGTATCGCATTTCTTCCAACATATCGAATTTGAAATTTCCACATTTCCCACGTCTGAGCAGCAGAATCTTCACCTGCCGGAAATATCAAGACCTATTTTCTTAAGATGGTCTATTTTGTTATAGGACTATGTCCAGTAACGCACCACTTTAACATCCGTAGAGACTCTGTTTAAGTCGATGTTTTTTAAGGTCGCAACAGGGAAGCTACCTAAAAAATTCTTGAAGTATACTAGTCCCTTGCGGCCTCCATAATTTAACATTTTATTCTTGTTAAAATATTTGAATTGTGCTTTTGAGCAAGCTATTGACCATTCCGATTCGGTTTCGATTCCGTTGTGATTTACAGGGGATAGATTTTAGTGCCAAAAGTGCTGCTTGGTTGTCAGAAATAATATATATTTAAATATTTAGGTATTTTCTTTCAGCACATACAACAGCGCAATTGCTAATGGCAAAATTTTTAGCACGAAGGCACGAGGATGGTTCAAAGTTCCAGTTTCAGATCTTGTATGACGACCTTCTTTGCATTTTTGACAATGTAAACATCATTTCTCCCATTCTTTGGAGTCTTTATTCATTTTTGGCCAAAAGTGTTTATTATTATTATTATTATTCTTTATTTCATCTTTAGTATAACATACAGGTAGACTACTTTTTTAATTACTAATAAGTCGATATATAAAAATTACGACAGTTAAAAAAAAAGTAATAGAAATTTAAAATGAGAACAATTTACAACATTAATTTACATTTTATGCTTAAATATATTAGAGATAGTTATTGAAAATTTAAAATATGTTGCTTTAATGCATTTTTCAAACTTATCTTAGAAACATTGAAATCAAACACCGTAAAATAATCATTAAAATATTTGATACACCCAAAAATGGGGTCAGAAGTTTCGTACTTAGCTCGGCAAAATGGTATCTTGAAAAATTCATCTCGACGACGAAGAGTTCGCCTTGGAACATTGATTTCAAAAAGATTTAATAGCTCCGCACAGTCAATTAGACCTGTGATGATATCGTAAGTGAACGTAACATAATAAATCGGTCGTCTGCGAAATAGTGGCAACATATTCAACAATTGCAAACGATTGTTGTACGGTTCCCTCACAAATGAGGTTAAATTGCTGGAAGGTAGTAGGCATAAGGCAAAGATTAAAAATTGTTTTTGTATACTTTCAATCCTCGATGAGTGAATTTCAAAATGTGGAGACCATATCACTGAGGCATACTCCAGTTGCGACCTGACATATGACGCATAAAGAACTTTGAGAGTATTTGGGTCCTTAAAATCCCTACCATTTCTTTTAATCATTCCCGACATGGAGTTGGACTTAATAATTATTGAGTTAATGTGTTGGTTGAATGAAAGGTCAGTAGAGTTAGTGACACCTAGGTCACGCATGTATTTAACTCGATCCAACTTTTCTCCATATAATTCGTATGACTTATCAACGAATGACTTATTTTTGCAGAAACTCATAATTTTACATTTACTTATATTTAAGGTTAATTTATTTACTCGGGACCATTCACAAAAGTTGCCAAGGTCCAATTGAAAGTTCACAAAATCATCGTGGGATTCCACACAGGCATAAATCTTCAAATCATCCGCATAAATTAGACAATTTGAAAACTTGAAACAGGAAACGACATCGTTAATGAATAAATTAAATAATACTGGTCCAAGGTGGCTTCCCTGAGGTAAACCAGATGAAACGACAAACGTTTCTGATTTGAAATTTTGGATCTTAACATACTGCTTACGATTTGATAAATAAGAGGCTAGCCATTTCAAGGAGATAATGTCAAAATTTACAACTTCTAATTTTTCCAGCATGATAAGATGATCAATACGATCAAATGCTCTTGAAAAATCTGTGTAAACTACATCAATTTGGAAATCACCAATGTTACTATATAAAAAATTGCTAAAGACTGTTAAGTTAGTTAGTAATAAATAAAAATTGATCCTCTTCGTATAACAAACCAGTTAAGTTAGTATTTATATAGCTAACAAATTCGCGGTGGTACATGTTCTCAGCGCTATTGCATCCTATATAAATATTGTTGATAAAGATCCAATGGCTACCGCATTTTACTTTGACACATAAGATTTGGCATGGTTCTCGTGCAGAATAAACAAGTTCACTTTCCCAACAATTTTTAACTGCCACAATAATCCCTCCTCCCCTTAATATAAGATTTTCTTCGTGTCTATCCTGGCGAAACACCGTATAATCAGAAGGGAAGAATTCTTCGGTCTTAAATGCTTTAGTCAGCCATGTCTCTGAAAACGGAATGACATCGAAATCGTTACACAAAATAGAGTTAAAGATGCGTTTGGATTTGCTGCGAATGCCACTGTTGTTGTGATAATATATGTCCAATAATGTATTGCCAATTCTAGAAGCACATGAGGAATTTTTGTTTTGATTTATAGTTTTCGTGATTGTGGAATGGCTGATAAAGAAGTTGTAGGTTGTGTATCTGTGCGGTTTACCCTGAAGTTGGTTGAAGAGTAGGTGGTCGAAAATTTACTTTATTACGTGCTCTATGTTCAAATGGTTTGACTACTAAGTTTTTCGGCCAAGTTGTTGAGCTCAGAATATCTACCTTGACCTCAGACATAAGAACACCAATTTTAAACGATGTAAACGATAGTTCGTCCAATTTACGATCCTTTGGTACAAGTTTAACACATCTAACGTTTGTTATGTTTAACAATGTGTTGAGCCAAGGAATTATTTCCGTCATTTCAGTAGCTGGATCAAATTTTGAGAGATGAAACCATGTAACGTAAGAATCTTTATCGGTAACGGTGTGTTGATTGTTCCTACGTGCCCATGATTTGCACCATTTATATTATTTATAGTATTTATAATTGTAGCAGATGTCGTTGTATTCGATAAGTTCTCATTTAAATCAGTAACATTGGAGTATGTGCTTTTGCTAGCATGCTTCTTTCTTTTAGGACTTAAAGTAGATGGTTCATTAATTGTGTTTGGAGAAACATTTCTTTGCTCAACAACACTCTTGATTGTAGCAACATCAGCAGTTAATGTATGAATTTTACTTATTAGATCCCTTAAGCCTAAACCATATGTACCGGCTGTTATCGATTGACGGAGATATCTGTGTGGATTTTGATGATCGATCAATATTGGTTGGCTTTGAAAATTTACAAACACCATGGTCAATGCAGTCATCACAAACGAATTTCAAATTTTTGACGATCTTAATTGCAGCACAAGCCTCCTCAGTTAAGCCTCCACAACGCCTCCCATAGATTGAAGTTCATTATATTTTCTTTGTGGATTTCCAAGAATCTTAAAATTTATTGTTTAATAGTAAACACTAGCAACCCAATGGCATCCTATTCTTGATAGATAGTCTGCTGTCGTTGTTTGTGGTCGCTATATATAGCAAATTGTCTACCCTCAATTCAACGAAGTACTTAGGGTGTGGTCAAACGCTGAATATTTCATCTCGTGTGGCGGGCAATAGTATTTTTGAAATGACAATGGTTCCCATTTATTATCGTTGAATTGCTCCAATACTGCTGAAACGGCCCAACTGGACACGTCATTCGTGATGCTACAAACATTGTCAACATTTGGATGGGCTAGTAAAATAAAACTAAGAAATGCCTTCTTGCAGTTTTGGAACCATATTTCACGTTCCATTGACCAAGTAAACTCGGATTTTTTGATTTTTCCCATTGACGCCAAGTGAGAATCTAATGGTGCTAAAAATGTGCAATGTTTTGGATACATCTACTGTTGTAGTCTATCATCCTAATAAATTGTTGCAACTGCTTAACAGAAAAGGGCAATGGGAACTTAGTTATAATTTCAACTCGACTTAACGAACGTGCTTTTCTATTTTTAGAAAAGGTGTTTCTCAAAAATTCAAATGACGAAACGCCAAAAATGCACTTTAATGTTTAAATCGTATTCTTCGAGACAAGCAAACAATAATCTTGAATGTGACTTGTGTTCATCTTAGTTTTCACTTGCGATTCAAGTGTCATAGATGTAGACATAGATAAAATCCAATCCACGAACCACCGTGCTCATAAACCTTTGAAAGGTTTGGCTTGCGTTTCGTAGTTCGAAGAGCATCCGATTAAATTCAAACAAACCGAACGGTGTTACAATGGCAGTTTCCTGCCACGTCCTGAGGTACTATTCGTATATGGTGATATACTTCTACTAAATTTATTTTAGAAAATTTTGTGCATACATTTAAACTTAGCGAAAAATTGTTGGAGATGTGCGATTTCATACCGATCTGGTATAATAACAGCATTGAGACGTCTATTATCGCCACAACGACGCTAATCGCTATTTTTTCGCGATTAAATCAAGCAGTGAACACACGCAGGATGCTGAAGGTCGACAAATACAAAATTTCAAGTGGGTAAACAAAGTTTGCTTGTTCAGATCATGTTGGGGTCACCACTATTGGTTTCTGGACTTGTTGACTTACTGCTTGTGTGGATGACTTCATTCATTTATTTCAATTTAAAACAATTGATTACACTTTTATTTACAGCTTTATAACTTATTTAATCTAATTATCTTTATCAGATGTTCTTGTTATCAATTGCAAAGTACTACCATAGACAAATAATAATATAAGACAAATGAAGTAGAACAATATATTCTCTCACTATTTTTATTTTGTTTCAGGATATTAACTATCTAGTGACACCTGTACTCAAGTAGATGATTCGTAATATTTAAAATTAGTGTTATATGAGTATAAAGTTTAACGTTTTTGTTTTTTGGTTTCTATTTATTCTTATATCTTTATGATTATTATTGTTTTTCTAAATGTATTTGTGTAGAACGTTTAAAAAAAACCATTTTTTTTAACCAGATTTTTTTTCGAAAGGACAAATATTTTTTGTTGTAATTTCGTATTGTTTTACGTTATGTTATGTTCGTAGTCGTGTGAAGTGATTTCAATGAAATTTAAATTATTTAGTTTTTGAAGAAAACTTTTTGTTTACATTTTGTTTTGGGAAGCAATTAAATTATGATAAAGATTTTGTTTTTTTATCGAAAAATTAGACAAAATTTAGTAAAATATTTATTTATGATTTTAGTGAATGAAAAGTATAATCGGTTTTTGGTTTTGTTCGAATTATTTTGAATAATTTTCGGATCAAATTTTATTAGATTTAAAATAATAATATCATTTATTGATACAAGGTTATAGCATAACGGAAGTATTTTGAGTTTAGTTTTTAATTGTTTTTATAGTTTTTTTATAATACAAAAAAATGACAATTTGAAAAATCAGTTGGAAGCACTAGCAGATCTCAGTAATTGGGGATCCTGTTTTAATTGCAACGCTAAATAGATGGTTAACTTAGCCAGCAAGACGCGGTGCGCTAAAATAATTTTACAGGACTAACTATTCTAAGCGAATTAGATAAGCAAGAACTTTATGAAGTCCTCGATGATCGGTTATACCGCCGTTACTCGGTCGTCAGAGCCTCGTCAGTTAACCAGCAGGGGAGATTCAAATGCCGTAAATCTCTCGTAATCATTTTTACTATCATATATTTGATCAATTTCTAAGTATAGAATTTCCTGTCTGGATGTATTGGTTCCGGATCTTCATTAGACAGCTTTTTACATTCTAAAGAGATAATTGCGCCTTGAATCTCTTTAAATTGAGCTAAATCATAATCAAATTGAGAATTTGCATCATTTGCTTTTAACTGAGGAGTTATAATTTTCATATTTGCTATATCGTATCGAGTTGTTAAATTCTCGAGCTGAAGGATACTTTTTATAACTGCCGTTACCTTTAATTAAAGCGAACACATTTTAGAAAAATTTAGAAAGGCGAACACATTTTAGAAAAATTATTAATAATATCTTGATTTAATTGAGCAGTTAATATAAAATTAATATTTTCATTATATTTAAAAATTTCATCGGATAGATAAAGTATCGCTGATATATTTTGAGGAAATCCATTAAAAGCATAAATTGCTTTTCTTCGCCCATTGTGATTTTGAATCAAAGTTAAATTTATGGTTATATTATAAGGTTATATTATAACTATAAGGCATTTCTATTAAAAAAATTTTTTGTTGAATATTATTTCTCGAAAATGGTGATTTATACATATCAGGAAAATCAATGGAACGACTGTTCAAAATGTCAAATAGCTTATCAAAATTTTCAATGAAAATTGCTGTTGCTTCAGCGTTTGCTTTACATGTTTCATCAAACTTATCGAAATACGATGCTGTTCTTATTCCAGCAGCAACAGATCGGCTTAATATTTGGGTCGCATAGCTTACTCTCATTTTAACTAAATTATTTGGAAAAAAATGATTTTGTGTGATTTCAAGAATATTTTTATTGAAACTGGGTGAGCATTCTTTAATCGGCAAACATTTTAATAGAGTTGAACAAGATGAAAGATTGAAACCCAAATATCTCAAAAATTGATAATACGAGGCCGATTTAAAGTATAAAGTATGCCGCTAAAAGTCTTTGGTGCTCAGGCCATTTTTTGGTTTTCGGTTTTTCTGTTAGTCTTGTTTTAATGAATAATTTGGGAATATCTGGGACATCATCAAACTTTTTTAAAATAAAATTTATATCCATCTTTTTATCAGATTTTTGGTTTGTAAAATAAACTGTATCTTTTAATACTAAATAATCTCTTTTTGGCTTTCTGGTATAAATTCTTGAATTTTAACAATCTTTTTTTGTAAAATTTTAAACTTTTCTTTAGACAAACAATTTTTACAAAGTAGTAAATGGTCTAGTGATGATTTATGGCTTGTAGACTTTAATAAATAATGCTCATCAAAAGTATCAAGGATTGATTCTATTATATTTGAAAATGTTTTGGGTCCGTAATAACTTTTAAGCATTTTATTGGGGTTTTAATAACATCGAGTTGTGATGTAAAGCATTTGGAAGTTGATGGGAATTCGGAATTGATAGGAATATTTGTTTTCAGTAATGAGTTTTTCGTAAGCGTAGTATTGCTGTAACTTTTAAAATTGGGGTTGGGTGAAAAAACTGATAAAGGAAGTTCATGATTTTCTGCTGAAAGCTCAATATTTACAGATGGAAAACAATTTTTGAAGTAAAACTTCTTTAGGCGCGTTTTAAGAATTTTGCAACGGAAGATAAAAAAACGAATATAATATTCGGCAAATATACGATACAATTCAATTATGACACACATATAAATGTCGGAAGTAGTCATTTGAACAGATATATAACCATATATATTCATCTCTATCATACTACAGTCTGATTTTGAATTTTAAACATATACATGCACACAATTCCAAAAAAACTTAAGTAGAAATTTAAACACAATAAAATAAAAAAGAAACTAGAAATAAAAAAGGCAAACGAATATTATGTTCGGCAAGTATGCGACAATTCGTTTATGTGTATTGTATTTTGTATACGCTTATTCAGTAATCAGTATCGTATTAAACATTAAATGGGTTGGACGTGTCGATCTTAGATTTAAATATCTAATATTTAAATATTTTATTGAGTTTCATAATTTTTTAAATTTATATTTTGAATTGTTTTAGTTTTTTGAAGCAAAACTTCTTTAGGGCTGGTTATAGTAGTCATTGTGGTCATGGTGGTCATGGTGGTCATGGTAGTCATGGTGGTAATAGTGGTCATGGTGGTCATAGTGGTAATGGTGATCACGGTGTTTACGGTGTTTATGGCGGTCATGGTGGTCACGGTGGTCATGGTGGTCATTGTGTTCATTGTGGTCATGGTGGCTATGGTGGTTATGGTGGTCACGATGGTCATGGTGGTCATGGTGGTTACGGTGGTGATGGTGGTCATGTTAATCTTTGCACGCGGTTGAAATAAATTTCTTTGGCTACTGTGGCAGGTATTAATAAAAAGATGAAATATAAAATAAATATGTCATATTACAATTTAGAGTTGCATTTCATGATAATATAATTTGCAGCATTTGTAATAAAAAGTAATATTTACATAATGTGTTGCAAAGTCAATTCAATTATTAACATAATTGAAATATGAAATCAGAGGTTTATGACGAATTTGCTAAATTTTTTGAAATGTGCATCAATTGTTGTACCAATTGTTAAATTAAGTGGACATGCATTCATCGTGAAATTTAATTTGTAATACGTTGTAAGACTTCGAAAAACATGTAAATATGGCTTTTTATTACACATTGTTGCAAATTATATTATCAAGAATATTAGAAAGAAACTCTAAATTTCAATATGATATATCTATTTTATTTTATATATAATATTTTTAGTAATACCTGCTGCAGTGGCCAAAGAAGTTTTACTTCAACAGCGTGTAAAGATTACGCACTTCATTTTTTTTTTTATATGACATCCTCCTGGGCCAAAATAATACGATGTAAAATGACGTCTATATTAATATAATGGGTGTATTAGTTTATTATATTAAGTATGTTGAGCTTCCTCTTACTACACGTTAAACATCATATTATATATTTTTTGACACATTATTTATTTGGTTATTTATTACATTTACTTAATGTAATTACATTGTAACACATAACAATATATAACACTGTATAACTCAGGCCACTATTTGAGTGAAACTTTCTCTATTAACAACATCACGTACACTGAATATATATTAGTTTTATTCTTTCAATTTCTTTCGTAAGAAACTGCAGCGTCAGGCGCTTGGAATATGATATGATTTTATGAATATACTTTAATGCTGATAATGTTATTAAAGTATAGTGTAACCCTTATGGTCAATCACTACACGTCTACATAAGAAATGATTACCTTTATCTAAATCGTTTAGGTTTGTTTTTTTAATCCACAGATAAAAGTCATTTGTCCCAAATTTTGAAAAATAAACAAATTTTTCCTCTGGATGAGTTTCACTAGACACTTCACAATATTTTAAAACACATCGTTTTTAAAGTTATTTTTCATTTTATTTAGAAAAATTTTCTCTTTCGTAAGGTAATTAAATAAAATAAAATGAAATGAATCACAATCGTTTAAGATTTGGCAATTTAAACAATTTTAAACTTAAAACAAATAAAACTTTGAAAAAAAATACATATGTATATTAAACTGTAAGTTCAACTATCACTAAGATTTTGCAATTTTTACAAACATTGAAATATTTAAAATTTAAAACTTTTTATAATATGTTTAATTAAAACTCTCGTAATTGAGCTTAATTGTCACGAAAATTATAAACAAATAATAGACTCTGGAAAAAAAGTTTAGTTGCCATACCAGTAAAAATACAGAAAAATTTAAAAATAACAGGAATAATCAAATTCAAATTTTTATAAAATTTTAAAATTAAATGTCAGCAATGAATGAATGGGTCCTCAAACATTAATTATCAGTTATTTTAGGGTTTTCTTGCCAATATAAACAAACTGTAGATAATAATATTTTGCCGGTTTTTGTTTGTCTTTCCTGATATTAGTTTTCAGGCTTATATACTTATGTAATTATATTTTTACTTAAGCAATGGACTTGGACCAATGGAATTTTTACATAAGCAACGGTCTTGGATCAATGGACCTTTAACATAAGCAATGGAAAAAATGGATTTAAATATCATTAACATTTGAGAAATTATAATTGAAATGAGAGGGTTGGCAACGCTTAAATATATTATACTTGAAAATGTAACTGTAACAATGTAATGTCAATAAATTTCATTGTTCGAATAAATTAATTATTAATTTATTGGTTTGCTGCTCCTTTGTTACGTTTACTTGTGGAATATGGTTGGGTTTCTGTTCAATGTTCAGTTATTTTCTGTCTCGAGTTAAATATGTGATCGTTTATGTTAGTAAGGATAAGTAGAGAATTATTATTTAAATTTAAATATATAAATCCCTACAAATGTTTATAGTGACTAATTTCTAACTAATTTCCTGTTTTTTTACTAACCAACCCTAGCCAAATCATTTTCCTTACCAATCTTATTCAAAACCAGAACCTATTCTAATCCAAAATCCCAGGGGGTGCAAGGAGCTATCCATAAGTTAGATCAAACGCCATCCTCACCTGCCTGCCATGCACCCTGCTTGTAACTGACGAGGCTCTGACGACCGAGTAACGGCGGTATAACCGATCACCGAGGACTTCATAAAGTTCTTGCTTATCTAATTCGCTTAGAATAGTTAGTCCTGTAAAATTATTTTAGCGCACCGCGTCTTGCTGGCTAAGTTAACCATCTATCTAGCGTTGCAATTAAAACAGGATCCCCAATTACTGAGATCTGCTAGTGCTTCCAACTGATTTTTCAAATTGTCATTTTTTTGTATTATAAAAAAACTATAAAAACAATTAAAAACTAAACTCAAAATACTTCCGTTATGCTATAACCTTGTATCAATAAATGATATTATTATTTTAAATCTAATAAATTTTGATCCGAAAATTATTCAAAATAATTCGAACAAAACCAAAAACCGATTATACTTTTCATTCACTAAAATCATAAATAAATATTTTACTAAATTTTGTCTAATTTTTCGATAAAAAAACAAAATCTTTATCATAATTTAATTGCTTCCCAAAACAAAATGTAAACAAAAAGTTTTCTTCAAAAACTAAATAATTTAAATTTCATTGAAATCACTTCACACGACTACGAACATAACATAACGTAAAACAATACGAAATTACAACAAAAAATATTTGTCCTTTCGAAAAAAAATCTGGTTAAAAAAAATGGTTTTTTTTAAACGTTCTACACAAATACATTTAGAAAAACAATAATAATCATAAAGATATAAGAATAAATAGAAACCAAAAAACAAAAACGTTAAACTTTATACTCATATAACACTAATTTTAAATATTACGAATCATCTACTTGAGTACAGGTGTCACTAGATAGTTAATATCCTGAAACAAAATAAAAATAGTGAGAGAATATATTGTTCTACTTCATTTGTCTTATATTATTATTTGTCTATGGTACTACTAACTAACATTTTTTTTTATTTTTAATAACAAAATAAAATAAAACATTGAACCGAAAATTACATTTAATGAATTGAAAACACTGTGTTCTATAATTTCAAACATGTTTTTAAAATAGAATTTACAATGTAATCACTGTGATCAGTAATCACTGACGACGTTGTCTTTGCCTTTCATGTGTCGTATATCTTTAACTGTGCGATAAAATGTAAATGACATATTTTTTGTGAACTTTTTAAGGTTTCGGAAATTGTCGTAATAAGATGAATAGTATTTTCCTGCAGAGTCAGAATGTGGCGTGTTCAAAACACGTCGAGGTCACCATGTTAAGGTTGATGCTTAACTTAACACAATTTGCACTTTTTATAAAAATTAACAATTTTTTTAATTAGCAATTTAACCGTTCAACTTGTTCATGTTTTGTTTCGAGGTGTTTTGTCGTTACTGTTGATGTGGGGTTGTATTTTACCGAGTATTGTTGCTACAAAACTGTAAAACATTTTAGAATTAAACAATTAAAATAAAAACTATAAGTAAATTAAAAACTCAAAACTGCAACAAATTCCACAATTCCTTAAAAACATTTCACGTTGTGTAGTTCGGTTAATTCTGTCTGGTTCTATTCTACCAATTCTCAAACTCTAATGTTTCGAGAGTACATGTTAAATGCGAAACAGTTGTTTTAAAATATGTTGCTATTTTCAAAAATTGTCTTATTATGAGTGTAACGCAATAAGAAAATAATTAGTCGATTATATTCAGTAGGTACTGAATACAGGAGAAGAAACTATTAATTTTGTATGAATATGTAAAGTTAAATATAAATTAAAAACTTTTATTATAAATCAATCAAAACTGTATAATAAACTTCTTTCAAAAATATCTTTTTTTTATATAAATAAAAACTTTTACGAATATTTTAAGTTTGCTGTCTTCTATTTTATAAAAATCTAAGAATAAATTATTAATAAATTATAAATAAACAAAAAGTCGATATACGAAATAAAAATAATATATTTTATTTTTCACCAATGTATACGTAAATATTACCTCAATTTTTTAGTATATTATTATTATTATTATTAAAATTAAATATTAAAATAAAATTGTACATTTTATTTTATTGTTATTAAGTTTTATTTTTTGAAAAATTTGTTTACAATTTATTTTTTGTTTTGATGTATAAAGATATTATTCTTATAAATAACAATCTATTGTTCTTGCTCTTATAAAGCAAAAATTAATATACTGATCTTATTTTTCATTAATTTATTTTTTAACTATCAATAAAACTCTATTTGCTCATCACAGTATTAAAAGATTTAATAAAAAGAAGAAACGAAGTTTAAGTTGAAGAAAACATTAAAATATTTACAATAAAATACTATAAGAACAAAATCTAAACAGAAAAAAAAATTATAACAAAAACAGTAAACAAATAAGGATTAATTGTGACTCAATGTATACGCAAAAAAAAAAAACATAAAATACAAATTAATTTTTAAGATATTAATTATTATATAATTTTTTAGATAAATTTTTTTATTACAAATTTAAATATTTTTAGAATTTAAATTACGAAAAGAAAACTGCTTTTATAATGTATTTTAAAATATTGTTATATAAAACCGTTTATTAATCATATAACTAAAAGTACAAGTTAATATAAAAATCATGCGTAATCGTTCGGTTTAAATTTTTTGTTTCATAAATAAAATTGTAAAAGCAGTATTTTAATTTTTTCAAAATTTGTTATAATTTGAAAATTCATTTTTTTACAATTTTAATTACATTTTTTTTGTGAAAGTTTGCTGCAATTAATTATGAAACAAATTTGGGATTTTAGAATATTAAGAAATAATTATGATTTTCAAGTCAATCAAGGAGTCAAGTCAATCAATGTAATGCTTAGTGCAGAGATAAAACATAAACTAGTAAGTTTCTGGCATCAACAACAAACTAAATTGCTTTAGTTTAGTAATGGTGGGTTCAATTTAAGGTTCGTTAAATGTTAGACGATCGGAAAAAAAATTATCCAGTAAATTTCATTACTACTTTTGTCAAATTTTCATTTTGTTAATAGTTAACGCTTTTGCTTAAAAATTTTGATTCAATTTTATCTTGTGCCGTTTCAAAGAAATTCCATAAAGTATTATCCGTCGTTTTTGTTCCATTTTCGAATGAAATTTTTCTTCATTGAAAATCATTTTTAGTCAAATGGGTAGTTCGATTGGGGGTCACGATTCCATCGGTCTAGAACTTTTATTGTTTATCGGCAAAAAACTTAACCAAGTCTCTTCTGTTGGCAATATTTTTTTCCTAAAATAAAATGCTATTAGTAAGGCGCAGGATCAGGCTATATGACAGATGTATTAAAACTTTCCAACCCAGATCAATATTTTTTTGACGGGTCATCAAAGACGTGTCTGCCATCATCATGATGGAAGACAACACCCTTGCGATTTACCAATTCTGGACTCTTTGTTAGTATTGCTTACGCTAATCTTGAAAATGGTTGACAGTAGAAGATCGAATTGATCGTTTGACCAGTAAGCACACACATCAACATCTTATTAAAGTGTTTGGAGTCGTTTGTGGTTCGAACCACGCTTTGACCATGATCCTTTGCATTTAATATTATCGTATTTATCTAATTTTTCATCACCCGTAACGAATCGCCTCACGTTACTGATAAAATTACGGGTAATGAAATTTTTTTGTGTTAATTGATGTGACAGTTAAATATCGAACTTCTTTGCGAAGCCTTCTTCTTTTTTTATAATTCCAAACTATCATATGGTTAAGTTTAGTGTATCTGCTATATCTTGACAACTTGCATGCCGATCTAGATCGTCCAGTTGCAAAATTGCATAAGCTTTTTTAGTGACGCCCGAGCGAGGTGCAGAACTACTAATTATAAAACTGATTTTTGGAAAATTTAAATTGAAATGTCACATACCAAACGCGCGTTTGTTTGACACAATCGAATTAGTGGTGCCAGATATATAGTCGTCAGGATGCGTTTTGACGTCTATTTGTCTTGTTCTAAGATGATAAGCACCATTTGAACTCAATTGTTCTGCATGCGACGTTCCTTTAAGGTATCTTATAATCCGCTCTACAGTGTATTGTACATAGATTATTACTAAAACGTCTCACCATATTCAATGCACAACTTATATCTGGCCTGGATATCTAGGATGCAAACAAAACACTTTTAACAGCTTGTTGAAAAGGTATACTTTGCATTTCATTGCAATCTTCTTGAATTATTGGACACAAATCATTCGATAACTTTTGGTTTGCGTCTAATAGGGTAGACACAGCCGTGCAGTTAGTAATATTAAACCTAACTAAGAGTTCTGTAATGTACTGCTCTTAATCAAAATAAATCTTCCCCACTTTTCTATCGCGAATAATTTGTATCCCTAATACGTAACGAGCAGGACCAATTTCTTTCATTTTAAATCATGATCAATCTTCTTTTTAAATCATTTTTAAATTTCTGGTCATTAGAGAATATCAAAAAATCATCTACGTATACCTTGCAAAAAGCTGTCACTGCATCCATTTGATCTATGTCATGGTCATATTTGGCGGCCAGAATAATCAAATAACGAATTGTACTAAACCGTACAACTGAAGAAAACGTCTCATTGTAATTGATTACTTTTCTTTGTGAACATTCCTTCACAACCAAGCGAGCTTTATAACGTGTAATATCACCATTTACTTTTTTTAGTTTTAAAAACCCATCGACAATCAATTGACTTTTTTTCATCGGGTAGATCAACCAAGCTCCAGGTATTATTCAACCAAGATCAACCAAGCTCCAGGTCGTGTATCGAATTAATTTCCTCTTTCATAGCAGCTTTCCAATTATCAGCATCAGCACGACTTAAAGCTTCATTGAGAGTTGTCGAATCATAAACAACAGGGGTTTTACCAATAAAACTTACAAAATCAAGTAAAACTTTTGGTTTTGCAGATCTTTTAGAATGACGAACTTTTGAAGTCGATGTAGAAGGAATTTCAACGACAAAATCTGGATCTGACATTTCTTGAAAATTCTTTTCATCAGAATACTCCAAATTGCATGATGTAAAAGATAAAGACGAATCGGATTCATCGTTTTTATGGTAAAACCTTTAAAGTCCTATTCATCATTGCTTTCACATAATGTAGCTTCAGGATTATCATAATTTTCATCTTCTTTTTGTTTGTCACCTTCAGATTCTAATACAATTTCGTCAACTGTATCATTTTTATGAACTACACTCTCCTTAACTTCGAGCTCATCTGCAAATACAAAAAATGGTAATTTTTTTTATTCATTATATTTACCTCTACGTTGGCACTTTCATTTTCCAACGAGATGATATCACGACTTTTTAAAAAGTTTTTTGTTCTTGGATTATAAAGGCGATATGCCTTGGAACCATCGCAATATCCAAGCATAATCAACTCTTCAGATTTCGCATCAAGCTTATTTTTTCTGTTTTGCTTAGGTATATGAACCATGGTTTTAGAACCGAATACCCGCAAATAGTCTAATCTTGTTTTTTTTTCCACTCCACATCTCTTCTGGAGTTTTTTCTTGTAGAACACGTGTCGACGAACGATTGATCAAATACACAGCTGTCGAAACAGCTTCAGCCCAATAATCTAAACTTAAACCAGCATCCAAGATCATACAACGAGCCTTTTCAAAATTATCCTGTTCATTCGTTCCGCGATGCCATTTTGTTCCGGAGTGTAAGCAACGGTAGTCTGATGCTTTATACCACACTCAGCTAAATATTTTAATAATTTTTCGTTGCAACATTCAGTACCATTATCTGTGCGAAGAGTTTTAATATGTTGTTCCATTTGGTTTTCAACTAAAACCTTAAAATTTTTAAAGCGGCCCACCACTTCAGTTTTTGACCGTAAAATATAAACAAATGTTTTTCTGCTGAAATCATCAACAAACGTCAAAAAATACTTGCCACCACCTGTTTATAGATTTATATATATCATAAAAAACTTAACCATTTACAATAAAACACTATTATTTCTATCGATTTTTTTCTATTTATTTATTTTGATTTAAATTTGTTAACTATAACCACTATGTTTTGTTTTAGAAGTTAAAACGGAAGTGATTCAATAAAAAAATATATTCATTAGTGGTACCATACTTAAATTTTGACAATTATAAAAAGTGAAACAAAAATATAATAGATGGCGTACCACCACCAAGCGAATTTATTTGCATAGGACACCACAAATCCGAATCAATTAACTCCAAACATTTGCTTCTTCTGGTTGTAGATGATTTAAAAGGAAGTCTAGCTTGTTTTCCTTGAAGGCACATCACATATGGTTGAAATTATTGTTTATTTGGAAAATCCAAAACAGTTGCCTACTTCCGGCATTTAAATGACCCAAACATCTATGCCATAAATCGAATTTAAAAGAATCAATCGAAACCATACAGCAGTCATTATGACTTTTTAATTTGTACATATCATTAACCAATGATGCTGTAGCAACAACCCGTTTTTGATCTTTGTTATAAACAATACATCCTCCTGAATCAAATGTCACTTTGTTTCCCTTCTTTACCATCTGACTTACAGAGAGAAGATTAGTACAAAGCTCTGGAACACACAAAACATCTTGAATTATAGCTTCACTATTTTGATTTTTATCCACTGGTAGCTGAAGTTTCACATTTCCAATTCCAGTCACTTCCATTGACGACTGACGTATTATTTGCGGTTAAAACTTGATTAGATGATACATTAGAAGATACGTCACGTAATAACTTAGGATTTGATGTCATATGTGAAGATGCACCTGAATCGATGTACCAGTCAGACTTATTGACTTCATTAACAGACCAGCATGTATATAAAGCTGCACTTTTTGATTTCACATTCTTTTTATCTGGACATTTCACATTTGTTAGAATAATGTCCTGCTTTTTAACAATTAAAGCATCGAATTCCACGACGACGATTGTTTTTATTGGTGTGGTTATTTGAACTATATAAAGCAGTCGAAGACGGCTCTCCAAAATTTTCTAGCTAAACATCTTGTACCAATTTAGATTTTATCGAGTCTCCCGTTATTTTTACACCCGAGCCCTCAATACCCATGATCATCGGTTTAAATTTTGAAGGCAAACCAGCCAGTAATAACGTTTCAACCCATTCCTCGCTTATATCCATACCAATATTATGATGTTTATGTGGCATGTGCAGTAGTAATAAAATTAAACTTGTTAATTGAGTTCACATAAATTTCCATCGAACCACAATTTTCCAGCGATGTTGTTACTAAATTACGGAAAAGACCAACTCTTCTTGTAAGACCATCATCTCTATAAGATTTCTCAAGACACTTCCAAACATCTTGTGCTGTTTCAACCTTCTTAACATGAAGATACATCGTAGGTTCCACAGCCATAATAATTTTTGCTCTTGCTTATGTATCTTTCTTTTTGTCAACTTCAACACCAGTGACACAATCCCATAGTTCTTCATGCTCCAGGTAAGTTTTCATACCGAAAACCCAATAATCATAATTTTCCTGTCCTTCAATTTTTCAAAAGGTAGACAATTTGACGCCATGATGAACGCGCAAACGATTATCACAAAAGATGAACAAATTTCACAAAAAAAAACCTCCAACAAATTAATAAAAATTTTACCACAAAAATTATTTAAATGTTTATTGGTCACTTATACGACTTTTAAATACTTTAACAGTGCTCTGGGCCCATAACCTGTTGGAAAATTAGCAGAAGCACTCAGAAATAAAACACAGCAGTTTTAAGGTTATTAAAAGTACAAACCACAGAGACAGTTTTTATTCCTTAAAAAAAGAAAAAACATAAATGAAACAAAGTGTTACCATATATAAAATAATGAAGTTCGTTATATAAATCAAAATGAATTCTTATTTACAACAAATCTGCGCTAATTTTTATTCTGGAACTTTCGATACCCATTATCATTGGTCTGTACTGGTCTGGAAGACCGACCAATAATAAAGTACCAATCCACTCATCGCCAACCGTAAAACCAATCACATTTAGTTTATACGCAGTTGATAAAATTCGATTCACATAATCTTCTACTGATTTGCAATCAGACAATCTGATGGTTATTGGACTTCTCAATAAACCAACTCTTCGTGTTAGCCCTTAATCTGCAAACGCTTTTTCCAAATTTTACCAAGTTTCTTTTGCTGATTTCGCATCTTGCACATGTACATAATTTACAGGATCAACTACACTGAAAGAAATAACCCGTTCACCACAACCTCAATTTGTGCCAACCGAATATTTCTGTCACATTGACTTCAAAATTCAGTTGTCCTACCCGCTTCTATTGGTTAATAAATTGGTATGAAAACTATAAAAATTAGTTGCTTTAACCGAACTAAAAATGCTTTACAGTTGTTGGATCAGAATATTTCGTTCAAGTTTAGTATAGTATAACTTTACTTATAATTTGAAGAGGTTCACACCAAAACGCTACATTTCCATTACTACATTTTTCCAACGCAGTCCAAGGAAATTTGATTATGTCATTACACTGATTACATTATGTCTAAATCAAGCTCTATTCTACAAAGGGGGAAAACAGTTCTAATTTAAGCATAGATAAATTTTTGAGTTTTCTATCGCATTCAGAAATTGAAGTCGATCTAAGTACACAATTTATTTTTTAAAGAAAATGGAAATGTAGCGTTTTGGTGTGGACCTCCACATTTAGTTTCGATCAACTCTTTGGAGTTTCTACTGTCAAAAATAGGATGACAAGACAAAAAAGTTACAATAAAACTTAAAAAATGCAATTATTTTGGCTCGTCAATAGATTTTTTTCTTACATCGGGCACCACAAATTACATTTTAAACTATAGATATTTTTTCACCAACACCTCACATAATTACTTAAAACTAAAAACAATAGTCAGGAAAAATTGCTTTTTTCTATTTAGTTTATAAAAATTATAAAACTTTGTATATAATGTTGTTAAATCAGACCAAAAGTTTTACCAAATTTTTCACTAACAATAAATAGATCAAAACTGATTTATATTGTATTCTCAAATAAACTAGTTCAACAATTTAAACAAAAATTTGACACTTCACTCGAAAAATCAAACAATTTTTTATAATACGATTTACAAAGAATTCCTATAACAAAACGATAAACACACGATACAAAATGGAATGTTTACTTTAACAAAGATAACATCTCAAACTAAAGAAGAGAAAGAATAAACAAAACTCTAAACAAAGTAATCATAAAAAAACACATTAGCTGTGGCAACCGAATAAATATGCTAATGCCTTCCTTACACTCTCTGGTTTTTGGTCATCTTTGATGATGCAATCATATAACTATTCATTTTGAAGATATGCTTTAACAGCAACCTTCCAGAAATAATCATTTTCCCGTCCAATGAGTTTTGGTATTGAAAACGTGGTGCTCCACATTTGTCCAAAAATTAAATAATAAAAATATTTATATAATTATCTGGATACTAATTGATTTGTTTTATTTAATTTTCAACGGTGGACTGGGCCATAACCTGTTGTAAAACAGTTGTAATTAAAGTAATTAACAATATAGAGTACGTATTATATAAAACGCGGTTATGTATTTTAACATTACATGAAAGAGTGTATTTGACATTTTCTTGATCTAATGATATTGACTCATCATTCACAATAATTCTCATTCCTAGACAGCGTTTAACATTGCCAAGATCTTTCATTTGAAACTTTTTATAT
This sequence comes from Diogma glabrata, assembly GCA_963693315.1. Classification (NCBI taxonomy): domain Eukaryota; kingdom Metazoa; phylum Arthropoda; class Insecta; order Diptera; family Cylindrotomidae; genus Diogma; species Diogma glabrata. Next base: position 141,892,888 of record OY856187.1, read on the forward strand.
AAATGTTCTTTTATCATTTTCATCCATGTTGTATCATTAATTCATCATAAAATATTAATAAATCAACTACATACGTGACGATAATTAATACTTTCTGTTGATCAATTTTATAATAAATACAATTGTCATATCCGGGTTATTGCAGACCAAATTATTTTAAAACTCCATCAAGTTCAATATTCCAAATTTTGCTTGACTGTTTTAATCCATATTGTTCGTTTTTCCAACCTGTCTTTGAATTGGCCTAACTCTCAATTCGATAAACGCAATTCCCAATCTCTTTTGAGTTCGATCACTGATTAGTTGAACACACCAGGTTTTATTAATTATTCAACTTCTTGGTTGTTCCACAACAACGGGAAACAATACAGCAAACAATATTCCTAACTAGAATATTCTTTCAACAGCTTCAGAAACTCCAACGGTTTATTGTAAAAATTTTCAGTAACACAACGTTCAAAGTAATACACAAATTATTTCTACTCAATAACACTTATAACTTTATTCACAATAACTAATTTAAAAATCGCTTCTATAATTTTAACTTTACTATCGCAGGTTTAAAATAAAACTAATTTATTCTACAAGAGCTAAATTGCTTATATACAATTCTATGCATAGTTCTCGACCATTCGAGGTCATTTTACGTTATGTTGATTTGATTCATAAAATCATTATTTTATTAATTGTTGACCCAAGTTCCATGAAATACAACAACAACAATATTGATTTCATTAATTTGTTGCTGTGTTTTGTTGTGATTTGATTCAAAACAAATAATAAATAACAATCAAATAATAATTCCAATCAAATAACATATATCATCCGCACTTGATCTGTAAGTGTGATCACAGGAGCCTCGGGCGAGCAGGCAATCTATTATTCTCGTTGTTTCCACAATCCACCAACTTAACAATATCAAATCTGCTCCAATCAAATAACATATATCATCCCCACTTGATCTGTAAGTGTGATCACCGTAGCCACGGGTGAACAGGCAATCTATTATTCTCGTTGTTTCCACAATCCACCAACTTAACAATATTAAATCTGCTCCAATCAAATAACAAAATATATCGGCACCACTTAAACTGATAAAGTCGTCATAGCCGCCACGTGTGTACCAGCACCAAAATTACCAATAACCTATGAGCATATATGGGTTTACAACAGACTCCGCTGCTTCATTAAAACAAATCCAACACTTTGTTTAGGTTTATGTTTATTTTTCTCTTCGATACACAAGCTTGCTTTCCTCTATTTTATTACAAAAATGCTTTTTTTTTTTAAATCAAAATACTTTCCTTTATAGTATTAAATTTTACTTTTTTCTCAAAAGCTTTTTGACAAGTCTGCCTCCAAAACAAAAGTGTCCAATTTTTTCCAAGTAATTCCACACAACTTTTCTTTTTTGGACCCGACCAACCACAACCATTGTCTTTTCATTTTAATAATAAAAAAAAGGAAATTTTTCCTGACATCTGTTTGAAAAAAACAATAAACAGGTAGATTAATGAATTCGCCTAAGCCAATTGTCGTGACAATGTTTGTTTTTTCTTTATTTAATTTAAATGGTTTTGTCAGTGGTGGAATAGATTTAAAATTGGATTCTTTTGTATTCTTTCTTTATAGTGATAGATCATTAAGTAATGATCAACAATAATCAATTCTTTCTGTTTAATTCTAAAATCTATTATCATTTATATTAGAAATATCTCGGTTACACCCCTGCTGAGGGAAGGACAAATATTATATTAGTGGTGCTGTTACACCATTAAAAGTTGAGTTCAATCTCTTATAATAAAATTTTAAACTTCTTGGGTGCTCGCTAATAGTGTTGAATTCAATACGAGCAAAACACAGGCTTGTCATTTTTCTAGATAATCCACCCCTAATCCGTTTCCATTAAAATTCGACTCTAAAGATCTCTAAAGAAAGAATCTGTTAGACTTCTAGGAGTAGAAGTTGAAAATAATTTGAAATGGAATTCTCATATTTTTAACCTAGCTAAGAACGCTTTTCAAAAACTGGGCTTTTGGGACGATGTCGTAAGCTTTTTGGTAGCGAAAAGCTTCTATTAATTTACAAATCATTTATACGTCCCTGCATGGAGTACTGTTCTCGCATATGGGGTGGAGCTTATTATAGTAATTTGAAGTGCCTTGATTCTGTTCAGCGCAGAGCTACTAAACCGATTGGCAACTCAACTCTTACTAATGAGCTTGTTGATCTCCTGGTGCTAGCTTCGACCTTAGCTTAATAGTGAACACTTGTAATAAAACAATTAACAGATTTGTAAATAAAACAATTTATAATTTTATTTTAACACTTTAGTCGAACCAATTTATTATTTTATTTTTATTGAACAACATGTTATCTCGATTTATATTTTAGAACTGATCTCTTGTGTAAATTAGTTTATTACTTTTATACATTAAAAATTCTTATGTAATAATATAAATACATATGTATAATTATAGCGTATTATATATTTATGATTTCAATATAAAGAGTATACGAATGTTGAGTATGAAATGTACTTTGTGTATACTTTGAATTGGTAATTTTAATTTAATTTAGATTTCTTTTAAAGTCACCACAAGCTTGATTCTTTACAGCACAGACGAAATGTTGCTGATCTGACAATTTTTTACAAATACATAATGGATGAACGAACTCCTGCAGAGATTAAATCAATTTTACCGGAACTAGCAAACCTATCGCGTAACACCAGAGCAAATGTTGTAGCCCATCCTTTTATGGTACATATAAAAAGGTGCAGAACTGTTGCTTTTCAACGTGATTTTTTCAACAGAGTCTCTCATCTCTGGAACGCCTTACCTTCATGGGTTTTTCCTGATAGCTTTAATCCTCTAAATTTTAAAGTTAACATCCATAAATTTCTTAGAGAAACTTAATTTATTCAAACTTAATCCTAATTCCTAGTTGACATGGTATCTTTGGATATTCAGAGACGTTGATTAATAATTTATTATAATTAACATTAAACAAGTCTAACTTAGAATAAAAAAAAATTTCTATAAGTTATTTCTGATAAAAAAAAGGTAACCTGTATGAGACTAAGTGACAACAAGCTGAACCCAAAATGTATTGTTTAAAGGATAAATGTTATTATTGATTAAAGAAATTCTAAGAGCGAAACAATTTTCCTTTTTTTTGAACTATAGAAGCAAATGGTTTATGTTTTACTTAATTCAAGAAAACGGCCATTACACAATCTTTATTAAAAAATGGAGGTTGTTCCATATATATTTCAATTTGTAGATATCTATGTTAAAATGCAGTGATCACATCCATTTGGTCAATTTTAAGGTTTAATCGGACTGACAGTGCAAAAATAGATATCTCAGTTAATCATGGCGCACTACAGGGACATATGTTTCATCATAATCTTCCCCTTTCGCTGAGAATAGCCCTTTATTACTAGTCTGGCTGTATATCTATCTATTTGATTGAATGCATCAAGTTTAATTTTGTAAACCCATTTATATATTTTATTACCTTTTTCCTGGAGGTAAATCAGTCAATATCCAAGTATTATTTGCCTGCAGAACTTCAAATTCACTTTCCATTGCTAATTTCCACGCGTCAGCATCTGGTTCGATCAATGCTTCTCCGAATGTTCTTGGATCGTCAACTAGATTACTTCGTGAATTTATCATTAAAGTTGCCTTACTGTTTTCATTCGAATTAGCGAATGGTTTTCATAAGTTGGTTCAAATTCATCATTCAATGTTTTTTCCCGTTCAGCAACATCTTCAGCATCATCATTCTGTAAAGAATTATTAAAAACAGGAAAATCTGGTTCCAATAAAAAATTTGTATACGGAGAAACGCGCTTCCTTTCGCTGCGTCTCAACACCTGTGACACGGGTGGTTGTGAGTTATTTTGCTGAGGGAGCGCATTATCTGGTGAATTTCACAATATGTTGTTCACCTTCATCTGGTCCTCAAATGCATCAAATGATATAAATTTTTCTTGATGATTTACTTGATCATTTTCAACACCTTTATTTATGAATGTACAGTTTCGACTTATTACAATAACTTGTTTCTGGACATCATATAGACGATAGCCTTTTTTACGATCATCGAATCCTACTAAAATACATTGCCGTGATATCGTGTCCAATTTTTTTCTTCGTTGTTTTTGAATATGGGTCATCACTGTAAAACTTATGACTTATGTGTGATTAATTAGGTTTTTTATTATACCAGTCTTCTTCGGGTGTCAGTCCTATAGGTTGGGATGGACATCGATTCAACAAATACACTGCATATAATACAATTTCATGTGCTGTGGAAATGATTTCATTTACGTATTGATCCATCGTACCTGATTTTAAAAAAGACGTGGTTATTAATTTTCTTAATAAACTAACGCGACGTGTCAATCCATTGTCTTTATAAGCCTCTGCTAATTTATGCCAAAACTTGTTTGCAGTTTTAAGATTTTGGATATACATATAACAGATAGGATCTACTGACAATGCTAATTTGCTTCTTGCTTTTCGATCTAAGTCGACATCAACAGGTGTAGCAGGTGTTCCATTTTCTTTTACGAAATATTCAATAGTGGCTGTCCATAAATTATCTAAATCAAGAACTGCACGTGCTGCGATTTTCCATGTCATGTAGTTTTCTCTGCCCTTTAACTTTTCTATTGTTATCGCAGTACTCATTTTATTATTATTTACCAACGAAACTAACACACAATTTAATTTTAAATATTAATTAAATATAATATTTTAAATTTTAATTGTCTGGGCCCATAACCTATTAATTAAAATACAACAATATAAATAGTTATAACAAACTTCATAATTCATTGATAAATAATTAAATTTAATAATTTAATAAAAAAATATTATTTTTCAAACAACTTTTATTTAAAATACAAATATCAGACGCGTTTCGGATATAAAATATCCATCGTCGGTGAACGAAATTTATATTTATGACAAAACTATTTAAAAATTTTTGTTTGTTTTCAAAAATATGCATACTAGACTAAACATAAAAATCAAAACAAAAATGAAAATGAAAAAATTTAACACATTCTTTATTATTTATTAATACATTTCAAATATTACAATATGTCCACCACGGCTCCGTATACAGGCCTGCATCCGAAGATCAAAATTTTCGAAAAGCGGATCAATGGCCTCAATTTCAGCTCGAATGTTGGATTTAAGTTGCTAAATTGTTTGTGGATGATTGGCATACACTTTACCTTTCAAATAACCCCATAAAAAATTGTCCAAAGGTGTTAAATTGTAACTTTTTGGTGGCCCAAGAACGTCAGAATTATGCGATCACTAAATTTTGTTGCCAATAAGTGGAGTGTTTCACAGCTGGTGTAGCATGTGGCTCCGTCTTGTTGAAACCAAAGGTCATCGGCATCCAATTCATTCAATTTCAGCTACAAAAAAACAGTTAACATGCCAGATAACAAGCACCATTCACTGTAACAGCCTCTTCCTCGTCATTTTAAAAAAAAATGGTACAATGACTCCACCAGCCCACAGAGCACACCAAACAGTGACTTTTGCAAGATAAAGTGGTTGTTCGTAAATAACATGAGGATTCTCCGCTCCCCAGATGCGACAATTTCGCGTATTAACGTACCCATTGAGATGAAAATGAGCCTGATCGCTAAAAATGATTTTTAAAGAAAATCCTTCATTTCGTTCAAGTATCCAATTAACAAAACAGCGACGTTTAAAATGGTCTTCTCGCTTCAATTCTTGAGTTAATCGCTTCAATTCTTGAGTTAATTGGACTTTGTATGGATGAAGATGAAGATCAACATGCAAAATGCTTCGTAAGGTGGTTCGTGGAATGTTTAATTCCTGTTAGCGATGCCTTGTTGATGTGCTAGGATGATAACGAGATTACGAACACTTTCACTAATAGCTGCTATTGCATCACGAGTACAAACTGGCTGAACATGTTGATACGGTCTACGATCTTCCACTGAACCAGTTTCGTCAAAACGATCAATAATTTTGCCAATTGCGCGCTCGGTAGGACATCCATGTCGACCAAAAGTTTCACGTATTTTACGAAATGTTGTCTTTTTTGAACGACAATTTTCATAATAAACATGGACGGTTAAAATGCGTTGTTGTGTTATAAGCGACTCCATGATTAATAATGGCATGATTTTGACTTTTCATATTTCAAACGTATTTTTACATCAGACAACATTTAGCATTTTCACTAATCGATTCAAAAAAGGACCAACAGATGGCCCACCCTTTATTAACATCATCATTTACTGTACTGTGTATTTGTATATACACCTTGAGCTCCTTCATTTATTTTTATAGAGAGGCGACGTTAAGAGATAGACAGACACATTAATAGGACTACGTCTTTTTTGATTTAAACAACAAAGTTAGACCTGGTTCCATTGATTTGAAAACAAAAAATGGTCAAACAAATAAAATACCGTTCCTTGAATAGCAAAAATTTAATTCGAGAAAAGTGCCAAGCATATTATTTAACATAATCGATTTAAGTTTCCCAATCGGCTCACTCTCAGTTTGTTAAGTTTTTCAAGTCGCACGGTTCTATTGATTTATTCTTTATGGTTCAAACAATAAATAAAATTTATTTTAAATATTACAAAAAATTACAACACTAATATATAAATTTGTAAAATAAATGAAAATAATTAAAATATGTTTCGTTTTCTCTCTCAAACTGTGCCATTATAATAACTATTACAATAAAAGAATCAAATATAATTTTATTTTATTTAAAGAAAAAAATTTTGATTACTACAGTAAATAAATAACAAAACGATAATCAATAACTAAAAAAAAATTCATGAACTCACTGATGAAATAATAATAAAATAAATTAAACTAATACAATAAGTAATTTTATTCCATCCTATATGTAAAATAAAATTAAAAAAAAAATTAAATGAATTTTAATTAATATTTTAAATAAAACTAAATTTCTGTTCCAAAGATATTGCCTAATGTTTACTAATGCTACTTATTTATCATTTTGTTTCCCTTTGTGACCAACTTTATTTCTGTAATTCATATTCTAACTTATTTTTATTTTAATTAACATGCATCGCCTGTGATAGTAGATTGATTTTCATTTTTATTAAATTAAAAATAAAATAGTAACAAATTAATTAATTACAATTTAGCGGTTTTATATTTTTTAAAATAAATAAATAAATATTAATGTGAATAGATTTTTGAGAATACAACAAAATAATTAATGAAAGCTACATATATCATTTTTATTAAATAAAAAACAATCAATTGGATCGCTTGGCTTATTAATTAAAAAAAATTAATTTAATTATTTTAAATAAATTATTTCAAAATTAATTTTGTTTTGCAAGCAATACTTACATCGAAATTATTTTTAAGAAAAAGTTTATTTAGGGTTGAAATAATTTATCTAATCTGTTTGAAAATCGATATCATGGAACGAAGGCAATGATATCATATTAATGATACTTTAGTAAATTATATTTGTAAAATACAAACAATGAGAACTTTAAATACGTAATAATGCGCTTATATTTATAAAAAATTATGAAAAAAAATGTCTTTGTTATACGATCTTTATTAAAATAATCAAGTCATATTATTATTTAATATAGTTTATTTGTATACATATTATTTTTAAAATACAAAAAAAAAATGAAGCGAATCATTAGAAGAAAATGTCCAATATTTCGGATATCTGAATGTATACTCAACAAAACAATAGAATATTTTAAGATTTTTTTTAGGATTTAAGAAGTGTATACAATTTAATATTAAATAAAAAAACAAGATTACCATATATTTTGTCTCATATTATCCTTTCTAAAGCTAAATATCGAATTCAGAAGTCTAACTCAAAGTAGTCCATTTACATGTAAAGAATAATTCATTATATACGTAAAAGAGTAGAAAACGTAAAAAGTGCAAAAAAATTAGTTTCAAAATAATCCCGAAAATATTTAACTCAAATGTTTTAAGTTAACAAAATTATCCCAGCTGCGATTGGTTCCATCGTGAGAAAAGTAGCGTGCACATAATTGGAACATTCCATCTTAAAACATTCGATTTGGACATGATATCAGATATAACCCGGCATAAGACTTTTCAGGGTTTGGAACGTCCCCACGACTTGTAACAACCATCACAACAATTGTTACCATCGTAAAATACTCGTACCATCATTAGCATATCTACCCATAAATAGAGTTCAAAACGTTGAAGTGACAAAAAAGTCACAACCCCATAATCGAAGTTTTGTATGTCATACTGTCATTTCATCATGCATTGAAAAGTACTGACACCAGACCGAGCTTCAGACTTCTCTGGGTTCATATGTGGCGAATAATGCACGGCTCGCAGATAGATATTTTGATGAGCTGTGAACATCATTTCAGTTTTCAATCTATACTATATGGTGAATTGTAAGGTGAAATTAGTAATATTTAATACGTAACATACGTCTTTCATAATTATAGAAATCAGCTGAATCATTACAGGACATTCTTATTGAATCCTCGAAGAAAGAATTCGATAAAAATGAAAGATGGTGAAGCTATTATTATGCTTGAACCCAAACCTATATCAGTCACACGCTCTAAAATTTGATCTAGTCGTGCACCTACGAAACACAAAAATAATTGAGTTCCTTGACCTAACAAAAAGCTAATAAAAACGATGAGAAAAAAATTTACAATCAACGAGTTATATGCAACTAAACATACTATTGAATAGTATCGAAAAAGAGTAGTGTGAAAGAACAAATAACAATGTAAATGTAGTAACAAAACCAGACAGTACGAAATAAAATAAACATCAAATCTAGAATCGAATGTCTTTGGAATGATAAACTGCTCGACGTTGTGAAATCAGGTCCTCCAACTCATAAGCGGCGCCACCTACAAGCCGAATCACCTTTGCTTTAACGAACTTCGGAGCCAGTTTTGAACTTATGTTTTGTCCTGCGTTGCTTAGAATAAAATTTCGCCTGTAAACTAAGTCTCCAGGGGCCCTATTCTCAAATATCACATCCATTTTCCACATGTGGACATCTGTCAAAATTCCCTACCAAGGGAATTTGTATTTTCCACATGCATATTCCACATCCAACCTAAAACCGTATTCTCGAACCATTCGTAATTTATTCACCACCCTTAAATTGAAACTAACTTTATTAAATGGCTGGATTAGATGAATTAGGTCTTCTTTTTGCTAATTCTGCAGTGGAATAGGCAGAGGCAATGGAATTTACCCGAGGTATTCATCAACGACAACATTGTTGCTATCTGCCCGAAAATAAATTTGTTAAATTGTTTCGGATTAATAAATCTATGGCCGAAAAGTTCATAGAATATATATCGCCCCATATGAAATTTTTACAAAATAATAATAATTATAAAATAAACACAACTTTCTAATATAAATTTTTTCAAAATAATAATAATTATAAAATAAACACAACTTTCCAAATATAATTTTCAAACATATAACAAGAATGACAATTAAAAATTTTTGATATTTGATGTACATGGGGAATTTTTACAAATACTTTATACCCACTCGGAAATATTCCCTTGGTAGGGAAATTTTTCCTTGGTAGGAAATTTGAGAATACATACATTGTAAATTTTGAACGTTTTTATGAATTTTGACAGTATTCCACATGTGGAAAATGGATGTGATATTTGAGAATAGGGCCCCGGACTATATTTAATCACACGTGAGCGCAATTTGTAACGATCGGCGTTACGAGTAAAAGCTTCAGCTGTTAAACCGTGTGTTTTCAAACGCATTTTGGCCAACTTATCGCATCGATTAAGTGTTTCTCCAGGTTCCTCTAAAGAATTTAAAGACTTCAATAGCTCATAAGTAGAACCATGAGTTATCATTGGTAAACCAAGCACTGCAACATATGGAGAACATCCTATGGTTTGATGTAACGAAGATCTTAACGCACAAGCTATATCACTTAAATGGTTATCCCATTTAGTATGATCCTCCCCAAAATAAGCACGAATGGCAGCGAGGACAATTTGGTTTACTCGCTCAGACACGTTAACTTAAGGAAAATAAACTGCTGTATAAGTATATTTAATGCCTCATTTCGTTAAAAACTCTTCAAAAAGTTTGGATCTAAATTGTGAACCATTATCTGTTACCACAAATTCTGGACAACCAAGTAAGGGAAAACATCAGTCTTTAAAGCATGTCAGATGGGTTCAGAAGATAATTTTCATACAGGGAACAAAAAAGGAAATTTGGAAAATGGTCAAATACAACAAGGATGGCCGGATATTACCGGTTTTTAAACGAGGATATGGTCCTAAAATATCTATAAATAAACGTTGAATAATTTTTTCAGTTTTAAAGGGTGCAATCATAGGAGCGCGCAGGACAATGTTCGGAGCTTTAACTTCTTTACAGATATCACAAGCAGATGTAAAATTTGTACTTGGTTTGTCATTCGGGGCTAGTAAAAGAATCGACGTAACTTATGCAGAGTTCTAGCGACTCCACAACCGTGAGATGAGGTCGGTGGGTTATGGGCCTTAGCAATCAACTCGTCAGTGAATAATTCCGAAGGGACCCATAACTTCCAAACCTCTTCGTCAGGGGGCACGTCAGCTATTGAAAAGTTTAATTTCTTATATACTAGTCCGTTTGGCTCACGCAAGTCAGGCATTGAACTATCTGAATCACAAACCATTTTGACCAAATGTAGATATTCTTTTGATTTAAAAAATTCTGAAGTTAAATCGAGTTCCACTCCAACTGATTCATCTTTATTAATAGCATCTACTGAAAACATTCTGGACAAGGCATCAGGAACAATATTCAAGCTGCCTTTCCTATGCTCAATTTTCAAAATTATATCCTTGTAATTTAAGACTCCATCTGGCGAAACGGCCAGACAGGTCTATTTGGTTCATCAACCATTTAAGGGATGCATGATCAGTTATAATTTTGAAGGAGTGGCCCTCGACATAAGCTCTAAACTTTTTAACACCTAACATCGCAGCTAGACATTCTTTTTCACTAACGAAGTAACGACGCTGTGCCGAGCTAAGTTTCTTGGACATAAAGGCAATCGGATGTTCAATACCTTCACTGTCCAGTTGAATCAAAACACAGCCCACACCGTCTTTACTAACGTCGCATTGCAGAATGAATGGTTCACTGTAATTACGGTTTATCAGAACAGGTGCAGAAGTTGAAGCATGTTTTAAAGCACTAAAGGCCGTATCCGTTTCCTTAGACCAAATAAGTTTGTTCGAAGATTTTTTTAATAAGTCAGAGATTGGAGCCGAAAGTGATGCAAACTCAAAAATGAAACGTCTGTAATAACCTTCCATTCCCAAGGAAGGAATCGGAGGAGGAATCGGAAAATTCGCTATCGTAGTTGTTTTATCTGGATCTATTTTCAACACTCCACTCCCCACAACATATCCTAAGTAGTTAACCTCCTGGAGAATCAACTTGCTTTTTTTAACATTAATGGTTAAGTTGGCACGCTTTAAGCATATAGACATCTCTTGTAATACTTGTATGTGAGACTCAAATGTGTCAGTCACTACAAGAAGATCATCTATATACACAAAGACGCGTGACTTGAGTGAAGGAGGAATTACTAGATCCATCAATTTTGACATGGTTTGTGGTGCGTTACACAGCCCGAAAGGCATCCTGACAAACTGATACAACGGCCGACCGGGTACTGTGAATGCGTTTTTTTCACGGGAGTGTTTTTCAAGTGGAATCTGCCAGAAGGCATCCTTCAAATCTAGAAATGAAGTTTGCTTGCGGCAGATGACTCAGTATTCCATCTATTTGTGGGAGAGGATAAGCATCTTTTTTTGACACAAGATTAACCTTTCTGGAGTCAAGACAAAGACGTACTTTATCAGGTTTGCGGATTAAAACTACGGGCGAACTCCAGGCACTTAAACTTTCTTCGATTATTCCCAGTGACAGCATACGATCCAACTCTTCTCCCATCAATTTCTCAATGGCTGGCGATATTGGATAATGCCTTTGTTTGATGGGGACTTCGTTGCCTACATCAATTACGTGTTCCGATATATGTGTCCCAAGCCCACTTTTGAAAATGATGGGAGCAGTTGGATCTTATCCTGTAACAGTTCACTTTCGTCTGCTGACAAAGTGGATATAAAAGATACATCATTCACGACTGGAGGATGAGTAGTTAAATGGCCAAATATATTGAAGGGATGAAAGAAATCAATAAACAGGTATAGATTTTGAGTAAATGAAGGAATTACAAACAGTTTTAGGATTTTAGTTAGACCCTGAAAAGAAATTTTTGTTTTAAAGCAACCCACCCCTAAAAGATTTGGAATCTTCAATAATTTTGTTGGACATACGTACCACCAACCACACTAATTGAGGCACCACTATCCAACAATCCAAGTTGAATTTTGTCTAAGAAACAGAATAGCTTCGGCATAAGAACAAGAATCATTCAAATTACTGTAACTAAAGACGATAGGATTTGAGATCGAAAATATTTTCGGTTGCGCCAGAATTTACGCATACGAAAAGTAGAACGAGAAATAGGAACAGAATTTTGAGTCAGCGAGTCAAGACACAGTTTTGATCACAACGACATATATTCAATCAGTCGTTGTTGATGTCATTTGAAAGAAATGTTAATAGATCGAGGCTTTTCAACAAGACCCTCACGCTTGAGAATTGTAATATTATTTGAACTTGTTGAAGAAATGTTATAACCGTTGGAATAAACCTTGGGTTGTTAGTCATAAGAATCATTAGATATTGAATTAGTTTCAACTAGGCCTTATTATTTGATGGAATTAAAACACGATTTATGGAAAAAGTATTTAATGATTTTGAAAAATTTGCATTAAAATCAACTTCTATATCGGGATTTTTGAAGTTGGATGAATTTCCGGGGGTCGAACAAAAGTGTTGATATGCCAACCCCGTGCCCGGTTTTCCTGACAATATGAACACTGTAGACAAATTACCTCAGGTTGACCACAACCCCAACAATAGATACTTTGTGGCTCCTTACACTCTGTCCAACGATGACCAATTCTTTTGCAATTCCAACAAGTTGACAGTTTTGGTGGAGGGTTAAAGAAACATGGAGGTGGTATAGCAGCTACTTCAGAAGAACGTATTTTAGATGTTTCAGAAGATTTACATTCATTTAAAGATATGTTGTTCAAATCTACTGGAGATAATTCAGCAACATGCCGTACAGGACGAAATGTAAACCCTGGATTTTTCGATGGTTGTTCCTGACACAGTTTTTCGCAAGGTCTGCACAGTTCACAGAGATGAGTCAAAGATAGTCAAAAATAGTTACAAATACAAGAGCCGTACGAATTTCACTAATTAAATTATTCCTCAATAAATTGAGTAATTCAGGTTCGTTCATGCGAGCCGACAGTTTATCTCTAACCTCAGAATTGAATTATAAAAATCATCGAAAGACTCAGTTGAGCATTGATGCGATCTCTCATCAACTCACGTACTTCATCGTCTGTTCGACGATCTTTAAACTCAATTCGAAGTGCCAGACAAAGGTTGGGCCATGGCACTCGTTGATGATGTCGATGGTATCTCCAATACCATTCCGAAGCTCTCTCAGTAAATGAAAGATGAAGATAAGATGATAAGATTTCAAAATTATCATTAAATGTGGTTTGATTGAGAATTCTAATTCTATAAATAAATTCTTCAACATCTAATCCATTAGAGCTGCCATTAAAAGTGACATTCCAAAGTCTCAAAAGTATGGGGCATTATTTATTCAACAACTACGTCAGCTGAAAAAAAATTTATTGAAATAAACTACGCTAATAAAAGTGGGAAATCAGAACGGTACTCTGGTTATAACTTCCAACTGCCAAAAGAATGCAAGTGGTCTGGTTCAAAAATAAATCCCTAGCACCAGCATTTCCCACCGATACATCATTATAAAAACCAAAAGAAACATCCAAAATATCCTATAGTGAGAAAAGGATACTATACTTGGTTTGAATCCAGATAGCAACTAACATGACACGAAATATGAACGCCACCAAAAAACTTACCGATCAGTCAAATGGTCCTTCAGTATCGTCCACCGAGCTCCATCTGAACAAACCTATAGCAACCTCCGCTCGAACTGCAATTAAGAAACAGGGATATAATTTGAATGATCGAAGGACGTACAGATCAGGGACTCCGCAGAGGACCAAGAACTGATGCAACTTCCATGCAGGGGTGATACTGTGGCCAGAACCCCAATCATCAACAAGAACCACACATAGTGTTACATCATCCAAGGCTGATCTGCGACGCCACTAACTCTAGTAGGGTACACAGGATCGTAGAACCCGTTGAAAATTATTCTGGAGGACTAATTTCCATCCTTGCGTTAATTAATAAAAGATTAATTATAAGCTATTTAATTCCGTTCATAAAAGATTTTACAAATAATTGCATCAATCTTATATGAAACAAAATGAGAATTACTTGAAAAAGCAATAATAAGATTTACAACAACAAATAAATTTATGTTCACAAATTAATAAATTTTTGGAAGCTCCAAAGCATTACGACCTACCTACTAGCGATCATCTTGCTTTGAAGTTCCACGTTGGGCTCCATTTTGTAATCGAAGGATGGTTTAGGTTGGTTAAGATTTAAACTAAATCTCAACCATTCAATGAGAGCTTGCACTCTTAGTTTAGGCACTAGCTTAGCTCAACCTTTGCGTACGAGTTCCTCTCTAATCCAATTACAAAAAAAAATTTTGAGTTTTGTTAAACAAACTCAAACCAAAAAAAAATTAAATTTAAATCATACACACTAACATAAACTAAGTGTTTATGCTTATACGTAACATACATCTTTCATAATTATATAAATCAGCAGAATCATTACAATGTAAAGAATAATTAATTATATACGTAAAAGAGTAGAAAACAGTAATTCTTTACGTAAAAAGTGCAAAAAAATTTAGTTTCAAAATAATCCCGAAAATATTTAACCCAAATGTTTTAAGTTAACAAAATTATCTCAGTTGCGATTGGCTCCAACGTGAGAAAAGGGTGCACATAATTGGAACATTCCATCTTAAAAAATTCGATTCGGACATGATATCAGATATAACCCGGCATAAGAATTTTCAGGGTTAGAAACGTCCCCACGACTTGTAACAACCATCACAACAATTGTTGCCATCGTAAAATACTCGTACCATCATTAGCATATCTACCCGTAAATAGAGTTCGAGTCTAAAAGTAATTTTAAGTTTTGTATAATTACCTTTATTGTAATTTCATCATGCATTGGAAAGTACTAACACCAGACTGAACTTCAGACTTCTCTGGGTTCATATGTGGCGTTTAATCTAGGGCTCGCAGATATTTTGGTGAGCTGTGAATATCATTTTAGTTTTCGATCTATACTATATGGTGATAGAATCTACTATGGTGAATTATGAGGTGAAATTTATGGTATTTTGACTCTCTTTCCATTTTAATAATAACGCTCTGTTTATATTTTCCCGGTTCATCGGTAAACCCACATCAACTATTTCTGAAGGGAGGTTTCTGACGACGTGATCAATGTCACCTTTAATATCTTGAATTGAGTGGTATTATTAACTGGGTGGAATGATTCGTCGCTAAGAAAGAATTATTTGAAAATTTTGTCACTTGAAAAGGGCGAAAACCGAAACGTAAATGGGTGACGGATATTTTAAATATTACGCGGTCGCCGGCTCCGAAACTTTTAGACATACTCAAATGTTAACGATATTCGTTGGATGTGAAATATAATTTGATATGGTTGGATGGGAACATAAAAACGTTATTCTAATTTTTGCTATTTTATCAACCACGATTTTTTTACTTTAACAAACAATTTCGGAGGGATCCGAAAAAGTCTACGCCGCTTACTCAATCGAACAGCATTTTACTCAATCGAACAGCAACAAATTTGTAACCGCTAGGATATTTTGTACTAAAGTATTTTTTGGGGAATACGATTCGAATTTACTAATTTTTCCATCTCAAAAGCAAGTTTTGATTCACCAAACTTTTAATATAATGTAAAACGAAGCATGATTTAAATTAGACAATGCAAATTTAAATTGTGTAGTGCAAATTCAGGTATTATTCATGCTATGTATGTTGACTCTATCACAACAAGTAAAGTTGGCGGAAAACGTGCAAGGAATGGACAGTCTGTTAACCAGCGCATTACTACAAATAACTCCCACATGTTCGTACTATAAAGATAGCTCTTGAGCTCTTGCTTACGAGCATGAACTCAACAAAAGAACATTCACTACATCCCTTCCACACTATACTCTAATAACCGTAACATAAATATATTAATAAACAATTAAATTAAATAAAATGTTATAAGCCTAATCCACAAAACATGTAAATTTATTGTAGCGCTCTTAAGCTCACCATCGTGCATCTATATAGTTTTGGCAGAATTAGGTTTTGCGTTTTGCTTTCTAAATAAAATGCTGTTAAGCTTACGTTTCACTTATGTATAAAATGACATTCCTTTAATTATTAGACCCTCATCGGATCTCTCACCTTACTCACATATGAAGGGTACAGGTGAAAAACAACGTACATAAGTCCATAAAATCAAATTTCGAGAAAATTGAAGTTTTGTGTTTGAAGTCTTTAAAATGCAAGAAAATTTGTGAATTCGGATTAAGCAATGAATAGACATGGGTCATAAAAGCGTTTTGAACCGGGACCACCAAAGGCTTTTGTGGGTAAAAAATGGTGAATTAAGTTGTTTTTCCCCTGTAAATTGGGTATAAAAAAATGTTGCGAATTCTTTTCAATAGATTTATATGGGCTGGGTTTAATATTCATCAAAATTGAATATACCAACTGAAAGCTTTTGTATTTCTTCAATAGATAGCAGCACTAACTCGATTTCGAAAAAAAATGGACCTACATACGTTGTTTTTCCCTTGTACCCTCCATATAGTATTTTCAATAACATATAAAACAAATGCATAAATGAAATTATATTTTTCTTTTAGTTCCGCGCCATCTCTTATATTTTTGTTCATAATTGTTTTTAACGTAAAGTAAGAAAGAGATGAACGCATTAAGGTTCAAACACAATAGATCCGTTGCGTTTCGTTCGTTTTTTATCCGCCTCAATCCTTTCGTTTTATAAAACACAATACAACCGTTCCGTCTTTAACTATCCAAAACCTTATATTTTATTTATATATACATATATTTTTATGTATTATTTTATAGATTTGCTAAATTATATTCATATTTTATGAAATTTTTTGAAATCTGCTTATTTATATAAATATATATGTAGAAAAAATAAACAATATTTGAGGTTATGTCTTCCGTAAAAGTTTGAATCTGTGTTTAGTGTCCGTTCTGCTTTTTTCCCCTCCGTTCCTTGTGTTTTAATTCCGTTTTACATATAAACTGACAGTTCAAATATAACGGAGCTAACGAAACGGATCTATTGTGTTTGCATCTTTTTAGTAGACATACTATTTCTAAGAGTAGCCATTGTTAATTTATAGCATTATTGTTGTTTTGACATCGTCGAAGAGAAAACACATGTACAAATTGAGTTAAATAAATTGAATCGTCGAAAGTATATCTTTAAATAGTTTTAGTTACTTTAAATTTATCCTGACAAACTCCGCAGTAAAGTCTTTAAAAATTTTTAATCAAAGTTACGATTATATTTCAGTATAGCAAATTATAAAGAAAAAAAGAAATAAGGTATTTAGGAAAGCATCTGTCCCTAAATAAATATAAATAGCATTTTAATAGAATGTACGTTCAGTAACAATAAACCGCACTATTTACTAATACTACTGTATACTAAAAAGAAATCTTTACGTTGTTGATTATCCAATACACTTTTTGGTTTGCAAAAGTACTTACATGTGTTCCATGTAAGATGTCTCTACGTGACAAAAAACGAGTAATAATTATATAAAAAATTTTCTGTCAGTTTCATTATGTTAAGGATATATATACTCTGTAAAATAATTGTGCATAGTTACAACACGAATAAAATAAACTTTGCAAAATATGCTAAATAAATTTTTATTTCTTAATAATTTACATAACTTTAACATAATAAATGTACATAATTTTGAATCATTTTTGAAACTACATATTTATATGGAAAACTATGGTTTCTGGGGCGTTTCATGAAAACAAACCACGATAAGTTTGTAACAGATCTCATCCGGTTGTACTAAAATCTAATACTTCAACCATTCTTTAAACGTTAATTTTATTTCAAAAATCTTCCGGTTGGTATTGAACCAACGATAAATGTTTAATTTAATATAAATGGCGTCATCAAATGCAATTATTTTTAGTGTTGTATTTAATATCGTCAACGATTAAAACCGACCGGCATTCATGAGATATACCACCACTAATTAGTTTTAGCATAGGCATGTTTATATGTTATAGAGGTTTGGCGTTTAAAAAATGATAACTTTTTGTTAGCAGTGGAATAGCTGTCTAGAGGATAAATCCTGATGGAGATGAAGTAAGATGTGTGATCCTGTTGAAGTAGATGCGAATAAGTTGGTGAATTATTAGAACCAACCAAACACAATTTATTTTAATATATGTATGGATTTTTTTCTGAGTTTGTTGCAGTTGAAGTTTGAGTCAGAAGATTTATGTAACAGTTGTTTTTATACATTGCTTTATTACCAATAAACTTTTACTAAACTACAAAACATTAGATGCGGATAATATGCAAGCACTTATGTCAGGGGATAAACATTCCGAATATTTAAAAAATCCAATTTCATATGCTTGCCTATTTTGTAATTTTTATGTTTGGAGCAAATATATAATGCATTAGATTTTTTTATTGATATTCTGTCATCAATACTCCGTAGCCATTTTGCATTAATTTATTGGCGTCTTAAATGGCGTGGCGTACAAAAATGGCGTGGTAATGGAATAATTAATCTGAAGTATGTGACATTACTTTTACGACAACTTTTCTCTTCTTTCATCAGGAGCGGCTCTTTTTTTAATGCGGTGAGCTTACACCGGTAGTAAGATAAAATAATTATAACGCATTACATTGGATCCAGGATCCAGGGAGAAATATATGTTGTTGGCGTCTCAAGGAATGGGATTAAATGAAGAATGGGATTAAATCTAATCCTTTTAGTTGGTACAGTAGCTTTTGCGTCGGGTTGCCTTGCTTCTGTAGAGATAGAAGGAGAAGAATAGGATGTGTAAAAAGGAGTAGAATGGACATTATCTGTAAAAGTCGATGTTTTGTCTGCGTGACTTAGATTAGTACTCAAAGTAGGTGAGTTTTTAGTTAAGTGCACTTCAGATACTTCCTTACAACAAGGTTTCAATCTGTCCATGTAAACTCGAATGTTTTTACCTTTATAGTCAATAGCGAAATTCTTGATGCTTGGAGCGATTTACGTACTAAGTCGGTACGTAAAAAGACATGTGTACAAGACTCGAGAGCTTTAAAAATAAAGGAGAACACTTTAGGAGAAGTGTGTCTTAAAGCAATAGAAAGCCGAAGATGATTAAAATTTTGTTTCAGTTTTGAAACGAAATCGGCGTTGCGATTGAAGTTAAAATTTTGGCTAAAGATTCTCCAGAGAGACGTTTGTCAGTTCCGTAGAATAGCTCTGACGATGGAGATTGGAAAACTTTACAAAAAGTGGTTCGCATACAGAGTAATAATGACGGTAAATACGCGTGCTGTACCTTCGATCGTAGGTCAGGATATTGTTAAGGGTTACGTGGAATAATAATTTAAAGATTTAGTGGAGTGACTCAATTTTTAATGAAATTTGAAAACAAAAGTTATTCATAAGGCTTTCTAAAGAGATCTTTGTTAATTTTTTATGAATCTGGTAATGAAAGAATTCTATTTAGAGCAAATATTCAGATCAAATATAGAATTAAATGAATTTGTAAAGGAAAAAGAAAGAAAGAAAAAAGAAACAGGAGAAAAATATATTACGTAGAGTTTTCTAAGTGAGTGTTTTCTTTGGCAGTTCGGAATATCAACATAATAGAAAGAAGGAAAAAATTAAGAAACAAGGTGAGGGAGTCACGGGAGTTATAATATTTGGCTGTGTATTTTCTATTGGGTAGGTTTAGTTCGGTTTCAAACATAGTTGAGTAATAACATTGTAATGTACAATGCACTAACTTATCGAGGTAATTGTTATTATTAATCGATAAGTTAATTGTACTAGATTTACATATACATATTTGTATAGTATAAGTTCTTGAGATCAGAATTGATTATAATAAAGTTCAATTGAATTTGGATAGCCAACAAGTCAAGAGATAAAGTTGTTTTTCTTACTATCCATTTCTAAACTTAACAATGGCGACAAAGATGGATGAACTGCACGCATAGGTAATATTCTTTTGAATTTTTATTTTTCTAATAAAACTAATATATAAAAAATTAAAAAGTGCGTGGGTGAAAAAGTTAAATTATTGCACAAAAGAAAAAATAATACATTTTATAATAATTTGGATGAAAGATTGATTATTAGCAAATAATTTAATTCTTTCTAAAATAAAGTAACCAAGTTTTTGCTGACATTTAAGTTTTAAATTGGAGGGAAATTGATTTTTTATGTGGGAAATAAATTGAAAATTTTAAGTGTTTTGTATTAAATGTAGTGTGGTTATCATTTTTAAATGATTAATTAAATAAATTAGTGATATTAAAGGTAGTATGGTTATCATTTTTAAATGATTAATTAAATAAATAAAAAATTAGATAAATTGTACCACTGTGCCACGATTTTTTTTTGTTTTGTCTACCTTTATCTATAGTATATACGTAAGGTGATTGTGGCGAAAAATAATATTATTGGTTTTTATTGGCTACAAAAATTAATTAAATTACAAATGATGATAGGGTCGATTGAACCTTTCACGCCGGGCGGTGATTTTAATAGATATTAGATGAGGATGGGTGAGTTCTTTAAATGCAATGATGTGGGAGATGAGAAGAAAGCGTCATTATTTATAACATTTGTTGGGCCAGAATCTTTTGAAATTTTATGTCGATTATTACACCCGGAAAGTCCCATAAAGAAAACGTATGCCGAATTGACGGAGTTATTGAAAGAACATTTTCAACCGGCGCATATTGAAATCGCCGAAAGTTTTAAGTTTTTAAAACGCAGCCAAATGATAAATGAAACGATCAGCGAATATATCGTGGAACTTAAGTCACTAGCGGCAACGTGTAATTTCGCAGGATATTTGGAAAGAGCATTGCGTGATAAATTTGTGTTGGGATTAAACGACGATAAGATTCAAATAGCGCTATTATCTAAAAAAGATTTAACCTTCAAAAAAGCATGTGAGTTGTCTTTGAATATGGAGATGTCAGGTAATGAACAGTGGAAAATGAAAACGGAACCAACGGCTTACAATATGCAACCTTCAACTAGTAGGGGTCGGACAAGTGTTCGAAGTAACAGTAGGGAAAGGTCATCCAGTAGACGGTCAATGACACCATATAGAAGTTTAAATAATAGAAGAACGCATAACCGGTCACCAACACCATACAGAAACAAAAGTAATTCAAGCACAGGTAGTTCAACTGAAGATAAGTCGATTTATAATTGCGAAAAATGCGCAGGTAGCCATCCAATTAACCAGTGTGTGGCTAGAAATTGCAAATGTTTTGAATGCGGTAAAATTGGTCATTCACGGCGAGCGTGCCGCAACCGATGCAATTATCGCCGTTTTTATAACAGCAATCGTAATTATAACAGGGAAGTATTGAACAATTGTGATGAGTTTAGAATAAATAATTTTATTGATAATCCTAATATTGAACCTCCATTCATAGTTACAATACTTATAGAGAAGAAGCCAGTTGATATGGAAATTGACAGTGGGGCTTGCTTCTCCGTGATTGATGAAAAATTTTATAAAACTAATTTTAATAATTTAATTTTACATAAATTAGGTGTTAATAGTATTGTTGTAATTACAAAAAGTAGAGTGGATGTGTTGGGGTATATCGAGGTTACAGTGGAGTGGATAAATCATAAACATAATTTAAAATTAGCGGTGTTAAAAACGGAAACGGATTTTGTACCAATCATGGGACGAGATTGGCTATCAATTATTTTTCCAAAATGGAAGTCAATTTTTTTGAACCAAAATAAAGAAGCGGAAGTTAATCTGTGCATTGTTAAGTTTAGAAATGGATAGTAAGAAAAACAACTTTATCTCTTGACTTGTTGGCTATCCAAATTCAATTGAACTTTATTATAATCAATTCTGATCTCAAGAACTTATACTATTACAAATATGTATATGTAAATCTAGTACAATTAACTTATCGATAAATAATAACAATTACCTCGATAAGTTAGTGCATTGTACATTACAAACATGAACTGACGTTATATTCAAAAAGGGTGTGGGACGGTGGCAAAATAACTGAAATGTCGAGTCCGTTGGCCACACCCCTGATAATTGATTATGTGTTTTTCTGAAACGAGATAACATGGTGTAGGGAACAGCAAGGTAAGTAGGGACGGCGGTCTGCGTTTCTCCGTTTACGAACCACTCACTTCTAGGGTTTCCTGACTGCCGATTCAAACCCACGACCGTTATAGACTGAGCCAAGTCGATAGAGCGGGAATCGGGCAACGGACAGGGAAACAAATCTATGACGTAGTAAGTGCAACCTTCGCTCCCATCTGGGGGTCTAGCTCGCACTGCCAAACGTTACAGTTGTACCTCCAATATACAAGGAGCATACAACAAGTAAGTACGAATAATAATTTAATTTGTGAATATAAATTCTTATTGAAATATGAGCTTATCTAATTCAAAATTATGTACTGGAATGCTCCTTTTAAAAAATATGATGGAGAATTTTTTAATTCAATAATTTGACTTAACATTAAACTGGAGTTTCAGGCAAATTCTTCATTTTCCCACCAGGAGTTCATATATTTAGGTTAAGGCTGTTTCGCAATTATGGTAGGACAAATTATATATAACGCAATGCAGTGCATAAGAAATTTTTGTTTATTGGAATTGTTATTGTTTATTTACTGCGGAACTGGAGTTAGAAGATTTCTTGGCGCAATAGCAGATTTCTTGGCGCAAACATCAAAATAGGAAAAAAAGCAAGCGATTTGGTGTTTACGAACGAACCTCACCACTATTTCGTATATCTCTGTGTTTCTTATATCTTATGATACAAAAATACTAAATAGTATTGGCGGAAATTATCATCAATCAAATTAATTAAATATGAATAGAAAAATTTTTAATCTTAAAACATTTTGAGTACAATGTTAAATCTTGTTTTTTACGTTATCGCATTATTTTTATAACGTATAAATATTTAGTAAGCTAAAAAAAAACAATTGTGGCAAGGGAATGCATCGTATAGAAAAACGCAGTAGAAGTATCAATTCTTCCAGCTACTGTGGAATAAAAACATTCAAAATTATCTGACTTTTTGTAGTGAACGCCATAACAATCGAAACTGACTTGGTGGTAACTTTTTAAACAATTTGTTTTTTTAGTGGATCTCAAAACCGATAACTTGTCGAACAACCAATGAATTTGTTTGCTGTCGCTGAAATCTTCGCTTCTCCTCCACTTTAACTACCATCGGCCTTAATGGGTGTAAGGAGGGTAAAAAAAAACTTTTTTTGACCCAAGCGAGTGGAGTATCATTTGAAAGAACACCTAATTTAAGAAATAACGCACTTCTTTTTAGAATTTCACTGGGTACAGTTTTCGAGTTATTGTCAAAAAAGTGCAACTTTCAAACCGTGCTCCCCTACGTTTCGACACTGATTGACAGAAAAGTTTGGAAAGATGCATATAGACAGGAAGTTTGGTAAACTTTAAATGACAATTATAGCGAGGTTTCAAATAATTATATTTCTGTGTTTCGGAGATGGGTGTGGGGAGGGTAAAAAAAAACTTTTTGAACCCAAACGAGTGGGGTGTCATTTGAAAGAGCACTTAATTTAAGAAATATTGCAATATTTTTTAGAATTTTGCGATGCACAGTTTTTTAGTTATTGATAAAAAAGTGCTATTTTAAGTGTATGTATACCACCCTATATTTCGACGCTGATTTATAGAACAAATATTCCCAATTTAAACCATTAAAATACTGGTTAAATCTTTCTTTAGTTAACATAAACAGCTATGGATAAGATTTAACCTCAAGTAACATTTTTGATCAACGTAGATCTGATTGACATTTACTATTGACGTCTACGATTAAACATTTATTCTGTTATGCGTCCATAGTCTGGCGATATAAAGACTTTACAACATAACTTTATGTCATTTATTTTTGATATTGTGTTCTTTTACATTCACGGAACCCTTGGCGAGCGAATTTTATTCGCACTTGTCCGACTTTTTTTTTAATAACTTTCATAGAAAATAATGTTTTCTATCTGTCAGGATAGAAGAGAAAGTTGGCTTTTGCTGTTTAGCGAGCATTTTTTAATTTTTTTTGCTCATAAACGGAAAGTAAAAACACAAGTAAAACAAAGACATACTGGACAAAGACATAATATTATAATTTATTAATTTCTTCTCTCCAAAACACTTTTGATTTTTTGGCTCTATGCAATAATATTTTATCTATTTACTAATATCCAAATATCTATTTACTAATATCCAAATTTTCTTTAACGATGAAAGTTGATTTTAGCATTGAATAATTTGACCACATTGTTGAAGACTCTTTTGTCTGCCATAGTTCACCAAAATATACCAAAAACACATCTTCAGAATAAAAATTTCCTGTTTTTTGTTCTTACACCTATTGATAAATAATAGGTAAGCTTTTTCATACTGGACTTTAGATTTTTCAGGGAACAGATCTAAAGTTAAATTGTTCCCCGCTTCTTTTATATGAGGTGAAGTGCTAATTATATCACTTTCATCCCTACTGCTCATTTTAAATTATTTTTATTTAAAAATAGATATAAACTCTGTATAAATTTTAAATTTATTAATTTAAAATTTTAGCTTGACGTCCGATACGTTTTTTAAACAACAAATAAATGCCTTCTTGGCAACTTTAATTGTATTTGTCGGCAGTCGTTAAAAAACTAGTATGCTTTGAGCAGAAAGTCACATTGCTGCTCGCTCATGAAAATTGCGGTTGAGGCGCAGCCTCAAAATCAAAACTGAAATAGTTATAGCCTTGTAAAATCAAAACTGAAATAGTTATAGGCGAAAAACTGATTGTATCTAATGTTTTTTGCTCCTTGAACAGAAAAAATAAAATGGCGACTGGTAATTTTTTTTTAAAATTCTGAAAAAATTCACGGATGACTTTTCGACCATAAACAACCTAATTCCGGTTCAGGGTTATGAAAATTAAAATAAAGCATATTTTGTGAGACACCCTAGTGTGCAGAAGTAGGAAATTGATGCGTATTTGTTCGATTTTTTTTTCACTTCTTATGATGAAAATGCCAATTTTTTATAACATCCATTCGTAACACATTTTATTCAAAAAATATAACTTATTTGCACACTCCTACTCCACGTACCTAGCAGTTACCTACGTACTCACAACCGTATATTCAGATGACTATTTCATCGTCGCTTATTTCCATACAGTAAAAGATGTATCGGTAGTTTTTTATAGATCGCTCGTTTTAAATGGCAGCACTTAAACACAAATTTGTATTTTATCGATCAAACCGACCGTCTTTTATCCGAAATTTTTAAGATAATTTTCTCAAATCAAAAACCAAACCAACAAAAAAATATTATTATATTTTTTATATTCTCAAATTATGTCTTTGTTTTTAATATCATTTTTTTGGAAATTGCACTGAATATGATTTATTACATCTTGATTTAATATTTATATAAAAAATATTACTTAAATAATAAAATATTTCAAAACAATGTTATGTAATTATTTCAAATTAAAATCTATTGTAATATTTAAATAAATTTTTTTTTTCTCTTATTTCTTTGGTTTTCTCTTATTAACTATTTTAATTAATTTTATTTTTTAGTGTTTGTTTTTGTCATTAAGAATTTAGTTGATATTGTTATTAATTTATATCGAAAAATTAATTTTATTTATGAAACATAAATTACAAAATGAAAAAAAAACATATATTTGCTTGTTTCATTATTAATATTATTATATTAAATTTTATTTAAAACTAATTATTAAGGTTAAAAAGCATAACACAATAAAATATAATTTTGGAAAAATTTGAATTAGTTTTATTTAAATATAAGTAAAGATTCAATTATTATATCTATAATAATTTATTATTTTGTATCGAAAATCATATAGAACACGCACACGCACTTCTCAATTATAAACTAAAAAGCAGGATTAAGTGTTGGGTTTTATTACAAAAAAATAATATTGCAAGCATTTATAATTATTATGGCAATGGTGTTGATTTATGGATAGACTAGACATCGTCAGTGGAATTTGAAGACTCAAGTCAAGATCCCACCCCATCAATTTAAATTAAAAACAAAATTCGTATATTAATTCTTAAGAAAAACGAAAGCTTTTAAAATGACTTCTTCGTATAAAATTTAAATAAAAAAAAAATTTAAATTAAATAAAAATTTTCTTAGATTTAATTTTTTTTTCTTTGTATTTTTATCTGAAATTCTAAATTATTAAGATTAGAAATGAAAATATTTTTTAAATTTAAACTTAATTATTCTATCATAAATTTAATGTAATTTTCACAATAAATAGAAAAACGATAGTTTTTAATGTGGACGAAATAATTTGATTTGAAGACACACTGTAAGCATCTGATCCAATGTTCTCGACATTTTTTGATACAGCAGGTTGGGCGGATGGTTCCATTTCAACATCTGTAAGAAAAAAAACAAGAGAAAATTTGTATTTTGAAAAAATAGATCAACAAGAAAAGAAAAATAAATTGATTGGCTGATTACAGGAAAATCACGTTTAAAAATTTTTTATAAAATAATTTAAATTAAAATTATTTATTTTCTTACCTTCAGCTCGTGTTGAAAAATGAAAAACGCTTGACAATTTATTCCATCCATGTTCATTTCTTGCTTGTATTCTTGCAATATAATTCGTTGATGGCATTAAGTTTTTAATTAAATAATACATGTGATGCTTTGAATGATGATGCGGATGATAGTGATTCACATTTAAATTTATATTATTATTTATGCTGTTGCTCATATAATCGTTGTAGTTGTTTGATAGTTTGCCTGGTATCACGATATTTTCCCAATTATCGAATTGTATCGGTGAGATTGAATTCGAATATGCTTGATTGTCTTGGAGCATATGATGTGCTGTTTGTTTGATGTAATATAAACGATATTCTCGAATTGGTGAATAACTTTGAAGGGACCAGGAAATGTTGTATTGATCACGGTAATCGCTTAACGTTGACTAAAAATAAAATTAATTTATTAGTTCCTTTTTGAGTTTAGGATTATTATTAATTTTTATTTTTTGACAAAATGGATACACACTATACTGCATTGAGTACGGATTCGTGGGCTAATTTAGTAGTTCTGAAAAAAATCTGTTTTTGCTCAGCTGATCACTTTTTTTTCAATTGTTATGGTGTAAACATGCATCATACAAATTTTGAAGCGACATCAAATTACTTTTGGAATTCGTTTTTTTACCAGTTTAAAACTCCCCCACGACCACACCCCCCACAAGTCTGACGGCTGACTCTTATTTTCTACATCACAAATAATTAATCTATCTATAAAAATTAAATTCAATCGGCATCAAATCACTAACCAAAATGCAACGCTGCCTCCCTGTCTATAAGGGGTTTTGCCTCAATGTTGATAAATATTTTAATTAAGTTTTTATTTAAATATCGTTTTATAAACTTGACTTGCTTTGATCAATGATTTTTACGTTGAACATAATTTTATGAAATTGAAAAATGAAAGTTTAATCTGACAAACAATTACATTTGTATATCAAAATTACATATATTGGAATTTAACATCACGAAATGGAATTCGCACAAATATACTATACAAAAAAGCATAGCTTATCTATAATCAAACACGGATAGCCATCATGATGAACAAACTAATTAAAAATGGTGGCACTTAGTTGGCAACACGTTTGCAATAGTGATTTGCAAACGGTAACAATGCATTATTACCAACGAATTTATTATATCTACCGGCCGCAGGAACATACGTAAAATTTAAAATTTTGGATCTATGGGTGTGACAACCCCGCGTACTTTAGTGCCTGCTATTGGCAAATCAGTTAACGTGAGATATTTTATACCACTGGCAATGGCAGTAGATGTCACTGATATAAGTGGATAAGTGGTATTTTAGGCGTGCTAGCTAATGAACTTTTTTCAATCAACGATAGGACATTTAGTTTTAGTTATGGAATATTCTTTGACAATGACACGCTATTTTTTTAAATAATATGTGTTTTGGGTACTAAAGGAATTACAATGTGTGTCATACATGCTGGATTGAGGAAAACAATGCGTTACATGATATTGGTATATGCTTCTAGCACTAGGAAATTAGTAACCCAACTTTAGCTTTGCTTTCCTGCAAATTTGAAAAAAAAAATTATTTTATTTTTATTTCCTCATCCTATCATGAAATATTGCACTATGTCGTATATTATTATGTGAAAGGATTTATTATTTAGTTTTCCATTCCTTTAAAGAATATAAAAATCCGAAAAAAAGAAATTTGCGTCCATCTACGTCTTAAAAGTTTTTTGTGTGGCACATATCGAAATTCAAAATATGTCAAATACTCTGAAATTGTACAAATTTTTTTGAAGTATTCGGTGAAAAAAATGATGAACAATGTCATTGAAGCTACAATTTTGAATGGAAAATTCGAAGGGTAAGATGTAGTGTTACCACGTATTCCAATGATCCCAACAGATATGGCATTTGAATTCAAACGTTTAGTCTCCAGTGCAACTTTTGCAATGACCATCAACAGAGCACAAGGACAGTTACTGTAAGTATGTGGACTAGATTTGGAGAATAAGTGCTTCTCATCATGGTTCTCACACTGTGTGTGACTAACGCGTTAGGAAACCCTTCTGATTTATTCGTGTACGCACTAGATGAAAAAACAAAAAATACCACAAGCTGTACTTGAATAAATAAATAGAATTAAATTGACATTTTGAAATTCTTTCCATATTAAAATAAATAAGTTGCAATAAAAACGACACAATATAAATTGAATGTTCGAATTTTTTTCGAATTTTCTTTCTTATGAGATAGCGGCTATATGCGATGGGTATAGAGTTTCTTCTTTAAACTTCAAATCGTTGTATTGCTGCATGGAATATGTCAAGATAATTAGAAATCAGTAATTTAATTTTTTTTTTTTTTTTTTTTTTTTTTCTTTTATCTCCATTTAGGAGCATAGGGCGTCTACTAGACTGGACCATCTGACTCTGTTCGGGGCAATCGCTTTCAGTTCACCCCATGTCTTGCCGATTTGTTTTGCTTCAGCTAGCACCGTTTTCTTCCACGTCATGGGTGGTCTTCCAACTCTCCTTTTACCTTGTGGATTCCACTCTAGGGACATCCTTGTTATATCTTTAGCTGGTTTCCTCAGTGTATGTCCTATCCATCTCCATTTCCTTTGTTTTATCTCGGATTCAATGTTCAATGATTCAATGATTCAACTGCTCTGTCTGTCGTAGAACTTCCTGGTTACTGATGGTGTTCGGCCAGAAGCATTTGATCAGTCTTCTCAGGCATTTGTTCACAAACACCTGTAGTTGATTTGTGATCTTCTTTGTGTGTTTCCACGTTTCACACCCATATAGCAGTACTGACTTGACACATGCATTGACCATTCGTAGCTTTGTCTTTCTTGACAGGACGGATGCATTCCAGATCTTGTGAAGCATATTGAACGTATTTCTAGCTTTGTTAATACGCTGACTGGTATCTTCTTCAGTCCCGCCTGTTTTTGCTACAGTACAACCAAGGTACACAAATTTGTCGACTTCATCCACTTGTGTATTGTTGATGGTAATTGGTGTTATCGTTTTGGTGTTCAATCTCATAGACTTTGTTTTCCTGATGTTAATGTTGAGACCGACTTCATGTGCAAGGGCTGATAGCTTCTGTATTTTCTGCTGCATGTCCGTATGTGTGTGTGTAAGTAGACAGATGTCATCTGCGTAGTCTAGATCATTGAGCCGGCTTGTTGTGTTCCATTGGATTCCATTTGGACTTGCATCATCGAGCTTTCTCATGATACTATCTAGTACTATCAGGAATAGTAGCGGGGATAGTACACAGCCTTGTCTCACTCCTCGGTGGTTGTAGTATTTATCACTTTGCTGTCCTTTGTATTGTATTCTGTTTCCAGCATCCCGATACATTTCTTTGATTAGATCAACTATTTGCTTCGGGACGCCCATTCCACAAAGTGTCTTCCATATCGCGCTTCTGTTAATTGAGTCGAAGGCGCGTTCGAAGTCCACGAAGAGGAGATACAATGGTGAATTCCATTCGTTTGATTGCTCTATTATGATACGGATTGTGTTGATATGATCGGTACAGCTTCTTCCTGGTCTAAAGCCGGCTTGTTCGTTTCTTAGTTTCATGTTAATTGATGGAGATATTCTTTCGAGAATGATCATCGCTAGTATTTTCATTATTGTGTTGAGCAGAGATATACCTCTCCAATTTTTGCATTCTCTTAGATCACCTTTCTTTGGGATTGTTATGGTTAAACCTTCTTTCCATTTGGTTGGTATTTTACCTTCGTTCCATACATCAGCTAATAGTGGTGTTAGAGCTTCTGCTGTTGTGTTTACATCTGCTTTGAGTAATTCTGCTGATATATTATCTGTACCAGCAGATTTGTTATTCTTGAGTTTCTGTATGGCATCTCTAACTTCCCGTTCCGTTGGTGGATGGGTGCTGATAGTTTCGTTATAGTTGTCATCCGGAGACTGCAAGTTATTTTCATGTTGGTGGTAGTTGTCTTCGAAGTATTCTTTCCATCTATTTAGCTGTTGTTCATGTGTTGTGAGGGTTTGACCAGATTCATCCTTTATTGGTGGAGTGTTTGTATATTTGTTGGTGACCTTTCTCACGCATTTGTGTAGTGTGCGCATATTTCTATTAGCTGCTGCTGTTTCTGCAGTCTTGAGAATGCTTTCTGTATATCTTCTGCGATCATTCCTTGCCATATTTTTAACTTGTTTTGCTGTACTTTCATATTTGCTGCGGATCTCGGTTGTGTTCTGGTGACACAATTGCAACTTGAGCTGACGACGCTCTTTAATTTTCTTCCAGGTATCATCGCTAATCCATGGTTTCCGTGATTTGTCTTGGTATCCAAGCACATCTGTAGCAGTTTTGACGTAAGCTTCTTTAACTTGTTCCCATTTTTCATCAATGCTGGTGGTTTCGTTGTTTGGTAGATTGAGCTGGAGCGATTCTTTGAAGATGTTATTTGTATTTTTGTCGCTCAATCTGTTGATGTTAAATTTCCTCTGACATGACTTGTTGTGTTTTACAGCGGCTGGTTTAATTTTGAATGTTGCAATTACCAGTTGATGGTCGCTGTGTATGTCTGCTCCTCGCTTTGCTCTGACGTCTTGTAGTGAGGATAGAAACTTCTTATTCACCAGCACGTGATCAATTTGATTCTTGGTTCTTCCATTTGGTGATGTCCAAGTGTAAATAATTAGAACAAAGTTTTTAAAAATGTACACTGTTAATTTTTTGAAATAATTTTTAACGGTGTAACATAAGAAAAAAATGATGTAATTGAAAAAAAGATGCCATTGCCTTTTTTTTTTTTAACTACATTGAAGCTTATTTTATATCTAACAACTTGTGAAAGTTTAGGACTAGCGTCATTTTTTGTTTCAGAGATAAAATTCGTTGTGCATATGACTGTCGGGAATCAGTTTTTTTTGTTCTGAAGGAAAATTATAAAAATGGCGATTTTTAGATTCAGATTTTTTTTTTATGTTAAATATCAAATATTTTATTATTAAATGAACTTTTTAAAAAGCAATTTCAGTCAAGTTCAGCAAAATTTTGCGACATTTTGACTCGACCCTTTTTAATTTGGTTTATTTTTAGTTTATAGATAGCCTTTGATAAATGAAAAATACGGCTTCAAGTAGAATTTTTTAAATATAGACCAAAATAAACCAAATTAAAAAGGGTCGAGTTAAAATGTCGCAAAATTTTGCTGAACTTGACTGAAATTGCTTTTTAAAAAGTTCATTTAATAATAAAATATTTGATATTTAACATAAAAAAAAAATCTGAATCTAAAAATCACCATTTTTATAATTTTCCTTCAGAACAAAAAAAACTGATTCCCGACAATCATATGCACAACGAATTTTATCTCTGAAACAAAAAATGACGCTAGTCCTAAACTTTCACGAGTTGTTAGATATAAAATAAGCTTCAATTTAGTTTAAAAAAAAAAAAAAAAAAAAGGCTATGCCATCTTTTTTTCAATTACACCATTTTTTTCTTATGTTACACCATTAAAAATTATTTCAAAAAATTAACAGGGTACATTTTTAAAAACTTTGTTCTAATACCTAACGACATATCATTTATGAAAATCGATTGAGTAGTTTTTCTACAATCGCTCGTCAAAATGCACTCACATCACAGAATAACAAAAATTGAGGGACACCCTGTGAAGACCCCTGGTCGAAAAAAAAAATTCTAAGAGAACTTGTATTTTTTATTTATCAAAGACTATCTATAAACAAAAAATAATCAAAATTAAAAGGGGTCAAGTCAAAACGTTGTTGAATCTTCGTGAAATTGCTCATATAACAAATTAAACTTTAGTTGCCAGTGAAGTATGACCAAAAATGATTTTCACTAAGAAATAAAGAGATATAACATCGTAATTAAAATTGTTTCTAACGATCGACGCTAAGGGGCAGTTGATAGAGTGTCTTCCATAGAATTTGAACTTAGTT
Source organism: Diogma glabrata (assembly GCA_963693315.1). Lineage (NCBI taxonomy): Eukaryota > Metazoa > Arthropoda > Insecta > Diptera > Cylindrotomidae > Diogma > Diogma glabrata. Next base: position 141,925,947 of record OY856187.1, read on the forward strand.
GGTATTGATAAGGTTATGAGCTCGAATCCCAACCCAAACACGTTTAGAGATAAAAGTTGTTTTTATTAAAAAATAACTGTAAGGTTTATTCATATAAGCCCAAAAACTGATTTTGAAATGAAAAATTCATATGATTCACTAATAAACTTTGACTGATGTCGTAAAATTGATTTCAAATTGACTGGAAACAGTCAATAATAACTACACAAGTGACTTAGGATTGCATGGGATAGAAAATATCCCTGCTAAACCTTCGATTTTCACAAATAGTGAGGTTACGAAATTAATTATTCCCTAAAAAAAATAGTAATATTTATTATTGATAAACAAATTAACTTAATTTAATTAAATACTCAAATTAATTTAATTGTAATTAATTTTTGACAAATCTTACTTTTAAAATTCATTTTTCTAATATATGCAAGATGACAAGCACTAAGGTTATGTTTTTATATCTTTCAAAAAATAGAACAAACTTTAATATATTATTTTTATCGTACGATCAAAAATATTCTCGAACAGAAAAAATTGTTACGGTCCCTCAACCAATCAGAGCGAAAATTATTTTATCTGAACGACAATTCTTTTACATAAATCATTGCCCTTATAGGCAAATAAATAACAAACGAAGAAGAGATGTGTTGCCCTGCATAAAAGTGTGGAAAATGCCTCTGAATTTCTATTTGAGTAAAATTCTAAAGCCTACAAAATGATTTCGTTGTCAATTTCTGGTGCTCTAAAGGTTTTAGTACTCTTTTGCAGTGTCGCAAACTTGGGATACAAATTATTTATTGGTGGTGTATACTGGCATGAGCACGCGTTTTTTTGCGCATAAGATACGAAAAATATGTTTTGCTTACAAAATCAAAGTTACTTACCGAATCAAAAATGCAAACCCCAGGTATTCCCGTCAATTTTATAGATGCCTTATCTTTTCCTAAAGTATTACTTCCCTGACACGAATAATTTCCAAAATCATTAAACGTTACATTTCTTATAATCAAACTGTAACGATTTCCTCTCGATTGTTGCGAATAAATTTCGGTCGTTCCTAATTGTATTTCATCTTTAAACCAAACAATGTGAGGCGATGGTTCTGCATGTACAATACAAACTAACTGTGCTTCATACCCAACTCCCGTATGAACAAATGGACGTTCAACTTCTATCTCAGGTTGATCTAAAAATAACAAAAGAAACCAATAATGTTTTGTTTAAAATTTAGCTGTCATGAAAAAAATGAACTTACGTAAAACATTAATGAATATTTCTCTTGAATCCGGTTGTCCAACCCGATTATCAGCAGTACATTTATATAATCCCGATGAATGCCTATTTGCATGCATAATTTCTAATATATCCTTTGTTATATTTGGCTCACCATTAAACATGATATTATTCTGTAAAATTATACAAAAGATTTAACAAACAAACGAAAAAACATTTTTTGTTTTATTCTTAAATATAAAATGAATAATTTAAAAGTTTTTGTTTTATTCTTTTTTTTGGTTGTTGTTGTCTTATCACTGGAGAGAATGTGATTAGAACTTTTTTGCAATAATAATATAACCTTAGTAGATGTAAAAGAACAAAAGCGAAAAAAGACTTAAATGAATTTATAATGTTGGCAAAAAATAAGGAAAAATTATATGAAAATGAATGGATAAAAGTTTTTCATGGAAAATTATTTTTGTCTTATTTTCCTTTTCCGAACATTCGAAAGAGATTAGGTATTATGCTTAAAAAATAATCATAATTTAAAGGTATATCGTTATAACCTGATTTCTGTTACTATAATTGTTAGTTTTTTGATAGCAACATTTGTGCTGGAACATAAAGATATTGAAACTATTTTGTTGGTTTGTTTTACTTTGTTGCTAATGAAGTATCCTGATAGAGCAATGCACTATCAGAAACATTAAAGGGAATAGCGTGCATTGCGAGGGGTAATTCCGACTAGCTCCAGTCTTGCGGATTCGAGAAGGTAGTTCTTCAGCCCAGTATAAACTCAGAACTGTACGCAAACAAAATTCACAAGAGAATGGATTTAACGTTCATGCGTTCAACATTCGCTTTGGATAAACCAATAATTCTGTAATGGCGACAGTTTATGTGTTAGATTACTTGACTATTGTGTTTCGACATCTTTGAAAATTAGATTTTTGAAAAATTAAAACTGATAAATTTCATTTAAATTAAAGTTTTAAAAAACACGTAAAATATAAATTTTTTTATCACTTTTTATTTTTACAAAGATTGTTTTAGTATCTTTCAAGCAATACCAAAATTATTAAAATCGGTTAACACGTTCGAGCACACTTTAACTTTTTAAGCCTTTTTTGTTTCTAAATTTCTTAACAATCTTCGAATCACGGTGTGTCAAAACTAGCAAAAATAAAAAAAAAGTCGGACAAGTGCGAATAAAATTCGCTCGCCAAGGGTTCCGTGAATTTAAAAGAACACAATATCAAAAATAAATGACATAAATTTGTGTTGTAAAGTCTTTATATCGCCAGACTATGGACACATAACAGAATAAATGTTAAATCGGAGACGTCAATAGTAAATGTCAATCACATCAACATTGATCAAAAATGACACAAAAAATGTTACTTGAGGTTAAATCTTATCCATAGGCCATAGCTGTTTATGTTAACTAAAGAAAGATTTAACCAGCTTGTTAATGGTTTAAATTGGAAATACTTTTTCTATAAATCAGCGTCGAAATATAGGGTGGTGGTGGTATGGAATTTGCACATTTTTAAAAATAATTCAAAAACTGTGTACCGCAAAATTCTAAAAAAAATTGCAATGTTTCTTAAATTAGGTGCTCTTTCAAATGACATCCACTCGCTTGGGTCAAAAAAGTTTTATATCACCCATCCCCACCCTAATCACTTAAAAGCACAAAAATATAATTATTTGAGACTGCAATAATTTTCTTTCAGAGTTTATCAAACTTCCTGTCTCTGTGAATTTTTTCAAATTTTTGTGTCAATTAAGCTCGAAATCCAAGGGGGGGGAACAACAACTTGACCTGGTTTTAAATGATGTTTTTTCCCCTTATCATTCCCACCCTTTTTAAAAATATTGTTACGAGTATCTGCCACTTTTCTATATTTTTTTCATTAAAAACCTATTCATTTTTCTATCATTCCAAATATATTTGAAGATTTTCGATCAGTTAGGTTCGGAGCTAATCGAAGTAAGAAAACACGAAGAAAACGTCATTATTCAAAATTATACAAAAAATGGTGAGGTGTAAAACGCCAAAATAAATTTTTAAGGAATACTGAAATAAAGCCCTTTCATATGATACCCCACTCGTCTCGATAGACAAATGTATGTTCTCAAAGGCTTTACATCGTACCTCTGTAAAACAAACGAAAACAACGTTATTTATTTTTAAACTCGCCATCTTGTGTGGATAGGTTAGTTTTATAGGCACCTCAAATTTTAAGTTCATCGGATTAATGGTTCACGAGATAATCGAAATAATGCAAAAAACACGTTGTACTCTCACCAATAGTGTTCCGTATAAAAAACGGAACCCTAAAAAGAAAAAAATCCTCGAACAAGTATATCGTTTTGTTTATATAGAACTCGTAAAAAAATTTCCAGCTGAATCAAAAATGTCTTAGTAACATTTTGTCCTAATCTGTTCGGTATGTAAAAGAATGACCCATATATGGAATTTTTTGTCGTCCCGCGCTCGATAAATTAATTTATTTCTAACAGTAAAAATCATTTCTCCATTAATTAAAAATATTTTTTTTACTATTGGTTTGTATCTTTATACTATTGGTTTGTATCTAAATAAACTATAAATAAACTATTGGTTTGTATCTTTAATAAAACCGAAGTTATGAATATTTGAAAATAACTCGTCAAGCCAAAAATCACGAAATTCTCGAAATTTAGAACTACTATATTTTCCAAAAAAAAAAAAAAATTCGCGAACACGTATATCTTTTTTTCGATATAAAACCCATAAAAAAATTTCAGCCAAATCAAAAATGTATCGGTCAAATTTTGTTCAAATCTGTTCGGTTTGTATAAGAATTACTAATATTTATTATAAAAGAATTGCCCAGGTAGACACGTAATCAGGTGGTCGGGCAACGTCTATCGTTTATTATTTGATTCGCTTCGCCCGACCCGTTAGATATGATATCTTATGAAATTTAAAATCCTTTTCACACATTTTACTTTGTATAATTATTTTGTGAAACTTAAATCATTATCTTATAATAATAAAATAAAGTGTTTGTCTGTCTGCGTGCGCTCTCCAGCGAAATCTGTAGCACACAGGAGTCTGAAATTTTGTCAGGAGAAGGCCATTAACAGGTACTAATGCACCTCGGAGCCGAAATTTTGAAATTTAATTTAGATTTTTTATAATTAATAATTTTAATTTTCCTAATGGTTAAATGTATGCCTAAATGTATATTATATTTTATACTTGAATTTTATTCAACTTTTGCTCAGGTATCTTTGATCGATTTTTTTTCCGCAAAACAGAATTACCATTCAAATGAAAAATTAAAGTATAATGTGACAAACAAATTCATTTAGATGAAAATTATAAACATTTATATATTTATTATATACATACATGATACAATTGTATGTATCCAACACATTACGTTGCAACAAATATTTCTAATTTACAACAAACACGTTCTTGGTTTGGTGTATATACATGTGTAATACATTTTATTTGGTTTAAATATATGTGATACATGTTCAAAATATAGAAAATTGGAAAATTGAAAAATTCTTTTCCTCTTTTTAGAAACATTGATGCAGCAAGTTTTTGCAATGGAACCTTTGTATTGAATAAAAGGATTATGAACAATAATATCAAAGCTACAGGTTGAAAGTGTTTTACTTATTAAGAAAAATATGCGTCCCCATTAATTTAAAAAACAAACAAACAATACCCGTGTTCCTTTTAGGTAAACTTGCTACCCGAACCGAATTTTAAATGGAACGACTTAAATGTGAGGTGTATTAGATTTTTGATCTACTACAACTCAAATTCTTTTTTACCACACGTTTCCGACATTTATTTTTGACAATTTTGAAAAACAATATTGCTAAACAAAGTAAAAGAAAATTATTAGTTTGACAAAATTTTAAGTTTAAATTTTATTTTAAGTTTGTTAAATTTAAGAAAATTAATTAAATATTAAAAAATTTCTGAAAATTAAAATTATGATTTATGCAAAATATAAACAATTAAAGAAAGCTGGACCGAAATATGACATTTAGGCTTGAAATTCTAAATTTGTATAAGCATTTGGGCAAACATATTTGAAATTATTCTCTAAACTGACAAAAACTCTGGCGGTGAATGGAAGCGTAAGTTTGTCACGTAGCTTTACCATCATTTGATATGGTTAACTTGAAAACGAAATTTAGTACAAAAGTAAGGGAAAATGTGGTAAATGGAACACACTTAATGTAGGTTATTTGAAGAAATCGGTAAAATATATGCAAATATGTCAACAAATGAAGTGATTTGACTGGTTTTAGATTAGTATATAAGTCTGGATTTATAAATGATATTATTCTTATTATTATTTTTATATTATACTACAAATTAGTCTTATTATTATGTTTGTCCAAATTTTTTTTAGAACTCTGGCAGAAATGTCGAAATAAGACGATGGCCATAAATCGACAAAACCCAAAAAACGAAAACCTTCACTAAAAATGCTGTCATTCTTAGACCGGTTTTTCGATCAAAATCGTGTTTCGTATCAAACATCTGCGCTATGCATATTTAGTCTGCTCTTCACGGTTTTCTTTTAGTGACATGCTCCATTACTAATAAAAGCACACAGAGCAGAGCGCATGTAGAGCATTGGAAATAGTTGGTAAAATATATTTGAAAATCTAAATTGACTTTATTTAAGATCAGCAGATAATCTAGATAGATTGATAAATGAAATTAGTCAACATGAAATGGTACGATAAAACAGTAAATTTTAATGCGGTGTGCCTATTTTGTATCGCAAGTATGACGGTTCCAGAGTACGTCATTGACAACTGTAACACCCAATAAACGAATGTTATGACGTTCACCTAATTTTTCGCGACACATATTAATCCGATCAACGCGAAAAATTGCAAGTGTTTAATTTAAACTCTCCGAAACTCTTTACCAATCACTTTCAAATGTTGACCTTCCTTTCAATTTACAAACTATCTGGATTGATCAGCTAGAGTGCTAATGATCTCTGTTATTCATATTTCCCAAATGAAAAAATTAAAATAGGCTTCTTCTATTCTCATTACGACTCTTTGAAATTATTCTTACTAATTCAACAAAATCTACGCACACAAACTTTTTTATAGGCGTAGCAACGTACGCCGGGTCCTGCTAGTATAATATAAATAATAAATTTTATGAACAAAAAAAATTGTTGATTAAGCAAAACTATAATGTTCCGATGGGGGAAATATTTTCTTTTTTTGTCTAGGACTTTAATAGGTATATTTTGTTCTTTTTGTTTTTTTTTTTTAAACATTGATTTTGTTTTGGAAATCAGGAGTTGGGTTTGAAAAGTCGTGATCGGTAGTCGGGTTAGTTCAAGTGATGGAAAACTGGTTCATTTAAAATTACAATGTTTCGGCTAATTTTAAGTGAATCCACTAGTTTCAAATAGTTGTAAATTGAATTGAAACAAAACAACTAGCTAAACCAAGACCACTGAGTAACTGACAGATCAAAAGGACGCAATATAAATAGAAGTTATAACGGAACAACCTGATGGCGTAGTGATTTATATCGATGCAGATGATACCTGGGACTTTTATTTAATTGGAATTAGTTGACGTTGCGTTAAGACCAAGCTGTTATTTGGCAAGTGGAGAACCATATATTTTTGTTGGACGTGATTATCAAAATCACGAAGAGGTAAATTTACACTAAATTTAAGTTTTGGTCAGTTTTTTTAGATTTTGTTTGTTTAATGATAATGATTAACGCTGGATTGAGTACTAGCTCCTCAGGCTAATGCTTATCGGGACCTTACGTTATCGTGGACGCCGTGTTGGATTAAATTTTTTGGTTCATCAAGGAGGTCGGGCTGGCGAGACAACAGGTAAGGGATCTTGTTGCTTATTGGTGACTTCCGCCAGTACCATCATACCCTGTGATGCTTTGTTTTGTGGATGGTTTTGTCCGTGTAATCGGTGGTGTAGAAGCTTTGCATAATTGTACTCGTTGAAAAAAATTATCAATGTCGTAGTGACCGTGGACGATAACAGAGATATTATCGTCTGTTCTTCATGCCACTTTCGTTGCAGTCAAAGTAAAGTGACTCCTAACATATTATTTCTCATTACAGGTTGTTCTGGTGTGAGCATGGGGCCAACAGGTTGACGAACGCCTGGAAAATGTTATAGCAATTGGTTCTTAGAGCCATAGCTAAACCCCGTGAGTGTGCTTGTCGGACTGATGTCATCCCCGGAATAACCTATGAAGCGCCCGGTAGTTGAATTTTTGTTTTGATAACCACCTTGGTTTTTGGAAGTCAGTGGTCGCAACTCTGCCCAAGATTTTTTTAAATGTTGTATTTTAGTTTATATTTTTTGGAGCTAAGAAGGAGCGAGTTTTGAATTTTAGAATTTTTGGGATTTCTGTAATAATTTTGAATTTTAATATTTTTAAATATTTTTCATGTATATAAAATAGCTTTAAATATTTGAATTTCAGTTTTTTTTTATTATTCCTGAGATTTATAACATTATTTTGAATTTTTGAATATTAAAAATATTAGAGATTATAGCGGCCAACTTCTATGATTACTTTAAGCAACTAAGTTTTCTTTTGTATTTAAAAACAATATTCCTTTGTCTTCAATCATTTCAATAACATTAAATCTTATGTCTTCAATTTGTTGTAATTTAAAACCAAGTTCGTTTCGTGATTATGTGTATCACTGTATAACTTAAATGTTTCAATCATTACATTCTCATACTTATGTATTACATTGAATTTATCTATCTATCTATCTATATATATATATATATATATATATATATATATATATATATATATATATATATATATATATATATATATATATATATATATATATATATATATATATATATATATATATATATATATATATATATATATATATATATATATATTATATATATATATTATATATATATATATATATATATATATATATATATATATATATATATACATACAGAAGAAATAAAAAATATATATACATACAGAAGAAATAAAAAAGCGTAGCCATATCTAAGGAAAGGGGAAAATGCGGTAAGGAAAAAAGAGAATATAAAAAAATTAATATACAAATCTTAAACGATTAAAAAATAAACGAAACAACAAACGAAGCAACCAACGAAATAAGAAATTTAATAGATATTAATTTTATCAATTTAGTTTATGCTTTGCTTGAGGTGTGGATAGACGTATTATTTTGGATTTAATTTATTTCAGGCTTAAAAAAATATTTGTTTTAAAATTTCAGCTGTGTTTAGCAGGCTACAGACCTTCAATCAATTTGTTAATCAATTGAAAACGAAAACGACATTTTTCGGATTATTTATGGTACAAAAAGTTGAACTTTAACGTCCTAGGACTTTATAAAATTTTATAAAGTCCTAGGACGGTAAAGTTCAACTTTTTGAGCAAAATTTAAAACTCATTTCTTTTTATTTTAATAAATTTCCAGTATGAAATAAAATTTTGTATTTACCTCAAACGAAAAATGTTTTTAAAGGCACTCACTAGTAATTTTGGCTTCGGCTAGACGAGGCCCGTAAACAACTAGCTCGTACTTTAAAGTTTCACTTTTCGTTCTAGATAAATAAATAACTATTAAAAGAAGATAAAATGAAAAGTCAACATGCAATATAATGAGATGGTCTTTAATTAAATGTCGAAAAGAATAATTTAGAGTTAAATTTGAACCCGACTGACAACAGTTAACTATACAGAAAGGGCATTACAATTGTTGGATATAGCGTAACGGGAGGCCTTCCAGACAATTACGGGATAACAATATCGGAAATGACTGAAATATTTATATTTGGTGTTATAACAGATTACCAACGTTTGTCAACCGAGTGGAATTACAATTCATCATTCAAGAATTTTATTAAGTTTTCTTTTTTTATATGTATATTTTATTATGTTTTTTTTATTGTTGTTTAAAATTTTTTATGTCTTATACACATTTTTTTTTCTCGGAAATGAGTTATTAAATTAACGACATAGATATCTTCCTGGGCCGGAATTAGCGTAATAATTTAGTTTTTATAAATTATATCCCGGTAAAGAAACCATATTTAGGTTTCTAACAAGATGATTTTACAATTTCGAAGGTAGACTTGGGTGGCGAGACAACAGGTGATCGACCTAGATTATTAGTGGCTTCCGCCAGTACCATCACACTCTGTGATGATTCATCAGGCCCTAACCGCACTTGACTGTCTGGGCTATTGCTAGACCACGTGTGTTTGCTTGTCGGATTGATGACATCACCGGAACAACCTATGAAACGTCCGTTAGCTAATTTTTTTCTGTTTGATGACCACCTAGGTTTGTGGAAGTAGTTGGCCTATCGGCCGCAACTCTGCTCTAATATTTTGAAATTTTGTATTTTCGTTTATATATTGTTTGTAGTTTAGAATAATTTTGAACTTTTGAATTTTAATATTTTTGATTTCAAGAAATAATTTTGAATTTTAAAATTTTTAAATTACATCGTTACTTACTTGAGTTTAATTGCTCTAAAAAAACCCAATATTTATAAATATTTCTGAGATTTATATAAATATTTTGAATTTTAGTATTTTTGGAAATTATTTAATAATTTAGAATTTTGATATTTTTGAGTTTTATAAAACTTTTGTAAATTTTGATGTTTTAAATATTTTTGAAATTTATGCCCGGTAGTTAACATTTTTTTTGATAACCACCTAAGTTTGTGAAGATGGGGTTGTCTATCGTCCTGCACTAAATTTGTTTGAATTCTGTACTTTTGTTTATATTTTTTAAAGTTAAGAATTTTTAATTTTAATATTTATAAACATTTTTGCATTTAAAAAATAATTTTGAATTTTTTAATTTTAGTATTTTTGGAATTTTTTTCAAGAAATAATTTTGAATTTGAGTATTTTTAAATATATTTGGGAGTTTTGTAATAATTTTAAATTTGAATATCAAAATATCAAGGTTTCTCCGCATTCAAAATCATTGTCATTGAAAACAATTTTGTTGTGTTATGTTATGAATTTTAGCACATTTCACGGGTCAGTTAGACACAGTTGTGATACGTTTCCAGTACTGTCCTTTCGGCTGTTATCATTTACGAAGCCCATTTGTTAAACCACAAATATCGAAAACACGCCAGTAGTTTTCTATTTTTTGTGACGGATGTTCGACAGGTAGACGGACATTTTTTTTTGCTTATTTAAATTCGTTATGACCTAAACCAGCGGTTCTTAAACTTTTTTGTATTGCGACCCCAAATTTTAAATGCCATATTTTGGCGACCCACGTATATTTTTTTGACAAATAAACGTTATTTAAAAAAACGTTTAATTAAACAACAAAAACTATTTTATTTTCAGCCATTTTAGACAAACAATCCATGTTTCTCCCTTTTAATTGACAACCAAAAATCTCCTGGTATTTGATTCTTAAATAGTGCTTTCAAAGTACTATGGCAGGATAGTTCAGCAAATTCTTCTTGAGCTTTTGTGTCCATGTGTCATGTACATCTTTAAGTTTTATATTAAAAGGCTGAATTATCCAACGGTGTTGCGAAATATTGAGTTATTGAATTATGAATATTGAGTTATTGAACGATCCGACTACAGAATTGTATTGTGGATTGTGGAATGTCACCAAAAGACAAGTTAAAACAATTTAAAAAATCATCCAATTCTAAAACCTTGAAAAATTAATTCAAAAACCTTGCAAAGTTTGTTAATTTAAGACTTACATACATATAGGGAAAATTTATTTTTTTAATATTTATATTTTATATATTTTTTTAAATTGGGAATTTCTCGCGACCCCAGGAAAAAATCTAACGACCCCAGTTGGGGTCGCGACCCCGAATTTAAGAAACGCTGACCTAAACCATCGTCGAGAAATACCAATCATATCGATATACCAAATACCAATCATAAGATTAAATAAATAGAAAATATTTCTGTTTTTACACATCTTCTTTTTTTTTGATTTTGTAGATACAAATTTTTATTCATGCATTGCGCCAACAAACTTTTTATTAAATTAAAAAATACAAAATATTTTTTCTACTACCCAACTTAAAAAATCTACTTTCGATGTTTGTTCATTGCATCGAAAAATTCTTTTTCGTCATCAGTGATAAAAAAACCTATACAAATTACTTTCGTACCTAGTGACGAAATCAATTTTTTAAAAGCCATCTATTTTCTAATTTCTAAACTAGAATAAACCATCCTAAAACACCCGTTAAGAGAGTCAATTGATTGAATGGAATAATTTTGTTAGTGTTAATTTATTTTCTTGGGAAGATGACGTTAATTTATTTTTGAATTATTTACGGACAATTTACATTAAAAATGTAAAAATAATAATAGTTAACTAAATAGTATTCATATATTCTTTTTAAATAGTATGGTAACAAGCTATTAAGATATTTAAAGTTAGGGATAAGATATTTAAAAAAAAGTATTTCACCTATTTATTAAGAAAAACGAAAAAAATATTTATTTACATAAAATAATTTATGTATTTTTAAAATATATTAGGAATTTACGCAACGTCATCCCCATACAAAAACTTAATCAAAACTGTTGTTTTTATTTTAGAAATAATATTAAAAATTTTAAATTTGATTTTGTTTATTTCAAAACCGTCTTTATTTATAAGCCTACTAGACGCGAAATGCAAAAAACAATAAACCTTTAAAGATGTGTTATTTAATGATTTTAGGTACGTTATAGACCAAATAGAATAAAAATATAAAATTTTGTAGTGTAAATAGAATAAAAATATGTATATGTATAAAGTTGACCATTTTTTGTACGAAAAGACAATCAGGCTTGTAGCTAAAGACGGTTTTGTTTATGATATAGAAATCGGATAATTTATTCATATAGAGTCATCTATATTTTAATAGCAGAAATATAAATTTAAAGCTATTTAATTGGATGTTTGTATGTTTTAAATTTTGAATTGTATGTAATTATAAATGAAAATGTTTAATAATTAATAATAATTTTTAAAAAAGTAGTAGAAAAAGTACAGTCTTCTGCTCGCTGAAAATCATATTTTGAATCTCGCGATTATTACCAACCTCGGCTATCACCTCGTTGTAGAATGGAGAATATACTATTTAATAGATAGAGACAGTGTTGAGCGTTCGAAAAGTAATTACTTTACGGCATCATTTGCGCTCGTTAAGTTGAACTGTTTAGTCTCTAGGCGTTTAAATACCTAATATGTTAAAAATCAACAGGAGGCTCCATAATAAAAATATAGCAGAATTGATACCTCAGAAAAAATATGAAGTGCGTAATCTTGGAGCAAAACTTCTTTGGCTATTGTGGCAGGTATTACTAAAAAGATTAAATATAAAATAAATTTTTCATATTGAAATTTAATAAAATATAATATAATTTACATGTGTAAAAAAAAGTATATTTACATAATGTATTACAAAATCTTACAAAGTATTACAAATTAAATTTAACGGTGAATCCATGTCCATTTAATTTAACAACAAGATTTGGTATAATTGATGCGGTTTTTTCATGAAATTTAGCAAATTTGCAAAGTAAAGTTTATGTTTCTCACTTTAGTTATCATAAACCTCTAATTTCATATTTTAATTGTGACTTTGTAATACATTATGTAAATATTGCTTTTTATTACGCATGTTGTAAATTTTACTATCAATAAATGCTACTCTAAATTTCAATATGACATATTTATTTTATATTTTATCTTTTAAGTAAAACCTACCCCAGTGTCCAAAGAAGTTTTACTTAAACTTTACTTTACAGATTACACTCACTTAATTGTTTGAATGAAAAATAAGAAAAAAGTTTGAATATAAAAAATAACGAAACTCAATAGTTAAGTAACTAAAATCGAGACATCTGCCTCATATAATACTTAACATGAGACTGAATAAAAAATATGATAACATTAACAAATGAAATGAAATGAGTAATTATAAAAAATAATAAAAATTGACACATAATCGAATTGTATCGAATACTTCCGAAAATAATATTCGTTATCGTTTGCCTTTATTGTTTCATTATGGTTTGAATTTCTTCTTTATTTTATTTTTTTATTATTGTTTGATGCAATTCTTTGCATGTATGTGTTTAAGATTTTAAATCAGAGTATAATAGTATAATAGAGTTGAATATGTATGGTTTCATTATAATTTATTGAAAACGTCCGAAAAAAGATTTGAGTTGCGAGCATGAGCGAGTTCAGCATGAGAAATTGTGCTTTGGAAGAGTTAAAGCTTTTCATTGTTGAAATCGGTCCAATTTCAAGCTAAAAAAACTAACTTAAATGTAGACACACTAATTCTCATCACTTAGTTTTAACACCAAACTAAAAATTTATTTATTCTTAAGAAATTTATACAACTTTTCAATTTGATAACAATGTTGTCTAACTATAAACGTTTATTTTTTGTTGCGCAAATAAACTTAATTTAATTCACAATCATATCAATAATAGATATCTGAAAAAATTTCTTTTCCATAATTCAATTTCCTTTTAATCCATCACAATATATAATATTTTTCCATCATAATATGAAATTCATATTCGAATAAATCAAATATTATTTCTATATAAAATGAAAATTCCATTGTACTAAAACTTTTAAGCTCTTTTCATATAGCTTTTCCGCTATCATCATATTCATTCATTTTTTACGAAAATCGTTTTGTTAGTGTAAATGTGTGACTCGTTGTAATGTAATGTTAAAAATCCAAATATAATTATAATTATGTTTCACATTCCACTTTACATTACGAACATACTAAAAAAAAAAGTAATATGTATAAAAAAATCAGTTGTCATAAAAAATATAAAAAAGTGTTGAGTTGAATCGTTGAATTAGAGTTTTTTTTTATTTTAAATGTTGTAATTGAATAAGGCAAAAAAAATGAGTATAAACTACAAAAAAAAACAAAAGTGTAAAAAGTTTATATTTCATGTTCTAAGTGGTGAGCATAAAGCAGGAAAATAATTTTCAATTTGGAAAAATAGAAATTTTCGTTTTTCAGTGTCGTTTTTTTCTATATTTTTAATTAATTTTTTTTTTTGTAATTTTATTTCAAAACGAATTTTTCTTTTCATTTCATTTTTAAATTAGATTTTATTTTCAAGAATCTTTTTTTTTTCAATGTATGTAATTGTTTGAAAACAAAAGTCGGAAAATTTTAGTATTTCTTTGGTAATGAATGACGAAATGAAGTGAAGTTAGCGCTGTTATTTATTTATGATGTTTATTGATATAAAAGGAACTAAAACTAAGTTGATATTTTATTTAAAATTATCTCAAAATTTTGCTTAAAACAGACTGTGTAATTAATTGAGTCAACAACTTTTTATTGGGCCAACACTGTAATGAAATACAAAGATATTATAATTATGAATGAAAATTATTATTACTTCAATTAATAAAAACCCTTCTATGAAATTATTTTTTGACAGCAAAATTTTCCATATTCTAACAATTATTCAGATACGATAATTATTTTGGGGCGAAACATTATCTTTTGTGTTATTCTCTAAATGCTCTTAACAACTTTGTTATGCAAGTATGTATACTAGAATGGTCGTTAAAAATTACATTTTCTCAGACGCTCCACTAAAAAAATTCTTGGAATAAAAAACACGAAAGATTTTTTTTTAAATTGAAAAGAACACGTGCCGCAAAATCAGCGAAGTTGACTTTTTGATAAAATCGTATTCTCCACAAAAAGCTCTTGCTAATTTTTTGCCTAAAACGTATATTTCTGATGATTTTTTGAAAATAAACTCTAAATTCTTCGTAATTCGTAAAAGCAGGTAAAACTTTTGTTTTTCTTTTCACGATTATATTTTATTCTTTTTGTTAGACAGCAGAAGAAGAAAATTAGTACTTTTTTCGTTATTCTTATATGTTTTTATGAGCTACAAAGATTTTTAATTTTTTTTCAAAATATCGTTGGAAATATAAGTTTTAGATAAAATATTATTATAACCTTTTTTGTGAAACAATATATTGCACAAACTGGCAGGCTCGACATGGGGTGCTACTCCAGCTACCCTCTGCACAACTGCTCTAAGTCTGGTTTACTCAGTGGCTGAGTACGCCGCACCGGTCTGGTTGAATAGCACACATACTCAAAAAGTTGACTGCCAGATGCATGCCACTATAAGATGCGTACTATAAGTGGTACTAGCAGGTCCACTCCTTTACCTTGGCTCCCTGTGTTAAGCAATATCGCTCCACCTGCACTCAGACGCTTGCATACACTCATGCGTGAACATAAATAAGCCATAAATAAGCCATAGCCAATAACATCCCGTTACCATTGCACGAATATTACGGTGACCACACTCGTTGTCGATTGAAGTCAAGAAAGCCTCCACATAAAATCGGCAGCAACCTGCTGGCAACTAATTCTAATATCTTGGATGCCTGCAACACCTCCTGGAATCATTACAAAACACCTGGCCTTTCCATTATTAACCCGACTTCTACCCAACCTGATTTCGATCTGCCACGTCATACTTGGACTACACTAAAACGAATAAGAACGTATCATGGACGTTGTGCTGATTTTTTCTACAAGTGGGGCATTTTGGAGTCCCCTCAGTGTGACTACGGAGCTCCACAACAAACTATATGTGGTGGGCATTGAACCCATCTACTAATTCTTATATATGCAAAAAAGAATAACCATAATTCAATAATCAGATATGGTCATAAAAATATAAATTCAATTTAACCTATCCCAATTAAAAAAGTCCAAGCGGTACGTATATCCGCTAGAAATAGGTAGATTTCAAGATCAGACAGTTTTGTGTGCCAGTAGAATCTGATGTATCAGATTAGTTTAAACAAATCAAACTAATTTCAAACAGATATCGAACAAATTTTAAAAAGAAAATTAGCTACCTACAATCAAAATTATATCTATCCAATTTTGCAACAAACAAATATCAAATCTACCACAGAACATGTGTGTGACAATTTATGACACAAACCTATTCTATATCATATGTCGTGCAATTACTGCAAAATATCAAAATAGTTTATTTCTAAGAAAAAAAAATTTATTTCTTCTATTCAAATCTTTTATTTTTTTGACTGTTATAAGGTTGACATTGACTGTTATAAGGTTTTTGGAAATTGTAGTTAGGGATTGTTGCAAACCTTTTTGTTGAAGCCAACAAGTCAAAAACCTCTAACTGCAGAGGTTTATATTTATAAGAAACGGATTAAAGTTTTTCCACAGATTCTAAATTTATGAAGATTTAAAAAATATTAGTATCGAAACGGCCGTTATAACGGATTAAAAAAACCACTTTTTTTTCTAGTATAAAGCCTATAGCTCCTTAACCATGTGTCAGATTTTTCTGATTTACGAACTTGTCCAAGATATTATTAAAACACACATTTTTAAGAAAGGTTTTTTGATCTGGTTCCACAAATGCAACCGTGAGAGCGCCGGTTGATTCAAACGCATTTTGTGTTTTACAAGATTTTTTGTTGGAGCCACTCACTCAGAAACCTCCGACTGCAGAGGTCTTTTTTTTGAAAGAAACTGATTAAAAAGGTTTCAAAGATTCTAAATTTATGAAGTTTTTAAAAATATTAGAATCCAAACGACCGTTATAACGGATCTAAAAAACAGAGTTTTTTTTATAGTATAAAGCTTCTAGTTTCTTAACCATGTGCTGGATTGGGCTGATTTACGAACTTGTCCAAGAATAAAACGCACATTTTTAGAAAAGGTTTTTTGATCTGGCCTTATAAATGCGACCGGTGCCAGTTGTTTAAAAAAAAAATATTTTTTTGCAAACTTTTTTGTTGGAGCCCATCACTCAGGAATCTCTAACTGCAAAGGTCTATTTTTCAATTAAATTGATAAAAAAGATTCCAAAGATTCTAAATTTGTTAAATTTTTTGAAATATTAGTATCCCAACGGCCGTTATAACGGTTTTAAAAAATCAATTTTTTTCAGAAAAAAGCCTCTAGTTTCTTAACCACGTGTCGGATTTTACTGATTCATGAACTTGTCCAAGATATTATTAGAACACACAAGTACAGAATTTTTTTGATCTACCTCAACAAATGCGACCGTGAGAGTGCCGGTCGTTTTCGTTATATCTCATATCGTTTATATATATATATATATATATATATATATATATATATATATATATATATATATATATATATATATATATATATATATATATCTATATATATATATATATATATATATATATATATATATATATATATATATATATATATATATATATATATATATATATATATATATATATATATATATATGTATATATATATATATATATATATATATATATATATATATATATATATATATATATATATATATATATATATATATATATATATATATATATATATATATAAAAATATATATATATATATATATATATATATATATATATATATATATATATATATATATATATATATATATATATATATATATATATATATATATATATAAACTTTTTTTTTTTTTGTTTTTTCGTCTCCGCTTATCATATATAGTCGTTTGGCACAAAAATTTTTCCGAAATTCCGAGATGAAGCCCATTGCAATAGGTAGATTTTTATATGAAATCTACCTAAAACTAAACTTATTTAAAGTAAACGTGAAAAGATATAAGTTAACAATAAATTAAATATCGGTCAAACTTATTTTCATAAAAAATAAGTTTACTACAAAAACAATTAAAATCACCCGCGTATCGTTCACTCATATTAAATTTCAAAACAGTTTATTTCTTTTCATATTTTTAAATACAATTTTCTTTTGATGATGAAGCGATTCGTGGAATATGTAATTTATAGTAAATAAGAAATTAAGTAATTAGGTAAATATAAACTAAATATATTTTTTTATACATATTTGTGGTGGGGTATATTCGATGAATATAGAATTTAAATATATAAATTTTAGGGAAAATCAATGTATCGATTTTTGTACATATATTAGGGTTTTTACCAAAAAAAATCAGAATAAATTTTGAACTAAAACTTGTCTTTTATTTTCTTGTTTGATTTTCCTGACGTCTCCGAATTGCTCATAGCCCAAGGGACTAACAGCGAATAATTGAACCGAATTGCTCTTGAGTTAAAGGTTTGTCCATGAGTTGTGACAGTACTCCATAGGAGAGACGCCAACGCTCACATTTAATATAATATTTTGAAGTCAGATAAGAATCTTCAGGTGATGAACCACTCTTTCGAAAACGATTTTGATGTCTTTATTAAAATACTAAAGAAGAACTTCGAAGAAGAGGTAGAGAGGGCAATCTACTATTGCAACACATTGCAACTGTGTGTCTAATTCGATGATACAATGTCGACATCTCAGACCTCCATTTGGCAACTCCCGATGTAGTAGCTTGGATAGACTCACTTGGTGTGAACATCTAATGTTTGAATGTACTGCCAATGTTCAAATATTTTACTTTTCAACTAAATGATGCCCAATCAAATCGATTGTAAGCTCATTTAATGTGTATTCATGTTTTGTTTTAGGTAGATTTCATAGAAAAGTCTACCTATTTTAGGTTTTATTTTTATTTTTAATGTGTCACAACAAAAACCATACGTCAGATTAAATAACCTTTTTTGTAGAGAATTAAGTTTTCTACAAAAATGTATATGTGATTTTTTTTCAAATCTGCCTATTATATGAGAATTTCAAAAAAATCTACGATTTTATCAAATAATCAACCTCGATGATTTTGCGGCACATGTTCTTTTTATTTCTTAAAAGTTACTGTAGTCTCATTACCAAAATTTCGTTCAAGGGCTAAAGTCAATTGATCTTTATGTCAATTTTTTCCTTACCCAGGATTTATATTTGGGCATTGCTTTTTAAAAACATTCAAGGTATTAGATAATGTCCTATTTGCATCTTCTTTATAGATTCTATCGAATCAATATTTACATAGATCTTACTTATAGGATGCAATACAGCTTCTTCCATCGTTTTTTAAAATAAATTTAGGTCAAACGCATGTACATGATCACATAATTGATGTTGATGACGCCGCCCCATCAAACAGAGACATTATACCATATCACCAACAATAGAGAAAATGATGGAAGATGAGCTGGATCGCATGCTAGCCCTGGGTGTTACCGAAGAAAGTACCAGTCCTTGGAGCTCACCTGCAGTCCTGGTACGTAAACCTGGTAAAGTTCGTTTAGGTTTGGATGCTCGTAAGATTAATACCGTCACCAAGAAAAATACATATCTCCATTCACAAATAGACGGTATTCTAAGCCGCTTGCCTCAAGTCAATTTTATCTCCAGCTTGGATTTGAAAGATGCTTTCTGGCAGATCTCTCTGGAAAAATCGTCTAGAGAAAAAACTGCGTTCACCATACCTGGTCGACCATTGTACCAGTTCGTAAGGATGCCCTTAAGACTGTGAAATGCACCACTGACCATGACAAAATTAATGGATAAGGTGATCCCTCCTCATGTAAGGTCCTGTATCTTCGTTTATTTAGATGATTTTCTGGTTAAATACTGACACCTTTTTAAACTATGTCGATGTATTAAAAGAAGTTGCCAAGAGTCTACACCATGCGACGATCAATGTTGAGAAGAGTAATTTCTTAATCCCGGAAGTTTAATATTTGGGCTACGTAGTAGGCAGAGGGGTGTTAAAGATCGATGTAGATAAAACCATGGCTGGTTACTACTACCTTTATTCGGTTTATTTCAGCGTTCGCCTCATTAACGGCACGAATATCGGGTTTGTTAAAAAAAATCTACTAACAAATTAGTGTGGGCCCCTGGAGCTGATGTAGCCTTTAACTCGTTGAAGAAAACATCGACTTCAGCACTAGTTCTGGTGAATCTTAACTATTCAGAGCCGTTTATTCTACAATGCGACGCGAGTAATGACGGTGTGGGCTGTGTACTTGTACAATTGGACAAAGAGGGTGTTGAGCATTCTATAGCTTATAAAAAACCAAAAAAACTGAAATCAGCTCAACATAATTACTCCGTCTGTTAAAAGGAATACATTGCTGCTATCCTAGGTATTAAGAAGTTCCGTGCATACATCGAATGTCACTTTTTTAAGATCAATACTAATTACACTTCTCTTAGGTGGTTGATGCAGCAGAAAGATCTGTTCGGTCGTCTGGCACGATGGGGTTTGAGCTGCAAGAATTCACTTTTGATATTGACCATCAGGGTGTTAAGTTAAACGTGGTTCCGAATGCTCTTTCGAGGATGTTCTCCATCGATGTGGTCAAATATGATATTTTCAGTATTTTTCAATATTTTTCATTCCGAAATCCCCTGTTTTCAACAGTGACAATTATCTTAAATTAGCAAAGATAGTCACTGATTCCAATAGTTCGAACTTGGACTTGTGTACAAAACCTTAATTTCTCCTTAATTAAAATTTAATATAATATTTTGAAGTCAGATAAGAATCTTCAGGTGATGAACCACTCTTTCGAAAACGATTTTGATGTCTTTATTAAAATACTAAAGAAGAACTTCGAAGAAGAGGTAGAGAGGGCAATCTACTATTGCAACACATTGCAACTGTGTGTCTAATTCGATGATACAATGGCGACATCTCAGACATCCATTTGGCAACTCCCGATGTAGTAGCTTGGATAGACTCACTTGGTGTGAACATCTAATGTTTGAATGTACTGCCAATGTTCAAATATTTTACTTTTCAACTAAATGATGCCCAATCAAATCGATTGTAAGCTCATTTAATGTGTATTCATGTTTTGTTTTAGGTAGATTTCATAGAAAAGTCTACCTATTTTAGGTTTTATTTTTATTTTTAATGTGTCACAACAAAAACCATACGTCAGATTAAATAACCTTTTTTGTAGAGAATTAAGTTTTCTACAAAAATGTATATGTGATTTTTTTTCAAATCTGCCTATTATATGAGAATTTCAAAAAAATCTACGATTTTATCAAATAATCAACCTCGATGATTTTGCGGCACATGTTCTTTTTATTTCTTAAAAGTTACTGTAGTCTCATTACCAAAATTTCGTTCAAGGGCTAAAGTCAATTGATCTTTATGTCAATTTTTTCCTTACCCAGGATTTATATTTGGGCATTGCTTTTTAAAAACATTCAAGGTATTAGATAATGTCCTATTTGCATCTTCTTTATAGATTCTATCGAATCAATATTTACATAGATCTTACTTATAGGATGCAATACAGCTTCTTCCATCGTTTTTTAAAATAAATTTAGGTCAAACGCATGTACATGATCACATAATTGATGTTGATGACGCCGCCCCATCAAACAGAGACATTATACCATATCACCAACAATAGAGAAAATGATGGAAGATGAGCTGGATCGCATGCTAGCCCTGGGTGTTACCGAAGAAAGTACCAGTCCTTGGAGCTCACCTGCAGTCCTGGTACGTAAACCTGGTAAAGTTCGTTTAGGTTTGGATGCTCGTAAGATTAATACCGTCACCAAGAAAAATACATATCTCCATTCACAAATAGACGGTATTCTAAGCCGCTTGCCTCAAGTCAATTTTATCTCCAGCTTGGATTTGAAAGATGCTTTCTGGCAGATCTCTCTGGAAAAATCGTCTAGAGAAAAAACTGCGTTCACCATACCTGGTCGACCATTGTACCAGTTCGTAAGGATGCCCTTAAGACTGTGAAATGCACCACTGACCATGACAAAATTAATGGATAAGGTGATCCCTCCTCATGTAAGGTCCTGTATCTTCGTTTATTTAGATGATTTTCTGGTTAAATACTGACACCTTTTTAAACTATGTCGATGTATTAAAAGAAGTTGCCAAGAGTCTACACCATGCGACGATCAATGTTGAGAAGAGTAATTTCTTAATCCCGGAAGTTTAATATTTGGGCTACGTAGTAGGCAGAGGGGTGTTAAAGATCGATGTAGATAAAACCATGGCTGGTTACTACTACCTTTATTCGGTTTATTTCAGCGTTCGCCTCATTAACGGCACGAATATCGGGTTTGTTAAAAAAAATCTACTAACAAATTAGTGTGGGCCCCTGGAGCTGATGTAGCCTTTAACTCGTTGAAGAAAACATCGACTTCAGCACTAGTTCTGGTGAATCTTAACTATTCAGAGCCGTTTATTCTACAATGCGACGCGAGTAATGACGGTGTGGGCTGTGTACTTGTACAATTGGACAAAGAGGGTGTTGAGCATTCTATAGCTTATAAAAAACCAAAAAAACTGAAATCAGCTCAACATAATTACTCCGTCTGTTAAAAGGAATACATTGCTGCTATCCTAGGTATTAAGAAGTTCCGTGCATACATCGAATGTCACTTTTTTAAGATCAATACTAATTACACTTCTCTTAGGTGGTTGATGCAGCAGAAAGATCTGTTCGGTCGTCTGGCACGATGGGGTTTGAGCTGCAAGAATTCACTTTTGATATTGACCATCGGGGTGTTAAGTTAAACGTGGTTCCGAATGCTCTTTCGAGGATGTTCTCCATCGATGTGGTCAAATATGATATTTTCAGTATTTTTCAATATTTTTCATTCCGAAATCCCCTGTTTTCAACAGTGACAATTATCTTAAATTAGCAAAGATAGTCACTGATTCCAATAGTTCGAACTTGGACTTGTGTACAAAACCTTAATTTCTCCTTAATTAAAATTTAATATAATATTTTGAAGTCAGATAAGAATCTTCAGGTGATGAACCACTCTTTCGAAAACGATTTTGATGTCTTTATTAAAATACTAAAGAAGAACTTCGAAGAAGAGGTAGAGAGGGCAATCTACTATTGCAACACATTGCAACTGTGTGTCTAATTCGATGATACAATGGCGACATCTCAGACATCCATTTGGCAACTCCCGATGTAGTAGCTTGGATAGACTCACTTGGTGTGAACATCTAATGTTTGAATGTACTGCCAATGTTCAAATATTTTACTTTTCAACTAAATGATGCCCAATCAAATCGATTGTAAGCTCATTTAATGTGTATTCATGTTTTGTTTTAGGTAGATTTCATAGAAAAGTCTACCTATTTTAGGTTTTATTTTTATTTTTAATGTGTCACAACAAAAACCATACGTCAGATTAAATAACCTTTTTTGTAGAGAATTAAGTTTTCTACAAAAATGTATATGTGATTTTTTTTCAAATCTGCCTATTATATGAGAATTTCAAAAAAATCTACGATTTTATCAAATAATCAACCTCGATGATTTTGCGGCACATGTTCTTTTTATTTCTTAAAAGTTACTGTAGTCTCATTACCAAAATTTCGTTCAAGGGCTAAAGTCAATTGATCTTTATGTCAATTTTTTCCTTACCCAGGATTTATATTTGGGCATTGCTTTTTAAAAACATTCAAGGTATTAGATAATGTCCTATTTGCATCTTCTTTATAGATTCTATCGAATCAATATTTACATAGATCTTACTTATAGGATGCAATACAGCTTCTTCCATCGTTTTTTAAAATAAATTTAGGTCAAACGCATGTACATGATCACATAATTGATGTTGATGACGCCGCCCCATCAAACAGAGACATTATACCATATCACCAACAATAGAGAAAATGATGGAAGATGAGCTGGATCGCATGCTAGCCCTGGGTGTTACCGAAGAAAGTACCAGTCCTTGGAGCTCACCTGCAGTCCTGGTACGTAAACCTGGTAAAGTTCGTTTAGGTTTGGATGCTCGTAAGATTAATACCGTCACCAAGAAAAATACATATCTCCATTCACAAATAGACGGTATTCTAAGCCGCTTGCCTCAAGTCAATTTTATCTCCAGCTTGGATTTGAAAGATGCTTTCTGGCAGATCTCTCTGGAAAAATCGTCTAGAGAAAAAACTGCGTTCACCATACCTGGTCGACCATTGTACCAGTTCGTAAGGATGCCCTTAAGACTGTGAAATGCACCACTGACCATGACAAAATTAATGGATAAGGTGATCCCTCCTCATGTAAGGTCCTGTATCTTCGTTTATTTAGATGATTTTCTGGTTAAATACTGACACCTTTTTAAACTATGTCGATGTATTAAAAGAAGTTGCCAAGAGTCTACACCATGCGACGATCAATGTTGAGAAGAGTAATTTCTTAATCCCGGAAGTTTAATATTTGGGCTACGTAGTAGGCAGAGGGGTGTTAAAGATCGATGTAGATAAAACCATGGCTGGTTACTACTACCTTTATTCGGTTTATTTCAGCGTTCGCCTCATTAACGGCACGAATATCGGGTTTGTTAAAAAAAATCTACTAACAAATTAGTGTGGGCCCCTGGAGCTGATGTAGCCTTTAACTCGTTGAAGAAAACATCGACTTCAGCACTAGTTCTGGTGAATCTTAACTATTCAGAGCCGTTTATTCTACAATGCGACGCGAGTAATGACGGTGTGGGCTGTGTACTTGTACAATTGGACAAAGAGGGTGTTGAGCATTCTATAGCTTATAAAAAACCAAAAAAACTGAAATCAGCTCAACATAATTACTCCGTCTGTTAAAAGGAATACATTGCTGCTATCCTAGGTATTAAGAAGTTCCGTGCATACATCGAATGTCACTTTTTTAAGATCAATACTAATTACACTTCTCTTAGGTGGTTGATGCAGCAGAAAGATCTGTTCGGTCGTCTGGCACGATGGGGTTTGAGCTGCAAGAATTCACTTTTGATATTGACCATCGGGGTGTTAAGTTAAACGTGGTTCCGAATGCTCTTTCGAGGATGTTCTCCATCGATGTGGTCAAATATGATATTTTCAGTATTTTTCAATATTTTTCATTCCGAAATCCCCTGTTTTCAACAGTGACAATTATCTTAAATTAGCAAAGATAGTCACTGATTCCAATAGTTCGAACTTGGACTTGTGTACAAAACCTTAATTTCTCCTATAGTGATGTTGCAGTGGAAAATAAACTTAGACATTGTGACCTAAGCTACCATGAGGTAGCCATGGGTAGGTAGACCCCTAAAGAATTAACGTCCTAATTAAATGGTTAGGTGATCCTCCTACCGCTGTACACGGTGGAGTTTCGATTCCCTTATATCACCTACGTCGTTCTTACTTTTGGCCTCGTATGACCACACAAATTAAATTCTATGTCGCTCAATGTGACATCTGTAAGACTGTCAAAGCACCTAACACGACTCCCATGATAACGCATTTAAAATCGGAAAAACTCGACCAACGGTTATAAATTGATATAATCGATCCATACCCCAGAACTAAGTTCAGTCATATAGCAATTTTGATTGTCTTAGACCATCTCACTAACTTCCCGTTTCTTTTTCCTTTACGGAAACTTACCACAGAGACTATCTGTTAAATGCTGAAAACCAATGTATTTCATGTTTTTGGTTTTCTCAGACAATAGGTCGCAGTTTAGATCTAAATTGTTTGCAACCTTCTTTCAAGGTATGGGGTTCTCCATACCCTTGCAGCTCTATACTCCCTACAAGCTAACGCGCCCAAGCGAGTGAAGTGTCATCGCCGGACTATGTGCGTACCTGGCCGAAGACCATACTCGGTGGAACGTGCATCCTACTGAAATTGCTTGTACTCGACGATTGCATCAAATTTTAGGATATTCTCCCTATTATGCCTCCTTTGGACTACTAATGGTCACTCATGGTACGTCCTATTCTTTTCTCATGCGCTTGAATGTCATGATGGGAGAGGGAAAATCCTTGATCAACCAGATCACCTATCCAAGTTTCGCTCCCGAATGAAAGAGTTGACCGCTGAAGCCTTTGGGAAAAACGCAGCTAGCTACAAATTGCATGTCTGGAAACTCGCTTTTGTCTCCGGTGATATCGTTTTCGGTCGAAACTTCGTGTTAAGTGACACCGGTAAACAGCTAAGTGCCAAATCGGCACCAAAATTTGTTAAGGCTAAAGTTATCCAGTTATAGTTAGTAACGCATCATATGAACTGGAGGACGTAATTTCCCAACGACGTGAAATATACTATTCTAATGACGTATGTCAATAGCTATATGCCTCCTTAAGTTCTCATTTTATTTCCTTTTGTACGAAAAGCCCCGGCCCTTTTTCTTATATATTAGATATATTCGGTCCTCGGTCTTAATTTTTTTATTGTCTGGCCCGGCTAACTCAGTCGGTAAAGCCTGAGAGTCCTTATTTCGGGGTTTGCGTTCTAGTCCAACTCTAATTTCGTTGTTTTTTATTGTCAGGACCACTATAGTCAGCCAGACTTCTTCCTTTCGTTCTGTCCTGTAATGGACAAGATATTCTGTGTCAGCCGTACTTCCTTTTCCCGCTCTCATTAGTTTTAGTAATATACTAAAGAGATACTCGAAAATGAATGTAAAACATTTTCAACGAACTTTTCAACCCATTTATGTGAAATCATTATTATTTAAAATATATCAACAGCTACAGGAAAATTTTATTTTATTATTATTTGTATCTTTATGAATTTTGTAGTAGTGGTAGTAATTTAAAGATGGGTTAAAGCAATTAAAATAATTAGGTTTGTGAAGTTTGTGACATGGCTACTCATTCCTCTTGAGAACTTGGGTTGTGATATAGGCACGTGGTGAGGTTGATTTGTTAGGTTAATCTTACTAATCATAATAATCAAAATAACGGATAGTTACCATTTTCAACCCATTCCTCATCAACTAGCAATTGTGAAAACCCTTTGTTTTAGTTCATTCCATAATTATCGTGTGCATCCGGCATTTGTAAAGGGCTGAGGATTAAGTTTATCGAATCCACGTACTGAAGCTAGACGGAACAAATTCAAGACACGCGTATCCTCAAGCCGTCAGGATTTGTGATCGAATATTCGTGATTTAAATAATACCACACTGATGTTCTTATGATCGTTACCTCATAATAACCGAGCTAATTTCATGCAAACGAACCTCTGTGCGTCTTATCCACTTAAATTTTTGTGTCATTCTATAAAAATGAATCATAAATGCTTTTAGACAGCTTGTTAACTCGATTGTTTTGTTCGTTTGTTTTTTACCCGAAAAACATAATGTGCCTATTGTACGAGTGAGTGTATATTTTAAATTTAGTTGAAGTTTGAAAGTATTTGAGTGCTAACGCCATACCTATTTGTTTTAATTGCGGTGCAGATAGCGGTGGTATTTTAAAGTATAAATTGAAAATATATGTGTTGTTTGCATTTGTATATGATGCGTTCATTTTTTCGCCTAATTTTTAATGATACTATTTTAATGTAAAAAACAAAGCAATTAAAAAATTTGCATATATAGCTTAAAATTTCAATAAACTAAAATTCAATTATTCGAAGTGCCCGTTTGTTTTTTGTGTTTGTTTTCATTACTCTCAAAAACAAATTCTTTCGTGCATATTTTTAGATGAAAATAAGATAAGATTCATGAATTTAATATAAACTAAAAAGTAAACATTAAGTCATATTGTCTTATAAAAAGTTAAATCAAACCCACCATTTTATAAAATGTAGAAATACCTTTTTATTCTTCCATTCTGAATGAAATGATTAATTACCATGCCACACATGTTGTAAGTCACATATATGCACACATATTTCAGACGCATGCTTTACAAATAATACAAAACGATAATAATAATGAACAAATAATCATAATTATGCGTATCCGTTTTGTTCATTATTATTATCGTTTTGTATTATTTGTAAAGCATGCTTCTGAAATGTGTGTGCATATATGTGACTTACAACATATGTGGCATGGTGGTTAATCATTTCATTCAGAATGGAAGAATGAAAAGGCATTTCTACATTTTATAAAATGGTGGGTTTCATTTAACTTTTTATGAGACAATATGACTTAGGCTGTATTCTAAACCAAAACTTATTTGAAACTTATTTGTGGAGACTTACTTATTTGAATAAGTAACCTAAATAGGTGACTTATTTGAAATTTTTTTTTCATAGAAAAATCTAATTCGATTTGACAGTGTCAAATATTTTTATGTTTGTTTACAAAATGGTTTTAAGCAATAAAATTTCTTTTTCGATCCCTAATAAAATAATGTAGTAATTTAAAATGAAAAAAAGAAGTTTTGTAAACTCTTTAATTGATCAAATTAAATAAATCGTTCTAATTAAATTTATTTTCGAATTTGCTTTTTTTTGCTGTCAAAATAAGAAAGCTAAATCATTTAGAATAGCTTTTAAATACTTATTTAAAATGGCGGTAAATAAGTAAGTCTACATAAATAAGTTTCAAATAAGTCGTCGTTTAGAATACAGCCTTAGGTTATATTAAATTCATGAATCTTATCTTATTTGCATCTAAGCATATTTTTAGATGAAAATAAGATAAGATTCATGAATTTAATATAACCTAAGTCATATTGTCTCATAAAAAGTTAAATGAAACCCACCATTTTATAAAATGTAGAAATACCTTTTCATTCTTCCATTCTGAATGAAATGATTAACCACCATGCCACATATGTTGTAAGTCACATATATGCACACACATTTCAGACGCATGCTTTACAAATAATACAAAACGATAATAATAATGAACAAAACGGATACGCATAATTATGATTATTTGTTCATTATTATTATCGTTTTGTATTATTAACATTATTATTATCGTTTAATTATACGAAAGAAATTGTTGTTGAGAGTAATGAAAACAAACACAAAAAACAAACGGGCATATCGAATAAATTATTATTCATAATTATTATTATCGTTTTGTATTATTTGTAAAGCATGCGTCTGAAATGTGTGTGCATATATGTGACTTACAACGTGTGTGGCATGGTGGTTAAACATTTGCATAAAATGTGTTACACACATTTTTGTTCCTATCACTGTTCGTGAAAAAATTCGATTACCCCTTCATTATTTACTCGGAACCTAGTAAATATAACCTCAAAAAATCAAATAGTGACAATGTTGATACGGTTAAATTTTTAAATGTGTTAGTGTTAGTAATATTTATCAATTTATTTGTCATTTACCGTTATAATTAGCAAATTGTGCTTTGATAAATGTTATTTTTTCAAGTTACCCCTTATGAACACAGAAACGCAATTGAGAATAATTCGATGAATCGTTGAAGTATATCAAAATAAAATCATAGTCTATTATTAATTTTATTATTTGTTTAATTATAATCCAAGATCATAAATTTGATTATTTTGTGATAACAAATGACAAAAAATTGTGATATTAGATAAAAAAAACATAAAAAAAAATGTAAACTTTACTTCATGATGGTGGTGGAGTTTACAGTTTATTCATCGAGAGAGGTGCAAAACAATCACGAATCTCATCGAACGTGAAACTCTCGGCGAGCGAGTTATTTTTTTCTTTTCCTTTTACTTTACTTCCTTTTACCGACTTTTTCTTTTCCTTTTAACGATATCTTTTATACTAGGTTTACATATTTCACTATCCATTTTTTATGAGTTGTTGCTACATTTTCTTTGCCGTACAATTTTCATATTTTTGGAATAAAGCAAATTCGGACTAGGACAGATTTACAAGTGATCGACTTTACTACCGATGGTTTTGTTTGGCGTAGTAAAATGCTGACCTCACCGAAATGAGGGAGTGATTTTGGCACTTTATGGAAAAAAATCCTTCAGTATTTTGAAAGGCTTTATTCTTTGTCCGCCTTTTTGCTCCCAATTCTTTAATTTTGATAACTCAGTTTTGTATAAATTTCAATTTTGAACTCCCTAAGCAGCCAGAATCCATATAGAAGGGCAAACAACACTATTTAAAGATCTATGCACCTTAAAATTTTTTTTAAAAATATTTTGGTGTATAAATGGAAAATAGAAGACATCGATGATGTGAATAAGTAAATCCTCAATAAGTAAATATATTCCAAAGTTAAGTTTTAGAATATGCAGAGTTTATGGATCAAAATCAACGTCATCTATTTTTCCTTAAGAGAAATAGTGAACAACTTGCTCAAATTTTCCACATCATTAGATGGAATGGAGTACTTGTAATTACCAACAAAAAAATAAAAAAATCCGGAAGAAATATATTCAAAAAATAATACACATACAAACTACAAACCTTTCTCGACCATATAATCTTCGGTGTTGGATTTCCAGACGCCCGACATTCCACTCTTATGGTTGCTCCTTGATTAACATCTAACCTAGTCTTCGGTTCCATATATTCAATTTTCGGTGGAACTAAAATCTCCAAAGTATGAATAATCTCTTTTGGCTCCATTGTTCCGATTTGACAAGCATAATCTCCAGCATCCGTAACACGGACATCACGAATTTCTAAATTATAACTATTTGTTTCATAATTATTACTATCAACATTATCTGTTGTAGCAATTAAACGTATTCTCGGATTAACTGTGACTTTAATGGTACCAGCTGTTAAAACTGCTATATTTCGTTTCCATGCCAGAACGTAATGACCTGTATTTACTAGTTTCAAGGTGAAAATAAAATAAATACTTAAATATTTATCTAAATATTTTTTAATTAAAAATAATGAAAATATATCTTCCAACTTGTGTTGGTTTTTCGTTTAAAAAGTCACAGACTTACCTGTTTTATTTATTTTACAAGGTAGAACAACTGTTGAACCAAATGCAATACTATATTTTTGTCCAAGTGTTAAAAATCCAGGTGTAAATTTATCTTCTTCGAAATAATTTTCTTGGCTGAATCGTGTGGTTGTTCTGGTTACTGTTGGTTGAACAAAAAAATGTGTTTTATTACTACTTTGCTCGCTACTTGCTTTATTGATTTATGAGAGCTTTTCGTTGGATTTTATGTTTTAAGCTTTTTTACAGTTGTGTTATTATAATTATTTTATTTTTTTTCTTCAAATAGAAATAAATGTGTTAAAAAAAATTACACAGACGTTTTATGTTAGAAATAATTTATGCTTTGTAAATTTGGTCGTATTTGTTGTTGTAATTTAATTTGTTTGCTATGGTTGCCAGTTGACGTACTTTTTTTTGGTAGGTTTAGGTTAGAAAAATAAAAGAAAAATTAATGTAATAAATTTTTTAGATAATAAAATTAAGCTTTTATGTCTGTAATTTGTGATATCATGGTATTTAATGAGGTCATGATTGTGTGCTGTGTTTTTATTTTATACAAAAAAACGGTAAAGTATCATTTTTCTTGGAAAATCAAAACAGAACCAAAATTGAAGAATATTGTTGTTATTTTTTTTCATCTTGCATTGAGAAACGAAAAGAAAAATAAAACGTGGCACTTGAACTAAATGAAAGGGTTAGTTAGATTTCCCTGGAAGATTTTATAAAATCGAAAGCTGCGTGACTTCATAGTGGTTTACTTTGAGTTCAATAGACTGATTGAAAGAGAAATCTTCAATCGAAATGTGGTGTGATGTAAGATTTTAGAATTTTAAAAATGGCTAGATAATGTGAAGCCAAATGTGACCTATCCAAGATAGCTTGAAGATTTGGAGAATATATGAAAAAATAAAACAAACTGTGCTAGTTGTCTTCGTAAATATCTGTCTATTCGGATAAGTTTTCCACATCTAACGGTTTGATTCAAATTTTACAAATTTCCATTAGAAATTTGCTTTTTGTATCAAAAATTATGTAAAGCAAAACAAATTTTAATTTTATTTTTTTGCACGAACCCAGTACAACATTTTATCCTTCTGACAGAGGAACATGTATTAATTTAAATTAAATCATTTTAAAATTCATTGGCAAAACAAGTAAATCGAATAAAAAAAAACAATGAATTTTATTTTTGGATTTTTGAGATCAATTTTGAATGAATTTTATTTTATTTTTTTGTAGCATTAATTCCAAACAATTAGATAAATTTTATTCAGTTTCGATATTTATTTAATTGTTTGGTACTTTGAAAATGAAGTGACCTACAATGAAAGACATCAATTTTATACTATTCAGAAAATAATTTTGTTCATAATGGAAATCCAATACAATTTAACCGAAGTAGCCTTTGCCCTTTTCAATATTCGAGAGAGAAACATGCGCATTAGTTTGAATTTTTGGTTTTTTACATAATCCGAGTGAAAATGTTTTTGTTGATTATTTTATAAAACACAAAAAAATTATTTATAAAATACAATCAAAACAGTTTATTTCAGAGTTCAATGTCATCAAATAAATTGTTTTATTGTGTTCCGCAGCATTCACGGAACAAAAAAAAATCAACAGTTTTTTGTTTTATTCTATTAGACTAATATTGTGTACGTTATTAGTCTAATAGAATAAACAAAAAATGGTTCTAAAAAGAAACCTATATTTATAGTTTCCGTAAGGCTAAAACAATTTAATTGATTGTATTGAACTCTAAAATAATTTTTTTTTATTGTATTTTATAAATAATTTGATTGTATTTTATAAAAATAACATTTTCGCTCTTGTTTTATAAAAAGAAATAATTTTAAACTAATGCGCCTGCCCCTCTCTCGAATATTAAAAAAGAGTTGAATTAAATTTTCGGTTTGAAAAACATTAGTATTTTTAATGATTGTGTTTTGCTTTCTCAATTCTCATGGTATTCGTTTAACTTGTTTTATCAATTACTTTTAAAATAGTTCAAATCGGAAGGATAAAACGTTGTATTGGCTTTGTGTTTAATGAATTTTACTCTCGCAGATTTCTAAAATTTTGTTCGAAAAATGAAATAGAGCATTAAACACTTACACAATAAATTAATATTATTTCGTGTTAGGAGTCAGAACAATATTTTTGTGTTTTTCTTTCTGTATTTAGATATTTTTTTTTGTTTTTAATAAAAAATTGTTATAAACAAAACAAAGTATGAATTCAAAACATAGACAAAATTCCACGAACAAAAATCAATTTTTTTAATCTGAATTTTATTCCGATCGGCTGATTCCGTTTATTGACATATTTATTGATATTAATACCAAACAATTTTAGCTATAGTTATAATGTTCTCGACTTGTCATTAATAAACATGAAAAAAAATGCGGACCTATCATCATTTTGATTAAAAACTTGAATTAATTTAAGAAAAACACAAACAATAAAAAACAAAAACCGTAAATTCTTCTCAATAATCAAATTAATCGAAATGTTTTCCCTAGATTTAATTCACAGATTGCATTTAGAAAATTTTTTTTGAAAAACTATTTTGTTTTATTTCTATCAAATCTGTATTTCCTCCGTCCGTCCGAAATGCCGGCCGTCCTTTATGTAATAAAGACAATGATGGGGAATTGACGGACGCCATTACAATGTTGAACCAAATAAGAGTACTCACAAGGGGCACAAGCGCGACATGGAATAATTTTTATAAAAATGTAGTTCTATATGATCTTGTAGTTTAGCTTATTGTGCTCGGTTTTTTCAAATTTATAAGCAATTAAATGCACTTCACATAAATCGATTATACTTTACACAACAAAATTGTAATATTACAATTAATCACTTTCGGATGCAAATAAAAAAAAATCAGCAATTATGTATTAAAATTTACTGCAAAATTAACAATAATGCAACTTGTTTTGATATTTGTAGTATCAAAACAACTTAAAGATAACACAAAACAACATCGGTTTGCAAGAAAGAACGACTATTTAAAGTTTTCGAAATACAAATAAGCTGATCACAGCTGTCAAATTTTTTTTCGGGTAAAAACAAAATTTATGGAAATTCTTTTGAACCAATAGTTTATAAAAATATATGATTCAGAACCTCATTAAGAGAAAATAAAATACAAGAATAAAAAAGACGATAAGTCGTATTTCTCGGATAAGTTGTTTGAAGATATCGATTCAAGAATTAAATAAATCGTAATAAACGGGTTGGTTCATAAGTCCGATAGTGTTTCAACAAATGAACTTTTATGGGGTGAACAGCTTCGTAACAGTCTATTTCACCATTCGAATTATGGTAAGTCTTATCCTTTATTTTACATTTTTTTAGTTTCTTTCCATGTTTTGTTTTCTTTGTAGTATTAAATAAATAGAATTACGATCCCCTTAATGTAGTCTAATGTTAATACATATAGGACTACAAATTGACCAAGTTTCAGCCATTGATTTCACATTGATTGGAAACAATCAATAATGACTATACAATCGTGACTTAGGATGTTAATTAGAATAGAAATGTTCGCCATTCTATGAATTCACACAAAGTATTGTCTAGAAATTTAATGCAACAAATCCCATATAACGTAAAAACATTTCCATAATATGGAGTCTAATGACAGTGAAAAAATTCAACTTAAGTAAAAATAAATAAGTGATGAGGAAGTTTCAACTTTGAAATTGTCATCGCCTCAACGGCGTAATCGATAGCGTGTCTGCCCAAGGATTCGAGCCGGGCACTGACCCACTGAATTATACCTTACTATAGACAAAAAAATTACGCTATTATACAAAGTTACTATATTAAAATAGTTACTTTTTATTATAATTATTATAGTTATTATAGTTGTTATAATAGTTATTATATTTTAAAAGTTATTTGTAGTACAAAACTGTTCGAAGTCGGTGCCACATTGACGAAAAACCGACTAATATGTCTCGGGTTTGGCACCGATTTCCAACAGTTTTGTACTACAAATAACTTCTAAAATATAATAACTATTATAACAACTATAATAACTATAATAATTATAATAAAAGTAACTATTTTAATATAGTAACTTTGTATAATAGCGTAATTTTTTTGTCTATAGTAAGGTATAATTAAATTAAATTAATCAAAATGTAACGTATTTTTGTTTCTAAAAGCAACAATTGAGTTATTTTTCACTTTTTTGTACCTCTTTTGTTTTTGTACCCCTTTTGTCCCTACCACTTTGAGATCAATTAATTGCGGTTTAAATTCACAACTTGTGTTGAAGGTACAAAATTGCTTACGATAATACTATAAAGAGCATGAAAAATATTAAAAGTTGCTTCATAAACAGAACACTCAGCGGAATAAACTTGTCAATCCCAATCCTAACTTAAAACCATCATTGTACTGAAAGCATTAAATAAAGATAATCGAAAGATTAAAATTTTTATCTAACACATATGAGCTACAATTACCACAAGTAAAAAGCACTTGCATAAAATTGTACAACATATTTGTACGACATTTTTCCTTCATGTATAAACATAACAAATTATTTGGTTTCGTAAAACTAAAAATATATTGTTACAATTTTTAGAGACAGATGTAAACGAAATAAACATTTTTCGGTTAAATTAAATAAAACTTGAAATTAAATGAGATATTGTTATTAAACCAAAACAAACAGTATGAGTATAAAACGAAATAAAGAGAATGATGCATGTCTATCATTTACATAGAAAAGAATTCATAATTTTAGTTTCAACTTCAGTTTTGTGTACTCCACTAACATCATTTTCAAATAATGAACTCGGAAAAGCTCTTATAAAATGCATCAACCTCTTATAAATATAATTTTCCCATTTTTATTAGTACTTGTATCTTCCGGCAAACTCTTCTAGCTGTTCGCTGTAATTTTCCGTATTATTTTCCACAACAATAACACTCAAAACAACCCGGAAAATAAATAATAACACAAGCCTCATCCAATCCTACCTCTATTACACATCTCATTAAACTCCTTCAAAACACTTTATAGAATGTTCATTCTTTTCTTTAGTTTTTACTTTAATATTTAAAGAAACGGTTTTTAATTTATTTTTTTTTTATTCAAACATAAAAAACAACAACAGCAACAAAAAAAACGGAAAGCTTAAATTAAAAGCTTTTTATTATATATTTATTATTTAAAGATAAATAAAAACCGAAAAAAGAAATGAAAATTATGAAGGAAAAATCATTTTTTAAATTTTTTTGTTAAAAGATGAATTTTGCTTTTTTTTTTATTTCTGTATATATTCAGAAAAATTGAAAATAATTATCACAATTTTTTTTCATCATTTTCTCTTCTTATTTTTTGCGTGAAAATCTTTTGAGAAAAAATTTTTATTTGTGGTAAAATTTTTGGATAAAAATTTTCTTTTTGTTTAATAGAGTTTTTAATGTATTTTAATTTTTTTTGTAGGTTTTTACTATTGTGTCTGGAAATTGATAAAAGTTTTTATTTGTGAATTGTCTAGAATAATTAAAGAGTGACGATGGTCTTTTTAGTTAGGACTGTAAAAAGTTGGTGAAATATGAAGGAGTTTGAATTAAATGAGGTTATTTCATATTAAAGGTGAACTTAAAAGAAATGTCTTAGTGAAGAGATGACTAGACATAATTTTAAAATGAAAAGAAAAACTAAATTGATGACATGCAATAATATTTATAAATTGTTTTAGAAAAACAAAACTAAATGCTTTTATGTGTTAGAATTCAGACAAATTAAAACTGAATTTATTGCAAGCATTTTTAAAACTATTTATGATTCTTCTTATGACATTTTTACATGAAAAGCGTTTGCTAGCAAAATGCAAAAAATTTTATTTGCAAATTAACTTGGGACAAAAGAATCGAACATGGAAAAGAAAATCTCATTTCTAGGATTAATGATACCATAAAATCTAAATGGAAATATTTAGGTTGCTGCAAACGAGTTTTTAATTAGGTAAACCTTTGTTTATTTATTATGAAAACATTTTTTTTGAAGACACACACACA
Organism: Diogma glabrata; assembly: GCA_963693315.1. NCBI lineage: Eukaryota > Metazoa > Arthropoda > Insecta > Diptera > Cylindrotomidae > Diogma > Diogma glabrata. The sequence continues at coordinate 141,962,849 of OY856187.1, forward strand.
CGTAGTAATTTTAACAATTTAATCAATTAAATTTAAGACTTAATTCTATCGATTACTTTTTATATGCGTAGGAAATGAATATTCTTATTACAATGATGAAGATTCTTATAACATTTGAAGAGGATAGTTGACTTTATAGGATATGGTAAATCAGTGTTTCTCAACTGATGGTCCGCAGGAAAAGTTTTGTCGTCCACGAATTTTCGAACATAGTATTCACAAATTAAAATTATTATATTTTTAATATCGTTCTTGCTCGTAAGAGTAAAGTTTTAGGTTTTTTGATTTCACTCCCGGGAGTTGATTTTATTTTTATTTTCTTTCATTCCATTTCCATATGCAGAAAAAGAAAACTAGGTATTACTTTTTCGTCATCCATTTTATTTATTTTAATAGCATAGTTTAACAAAACATTCAGAAAAATAATTAATTCTTCATTTCTTTAAAAGCGAGTAACATAAAAAAAATTTAACATTCCCAGGCGCTTTCCAGGATCATTCCCAAATTCTAAAATATAGTTCTTACTCCTAAATCAATATTAATATTTTCTTTTAAATACTGACAAATTTAATTTTTCCTTCAAACTTGATGCTTAGTGTATTCATAAATTAAGAAATAGTATTCATAAATTAAAATGTTTATAATTTCAATATCGTTTTTCCTCGAAGAGTATAATTTTAAGTTTTTTCGATTTCGCTCCTTTGAAGTTCTTATTTTATTTTTCTGTTCTTTCATTTCATTTGTAAGAGAAACAATTAGCACCTTTTCGTCATCCTTTTTATAACAATCCTTGCAAAATTGAACAAAAATTCACAAACATTATATATTTTTAGGTTGTAAAGCTTCAATTCTGAAGCAAAAATTTAATGTGTAAAAATTAAAAATTTAGGTTATTTTTACTCCGGTATTTGAAGCTGGAAGTATTATATTTTTTTTAAGTTAACCGTTCTGAAAGAAGAGTTGGATATTTTTCCGAGAAAACCAGAATCTCGAGATTCGGTTTTTCACGAAATGATGAACATTTACATTTTCGAGATTCGGGATTTCTCGAAACAAATTCTCGCGATATCAAGAAAATTAAAAAACAACCTGTATACTGAAAGTCAATATAAAAGCAAAGAAATGCTAGAAGACATGATTTTTATTTAAGTAAAACTTACATGTAAAAAAGGTCGCACAAGTGCGAATATAACTCGCTCGCTGAGGGTTCTGTGTTAAAGAACTATTATCGTAAAATAATATAATTACGAGAACAGTTCTTCTCAAAAACATAATTTTAAAAATAAACAAACAAAAAACTTGTTTTGGACTGTAAAAATATTCACCTTTGATATGACACCCCATTCGTCAAAGTCAAAAAATATTTTTTTCGCAAAATTTCCACTCTCAACCAAAAAACATTTTAAATGATGATAGTTTTCTATAGTTTTCACTCTTTACAACATTTCCTATAACCATGAGTTTTTTCAATTTTTTTCTTTAGTAATTTTCGAAGTTAAGCGGGAAGGGATAGGAAAAATTTTTCTCATATTTGAAAATAAGTCGAAAACTGTGCTTTCGAAAATTACAAGAAAAATTGTTTTGTACTAGAAAAAAATTCACTTTTCATATGACACACTCGTCAAGATCAATAATAATTTTTTTTCAAAATTTCTACTCCCAACTCCCTCCAAATAATGTTTTAAATGATGAACTGACCATTATAGTTTGTATTCAATCTTTACAACCTTTCGTATAATTGTGAATTTTTTAAAAAATTTTCTTATGTAATGTTCGAAGTAAAGGGAGGGTGTCTGCAGGAAAAAACTCATATTTTTGGCAATAACTCAAAAACGAAGCAGTCAATAATTTATTGGTTTTTTTCATAAATATTTCAATCTTTTTCGATTCTTCCCCAATTCGATTAAATCAATGAATTAGTTGTGACATAACATCAGTAGGATAGAAAATTACCCAACCATGAACAAAACATAATGCAATTTATGTAATTTTTTTGCAATCCAAACAATTGTCGATCGATCTAGTTTCAAACCAATAAGAAAGTTTTAAACTTAAAAAAGTCTAACCAGGGCTAGCCGACAAGATTGCTTAAAAAGAACGTTGTTTTACTATCTTCTTATATCTTCTTATATCTACTTTGTCTATAAAATTCAGTTAAAAACAAATATTTGCAATTTTTTATTTGCAGTAGTTGTGGACAAATAAATTTTATAACTGTAGAAAATTTCAAGTTGATAGCACTTATAGTTGGTGAGAAAATCGATTATGTAAAAATTCAGACGGACATCAAAGTCTCACCAATATGGTACCGTTTTTACTTTTCCAAAGTACGGAACCCTAAAAATAACTCAGAATATTGTTTATTAAAATTTAAAAAAACACAGACTATACATAAATGGCTGCACCTGACAATTAGTCCCTGGACCGGCGTCGATTTAAGGTGATGATTACCACATATTTTATGCTTCGTGAGGTGCCTATCCTTGACGAGCCCGAAAACATTTGTTCTGCGATTTTCCTCAAATCGCGCTTTTTTGTTCGGCAAGCTCCTTGTAAATTTGCTACCACATTTTTTTTAACTGTGCGTATTTTAGAGTCCGACAACTGACATTTTTGTATGTTTGGGTTGTCGGACTAGACAATAGCAGACTCATTTTTGTCGGACAAGGTTACCCTCGTATTTTAAATCAAATTTCTAACCCTCATAGTTAAAAAAAACAAACATTTACAAGATCCCGGGCAATTGGCGTTTTTCGGAGCTTGCCGAACGCGAAAGCGACCAATTTCAGAAAAATTGCAGAACAAATGTTTTCGGTTTCGTCATGGACAGGCGCTTTACGAAGTATAAAATATGTGGTAATCATCACATAAAATCGGCGCCGGCGCAGGGACTTGTAGTGAGCCCGTCCCAACATAACAGCAACTCAACAGCACAACGAGAACAACTCAACAATATAACCACAACAACTCACCTAATTATATACACCGTAACATATTATGCCACACGCTGTAATAAAATATAATTTTATATACATATACCTATTTACATAATGTAATTATCTTTTTATGTATTCGATTGATATATAAAATATGTTAGATTAAATAATTGTAGATCAGATACAAATTATATTTTGAAGAATAATCTTGTGCTAAGAATATTGTATCATTTGATAAATAAAAATTATTGTCAATAAATAATTTAATAAAATAGTTTTGTGCTTTACACTAAATTAACTGTTTTAATTTTCAATATTAAATTAAACAATAAATGGTGACCCGACGCGAAAGTTATAGACTTAAAAGTTATAGACGTGAAAGTTTATAGTCGTGATAGTTATATACGTGAAAATTATATACGTGAAAGTTTATAAACTGGATTTTTAGTTATAAAAACCTAAAAAAGTTGCAGTTAGTTATTTAATAATTGTGTAGCACAACGGGTTTATTTTAAATATAACACGATAGCACAACTATATTTAAAAAAAAACCACATTGGAGATAATAAAAAGATTTCAACGAAATATTGTAGTTAATAACTTTGGATAGTTATTAAATAGCCGTGGATTATCATTTTGGATTATTATTTTGGATTATTTTGGATTGATACATGTTCCCACCAAAAAACTTCAACTCAAAATTTCCAGTTTCCAGTAAGAAGTAAAATTTTAACAAACAAAATTAACAAACGGATTTTACAACATATAATAAAATACAAGGATATTCAAGATCAAATCAGCTGAAAAATTTCATCGTTGGAACTCCAAAAAATTAAGATAATGCTTTTAATTATTATTATAATTTTTAAATTTTATTTTTAAATCAAATTATTAAACTATTATTATTCTCAATTTTCATTACAAAAAAAACATATTTTTTAAAATAATTTTACGTTTAATTAATTTCTTTTTGTTGATTATATTTTCTGAATACATTTTTTTTTCATAAAAAATACACAAACATTATATACATCATCAAACACTAAATTGAATAAACGTCATCATTTAAATTATACATAAAAAATGCGGGATGATCGAGTTAGTAAATCATTATTTATTGGGTTTTGATTGATTTGAATACGTAACAGAAAAGTTCGTATTTTGTTTTTTTTTGGAAAACATTGTTACGTTATACATATATTCAACATATTTTTTTCTTTCAAAATTTATTAATACTAAATAGTACATAATTTTGCGGTATTTACCAGTCTGGTGTTTAGATATTATAAAATTATTATTGAATTTTAATCAAAATTATTTTGATAAACAAGCATACAGGATAATATAAAAAAAATCTTTAATTGTATGCATACGTTTTTTTTCATTTTGCGTTATTTTATTTTTTTTGCGAAATTTTATTTTTTTTGCGATATTATTTTTTACTAATGCAAATTGGTTGTTACAACTTTGTTTACAATAAATAATTTCTTAAAGTTGTAATCTTATAATTGTTGTTTTCTAACACGCGAACAATTTGAAAGAGAAAAATGAGTTCGGACGAAAATGATAAACCACCACAAGGACCTTCGATGCAAATCGGGATGACAGATAGCTTAGAGCTAGGTTCTTTCTGGGAAGATGATCCTGAATTGTGGTTTCTCCACGCCGAAACAACATTTGACAGTAAAAAAATAGTAAACGACAAGACAAGGTATATTAAAGCGTCGCAGCGCTTCCGCGGAGTGTAATCGCCTTGGTGAGGGAACTAATTAAAAACCCACCAACAACAAATAAATATGATGCAATAAAAAACGCAGTCCTTGGTCAAACAATCGAGACCGAGTCCAAACGTATTCAAAACTTAATTTCGAAAGTAGATATTGGGAACGATTCTCCTTCGAGGTTCTATCGACGGCTGGAACAAAAGGCCGGATCTTCTACAGCGGTAACAGAGGCTTTACTATATAATCTGTGGATAACACGTCTCCCAACACATGTAAAAGACATAATTTTAGCTTTCGAGGATTACCCCCTGGAAAAACGATTAAAACTTGCGGATAAACTTTGGGACCCTTTACGTCCACCTCAATCTACTTTTTGCGACAACGTGGACAAGAATGTAGCTTCAATAAGCCAGGTTCTTGAATCACGCTCACAAACAAATACAGATTTAAATAACATGGTTAAAGATTTATCAAAATCAATAGCAGAGCTAGGATCTCGATTAGATAAATATGAAATTGGTCGTACGCGTAACTTTTATAGACGTGATCGAAGTACATCAGCTCGAAGAAGTAATGGTAGACCAAGTAGATCGTCTAGTCCTTCAACCACCAAATATTCATGTTGATGGCATAAAAGGCTTGGACAGCGAGCTCGGCGTTGTGAAAGAAGATGTTGTTTATACAATCCCAACTTCAACACACCAAATCCGGGAAACTAGAACGTCCCACTTTAATTGCGGCTAACGATGGGACTTCTAGTAATCGCCGCATGTTTGTTCGTTGTTTTCGAACAAAAGTTCAATTTCTCATTGACACAGGAGCTGACATTTCAGTTATTCCTAAATTCTTTTTTAAAGATTTGTCAATTGACGAACACCAAATCCTTACAGCCGCTAATGGTTCTGCTATTCAGACTTTCGGTACAAAATTACTGTGTCTAGACCTTGGATTTCGTCGTGAATTACGACACCCTTTTGTCGTGGCTTCCGTAAATAAGCCAATTATTGGAGCCGATTTTCTTTCCAAATTCGGAATTATTGTGGACCTCAAGCGCAGACGCTTGATTGATGAACATACATCACTTACAGTTGCAGCTTTATTATCTAATGATAATACGCCCACTCTGAAACAATACGCCATCAATGGAACATATGGAGAGATTCTTCAAGAGTTCCCTTCCGTTACGAAAGAACCCAGGTATGACGGGGTAGTACAACATAACGTGGTTCATAGAATCATAACTAAAGGCTGTCTTCCTTTTTCGAAACCACGTAGGCTAGAACCCGATAAATACAACATAGCTTTTTAGCTAAATCAGCCTATGCATCAATGAATTTGATCAAATGAGTCAGTTAGGATTGGTCAGACCTTCATCCTCATATGTATCCTCACCACTACACTTAGTACCAAAAAAGGAATCAAATGACTGGAGACCTTGTGGGGACTATCGCCGTCTAAATGCGGTTACAGTACCAGACCGGTACCCAATCCCCCATATACAAGATTTTTCGATGCACTTACAAGGGTGCAATATCTTTTCTAAAATTGACTTAGTCCGAACCTACCACCAGATACTAGTTGCTGCTGAAGATGTGCATAAAACAGCAATCACGGTTCCATTTGGTCTCTTCGAGTTCATACGAATGCCTTATGGTCTGAGTAACGCAGCACAGACCTTTCAGCGCTTTATGGACGAAGTTACCAAGGGACTCGATTTTGTGTTCGTGTATATCGATGATATTCTGGTAGCTAGTAAAAATGCGGACGAACATCAAAAACACTTACGCATTCTTTTTAAAAGACTATCTGAATTCGATATTAATATCAAATTATCTAAATGCGTTTTTGGTGTTTCAAACCTTGATTTTCTAAGCCACGAGATTTCGGCAGATGGCATATTGCCATCTAAAGATCGAATCCTGGCAATTAGACAATTTCCTCAGCCAACATCCATTCAACAGGTTCAACGATTTGTGGGTATGGTGAACTACTATCACAGGTTTATACCAAACCTGGCGGCAATCTTAGCACCAGTACACGCCCACCTTGCAAACTTGGAAAAAAATCTAAATTTGTTTGGCCTGTTAAATGCAGTGCAGCTATTGATATAGTCAAACAAGCACTTGAGCATACAACTTTTCTTGCCCATCCTCAACAGAACTCTATTTTCTGTCTAAAAACGGATGCTTCTGGTATTGCAATAGGAGCAGTACTTGAACAGTATGCAAATAATTGTTGGCAGCCTTTAGCGTTTTTCTCTCGCAAGTTGTCACTTGCTGAAACTAAATATTCCACTTTCGATCGTGAGCTTTTGGCAATATTCGCTTCGATCAAACATTTCCGATACTTTGTCGAAGGTCGCAAGTTCACAGTGTTCACGGACCACAAACCTCTAACTACTGCAATCTCATCTAAGACGGAGAAAAGTCCCAGACAAGCACGTCATTTAGATTTTGTGGCGCAGTTCACCACTGATATACAACATATATCCGGTAAGGGAAACGTAGTAGCGGATACTTTATCAAGATCATACGAGGAAATGGCATTTTGTTTAACCGGACTGGACATCAATCAACTCATACAACTTCAAGAGTCTGATGAAGAACTTCAAGACATGTTAAGAAATAAAAACACAAACAAATCCAAAAATTCAAAGCTTAATTTTGAATCTCTTTTTAATGAAAACATACAAAAGCCCATTTGGTGTGAAACTTCTTCAGGTAAACCGCGTCCGTATTTGCCAGAGAAAATGAGACGAACTGTTTTCGACATTCTACATAACCTATCTCATCCTGGCGTGCGTGCATCTCGGAAGCTAGTATCTACACGTTATTTCTGGCCATCTATGAATTTAGATGTAGGGTTTTGGTCAAAAACCTGCATTTCATGTCAAAGATCTAAAATAAATCGTCATACTAGAACTGAATACGGCAAGTTTAACATACCAGATGGTCGTTTTGATCATATTCATATTGATATTGTTGGTCGTCTGCCTCCGTCACACGAATATGAGTATATACTCACAACGGTTGACCGTTTCACTAGATGGCCAGAAGCAATTCCAATAAAAGATATGCGAGCTGCGACGGTGACAAAAGCCTTAATCAACCAGCACATTTCAAGATTCGGAGTACCGTCATACATAACCACAGATCAAGGTGCACAATTTGAATCTGGGTTGTTTGTAGAACTCATGAACTTACTGGGTTCTCACAGAATACGAACGACGGCTTACAATCCTAAAGCCAATGGAATTGTAGAAAGATTCCAAAGACAATTAAAGGCTTCTTTAAAGGCACATGGAAATACCCTGAACTGGAGTGATACGCTCCCTTTTGTTTTATTAGGTATTAGCACTTCGATCAAGTCTGATCTTGAATGCACCCCAGCTGATCTTGTCTACGGACAAAGCCTTAGGATTCCTGGGGAACTCATAATGCATTCGACAAGTAAGCCATCTGATCCTTCTACGCTGGTTGGACTTTTAAGACAATCAATGCGCTCACTTATTCCCAAAGAAACTCGGAACTGCCCTCAGGACAACATTTTCATTCCCAAAGATCTAGAGGAATGTGACTTTGTATTTGTACGTGTTGATAAAGTCAAAACTGGCTTATCACCACCATATGAGGGCCCATTTAGAGTAATAAAGCGTTCCGAAAAAATTTTCTTATTGAAATAAAAGGTAAGAATGTCTCAATTTCTTTGGACCGATTAAAACCGGCATACATGACTGACGCGTGTGAGAAAACAGAATTTAGATCTTCAAGAAAAGTGAAGTTTAATTTTTAGTCGATCTTGTTTTTCTTTTTCTTTCAGAACAAAACATTTTTTTATGGAAAGAGAGTGATGTAGTGAGCCCGTCCCAACATAACAGCAACTCAACAGCACAACGAGAACAACTCAACAATATAACCACAACAACTCACATAATTATATACACCGTAACATATTATGCCACACGCTGTAATAAAATATAATTTTATATACATATACCTATTTACATAATGTAATTATCTTTTTATGTATTCGATTGATATATAAAATATGTTAGATTAAATAATTGTAGATCAGATACAAATTATATTTTGAAGAATAATCTTGTGCTAAGAATATTGTATCATTTGATAAATAAAAATTATTGTCAATAAATAATTTAATAAAATAGTTTTGTGCTTTACACTAAATTAATTGTTTTAATTTTCAATATTAAATTAAACAATAGACTAATTGTCAGGTTGAGTCTTTGTTGACTTAATTGTGTTAAGTGCCCTGCTCAGTCCTTGAACGTTTTGTGTTTTCTGTCTACATTTTCCATTTTTATTTATAGTTCACCCCCAACCCCAATCCATTGTTGAAACACCCTTTCTTATCCAGCACGTTTAAAGGGATTTATCTTATTCTTGAAACAATGCGGTCAAATAACTTATCTTAGACACACAACTAATCGTTTTTCTTCTATATTTGCTTTTTTCTCTTCACCCGGTCAAGAGTATTCTTTGCTATCTCTGTGTGTATGTTTTTGACTCATGAAATTTATTGATATCTTTACTTGGACAATTTGTTTGAATAAGTTAGTAATAATAATAATTTATTTATAATAGTTTATAATAGTTTATTTATAGACACCGTTGGTGTCATTCAAAAATAACAAATGTTTTAATTATTTACATAATATATGTTCTTTCTTCAGAGCATAAGATTTATAAATACTAACTCATTACTTAGATAATAATTTAAAGTAAGATAAATAATTTAAACGTTTTTATAACCAAATTACAAAACATTAAAATAAATTTAAATGCATATTTTGATGATTTGCATTTTTGGTTAATTCGTTGGGTAATAATTGAATATATATTTTATAAATATTTTATAAATAGGGTTTCTCATTTCCCGTAGAAATTTAAATCCCGGGAAGCCGGGACAAAAAATGTCAAATTCTCGGGATCCCGGGAAATCCCGGGAAACACTAAAAGCTAGATTTTTCAAATTAGGTGGTAGAAAAATGTGTAAAATTAAAACAGCACAAAAAATGCGCTATTGATTTTTAAATTTCCATTATTTTTCATTAGAAAAACTTCAAAAATTAAATATAAAAGTGTATTCTTCTAAAAACAAATCAAAAATAAATTCATAATACTAATTTTTAAACAATTTTTCAAAAAATTAGATTGTCAATGGCGCCATCTCTCAATTTTGTCCGAATTTTCGTGACGAAATGTCCTGCCGCAGAAAAAGCTCTTTCCGATTCAATAGATGTCGGTGTGATAGTCATTAGTGCATTGTATAATCTAAATTATTTGTACTCTGCTTAGTTGCTTCAAAAATTACCAATTTTTTGTGATGTTTTTAACTTCATATGATACATGTTCTGTGAAACAAACAAACCAAAATCACAATCACAACGGTATTTCTCAGCACCATAAGACAAAAAATATTGGACCCTCAGTCCGTATTTTGCAATTAAACATTGAAAGCATTAGCAAGTCAAAAACTGAACGTTTAACTGAACGTTATTAAAGTTATTATTTCGATATCAACATTGTAATTCTGGCAGGAAACGCATGCAACAGATGAAGATCAACTTACCTCTAGAGGAAAAATTGTTGGTTATAAACTAATTAGTGCTATTTACCATCAAACATATGGATCTGGCACATATATTAAGTCAGAAATCATGAATTGCACCCATTTACTGACACCAGACGGACAACGATGTACCTCTTATTGTTGTTGATATATCGATCACGAAGATTGTTAACGTAAATAAACCACTAAATACAGCGTGGCCAGCTGATACTCTACCATTATTTCACCACCCAGCAATATAGGTTGGTGATTTTAATAGCCATCACAATCAGTGGTCCTACTCAAATAACAATCCCAATGACATACAACTAACTGACGGGACCAATCGACAACATGTTTCTGGTATATGATACGAAAGACATGAAAACCTTTAGATCTGCTAGATGGCCAAGTTATTACAATCCCGACCTCTGTTTTTCCACAAAAAACGAACAACGTAACCCTATTGCAATATCTAGGGATGTCCTACAAGGTTTGCCACGCTCTCAACATAGTTCAATAATTTTTGAGGTAGGTATTCAAATCCCACACGTAAACTCTAATCCTCAACCTAGATGCAATTTTCACCTTAGGAGCACCTTAGTAGTGGTGAGGTAGACGTGGTTGATGACTTAATGTACTCACTGGACACCGCGAGGAAACAAAAGTGGATTAACGCTGTTAAAAACATTGATTTTTCCCATTCTATTAGGGCAGCTTGGAATCTTCTTCGGAAGCTGGATGGCTCAAGCTCAGTTACTCGTGCTAACAATGAAATAAATCCAGACGACATTGCAAATCACATTGTAAACATGTCTCGTTCCTCTTTTAATCACCTTCATAAGAGAACCATTAAATATAAATTAAGAGAAATGAAACGCAAGTTTTAGGTAGATTTCTCAGAAAACTCTACCTATTTTAAGTTTTATTGGTTTTAATTAGTTGTGTTCATATGTATCAAAAAAAAACCACACAAAAAAACCATGACACCATATGTGTCAAAAAACATTTTCCTAATTTTGAACGAAATTAATTACTACAGAGGGGAAAAGAATTAAAAACTACTCGATTTTCCAGTGAGAAAATTTTTAATATCTTTGAAAAAAGTAAAAAAATATGTTAATAAAAATTAGCGGGATACCCGGGATCCCGGGATGAAATCCCGGGAAAACGGGATGAAAATTTACCTCCGGGATCCCGGGAAAACGGGATCCCGGATCCCGTTTGAGAAACCCTATTTATAAATTGTATATAAATAATTATATATATTTTTGTTATTATTGCATTTTTTTATAATCAATTTAAAATAGTAAATACTAACTAATTTGAGTAGGGATATTTTTAATTATATATGTACTGTATTGTGGGGAAAATGAAATTGGAAAAAATTGTATAAAAGAAATTAAATTGAACAATAAAATTTAGAATCAGTTTGAACTAAATTATTGTTTTATTTTCTTTCTGATTTTCCTGACGACCTCAGTTGACATACGTCAAACGGTATATCCATCGATACTAGTTGACATCCGTCAAATGTGCGTTTGGATTACTGGGACGGTTCTAGACGACGAACGTTTGGACAGAAAAATTAAATATAAATACACACATATATTTATATCCTCTCTTGTGGTTGTTTCAACCGCCAATGATATCATCAAAATAATAAAAATACGCAGTCAGATAAAAAGTAATCAAATGTCGTACAATCATGACATCGAGCATGGTTTGAGGCTGTACGCGCAGCACACTACGCCTATACAAAAGATTGTGCGCGTTCATTTTGTTGAATTACTAAGAATAATTTCAAAGAGTCGTAATGGGAAAAGAAGGCGTTGAAAAATTTTTCCATTTGGGAAATAGAAATAACAGAGAGCATTAGCATTCTAACTGATCAATCCAGATGGATTGAGAATTGAACGGCATGTCAAATTTGAAAGTGATTGCTAAGGGGTTTTGGGTAGTTGGAATTAACACAAATCAACATAAAATTAAAAATTTATTTTTTATTCATATGTTTAATAATTAATCTTAATTATTAATAATTAAGATTAATTATTATTAATAATAATTAATAATAATTAATATTAATTATTTTAAACTATCTTTATATATATATTTTTTATTTACGTTTGTTTATGACTGAACTCCTCTTAAACGGTTGGACTTATTTTTATTAAATGTTGTGTGATTTGAGAACGGTTTAGATTAACAATTGTACATAATTGGACAAAATGGCGGGAGGTCTTCTGAACATCTAACATCTATCAAAGATCTATAACAACCTGATAATCAAATTGAATTGAGATTATAATGACAACTGATTAGTTTTTAGGCGATATTGGGATATGTCGTTCCATCTTTTTGGATGAATCAGATGACACTGATAAACATTCCTCATTCCTACTATTGAGTACTTGCTCCAATTCTATCCTACGGTCATATTGCACTTTGCAGTTGTTTCAAAAGGTATTTCAGCAGCCTTGATTGATGGTTTACTAGCTGGTCATTAAGCACTCAAGTTGAAACATTCACACAAATCTAGACGTAACGTGTAACATGAAGAAACATTCGAAGAATGATGTGCAATATAAAGAAGCTTTAGAAAAATGCAAAATTATCCCCATTGCACGTGCTATACATATGTTGATGAAATTAACGCCTGTGTTTGCCGCAATAGCGCTACAAATGGGGGATAAGAGAAAAAATCAAAAAATTTTTAAATGGAATTTCATTCAAAACACAACTTGAAATTTTAAGTTATCAGTTGTAATTTCCCAAGGGCGGTGATAATTCGAAATAATTTTTTGCCAAAAATTTTGAAAGCATGTATATTGATAAAAGCACGAGGCCGTAGGCCGAGGGCTATTATCAATACCACTTGCTTGAGAAATTTTCCAAAAAATTATGAGAATTTATCAACGAACGAGGTGAATTCGTTTAGAAAATTTTTTGCCATTTTTCATTTCTTTATATATTTTTTATGAGTTATACATTGGCCTATTGCGATATCAGTTAATTATTTTAAAAAATATTTGATAATTTTTAATATCCCAGTAGGCCAGACATGTTATTAGTATAATTCAAATTTTATTGGTGAAATTGAATGATGTCATTACATTTTAGAGAATTTCATTGGTTTAAATTAAAATAAAACTAAGGCAAAAAATTTTCATTGAAATTTCTCATGGTATACTAAAAATTTTTTTTTTTTAAAAGTGTTGTGTAGTAGGAATTACAAAATATGTCACAACAACACATAGATACTTGACCTAGGTCCCACAACAACATGCGTTCTGAGGTGTTGGTGGACGCTTTTTTTAACCTTCGCGTGAACGGAAATTTTTAGCGACTGATATAAACAATATCTACCCCGGTAGATATTACATAAATCATAATATCAACAAACGTAACTGTGTATTTATTTTACTTTTGTGTAAGCATACAATAAAAGCATATATTTAAAAATAAAGTTACTTGTTTTTCACATTGAACAGTAAAAATGTTCATATAAAACCCAAGGAAAAAATATGTACCCGGGTAGATATTGTTTTCTTGCGTAAAAAACACCATAAAAATCCAAAAAAAAGTGTTAAAAGGAAGTCCAAAATATTTCTTTCTCAGATTTTGCGAAATCAATTTAAAAAGTAGTCACATAGCTGAACAGGCATGATGATTGGTTAAAAACTCATAAAGTTATTGAATTACAAAAACCATGATATCTACCCGGGTAGATGCTGTTCACATGAAGGTTAAATATTTGTGGATTGAAAACACTCGAGATTATTGATTCGGGCAAAGTATTCCATTTGTACGATGTACGCACAAAGAAATCCCTTTGCATTTTATTACTATGACAGTGAGTAGTCTCGACAGTTTAACTGTTTGCACAAACCGATTGACGAGTTAAACGGGGAAAACATATGTCTGAGGCATTATGGACCTGATTTCATCCAAGTACTGCTGGTGACGATATTTATAAAAAACAACGAGATCAGCAACAGTGCGACGATGTTGCAGGGAATCAAGAATTATCGTTAAATTTCAACAATTTCAACAATCAACAATTCGTATAGCACGCTTTTGAACAGAGTTCAAAAGAGCTAGGATGGTAACAGATGCAGCGCCCCAAACTTGACAACAATACTTCATACAAAGATGAATATAGGACTTATAAATGTATATACTAATCGATAATGTAGTTTATTATCGATAATGTTTATTGTTATTTTCTTTTAGCCGTTTCGATCAAATTAATATCATCTCGATATGAGCCCGTGGGATAACCCGTAGTTAAAATATATTAATTTGTGAAAGCAAGTTTCTGTTTCAAAATATTATGCGAAGAAAAGATCTGTCGAGATTACTTGTTAGATTCTTGTACAAAAACTCTTTACTAGAACAAATTAAAGCCTGTCAACAACTCCCAAAACATCTGTATTTCATACTTAATCTAATAATAAAAGACATTAATTCTCAAAAAAAAAAATTAAAATTATTTTTATGTCTTTATGTAAGAAACATTTAAAAATAAAAATTAAATATTATAAAAACATAAAAATGGGAAAACGAATTACTTATGTTGTGTTTCTTTCCCAAAAGAGTCAGTAAATTAACCTGAAAATAAAATAACATAACAAACATAAAATAAAACAACATTTTTAACATTAAAAAAAATGTTATTTATATAAATAAAAACTTTTGGAAAATGTTTTTATTTTATGCTTTTTTACAAAACTTGGTTTTGTTGTCTAAAGCTTTAAAAATATTTCTGTTTTATTCAAACATATTTTTATTTGTATAAAATAATTTTTTTCTCTTGATTTTTTATTTCACTGTGTTATGCTCGTTCCATATACATATAATGAAAAACTTATTTGGAAAACAAAAATAAAATATAAATATTTATTTAAAAAAACGCGAAATTAATTTTGCATAAAATAAGCTTTTTTTCTGAGGCTCCTTTTTACTTTCTTATGGTTTTGATGAATAATTTTTAATTTAGAAGCCTTACAAATTCTCGTAAGTTGGATGCAAATACATAATAATGAAATAAATATAAACGATTTTTTTTAATTTGTGCATTATGAAGTTTATAGAATTAAAATTCAAAGTTAAAAATGATTTGAAAGTGGGTTAAATATTTTTGTTTGCCTAAGTGGAAAATATATCTTTGAAGAGATAAAAGAATATATTATATTTATAATGATTTAAACTGAAGTTAATTATGATTACGAATAAAAGCATTAATTAAAATGAGCCTTTAACGTTTTGTTTATTATTTGCCGTGACTATAAAGAATTACCTGAACCAAAAAATATTTTGGGTAAATGCTGATTGTTAAGAAGATAATTATGAATTTATATTCTGACAATATCTTAAAGAATATTCTTGACCTTGTTTTTTTTATATTTCTACAATGCCTTTAAGGGTTTCATTAAAAAATATAAATTTTAAATGCTCAATTTCAAATAATCTTTTTAGTACAAGGATTATGATATAATGAAACGACAATTTAATTTGAATGGAAATCAAACTTATCTATTAAGAGTTTAAGTATAACAACTTAATTGTTGTTTGATGGATATGTTTATTTGATCCTAAAATTCGGTTAGGTTCTATCGTTTTTGTAAAATAATTTAAATTAGATATATTTATGCAAAGCTTCAAAATTAAGATGTTAAGTTTGTGTATTTTAATATTATTTGGTCAATAAAGCTTCCTTTTGAGTTTTTCACGATAATTTCAATCCTAAAGCATTCAAGAATCATAAAACATTATTTCTTTTTCATTTCCTTGAATTAAAAATCTTATGTCCGTTTCGTTGAAAGTTTACAACCGAACAAAAAAATATTAATTCACTTCAATTATTTAACTATAATATCCTTAATTTAATTTTGTATCCCTCTTCATTTCTCATGATGATAATAAACATAAAAGAAAGCTTTAAAAAAAGCTTAAAAAATTCAAAAACTAGTTAAAATGATCAAAATGGAGTGTCAAAGCTTCAGATAGATTCGAACAAAAAAGTATAAATAGAAAACAGACGATACAATTCAAATTGAATTATAAAACAGAAATAGAAATCTATGCAGAATGAATGTAAATTACGGAAATTTTTTTATCAATTTTCCATTTTTCACTGTAGAATATATCTGTTTCCTTTTCATAGAGTGGAGATAAATTATTAATTTAGGAAATTGTCTGTAAGAGTAATATAGATATGAGACAAACTCTTCCATTATCTACACCCTCTCGAAACAGATTCAAAATTTAAATGAATGACTTATGTTTTTCTGTTCATGTTTATTCATTTTATTACTAAAAAAAAATAAACTTTATGACTCATATCACAAACAATAAGACATTAAAATTGCAAATCATTTTTTTTAAAATATGTTATAATGAAACTTTTTCCATATCATCATATCCTAAAGGAAAAAAAAACTTTGTTGTAAATAATTCGAAATTCTAATTTAAAAATAGCATTCATATCCTAATTTATGTTTAATATTCCAATAACAGAAAACTATCATATGAATAGTTTTCTAAACAAAAACTAACTAACTTTGTTAGTTATGTAACAGGAAATACAAATTTTCTTATATCGAACTTTTGATTAGAAACATAATCTTATTAGTCGTCCTTAAAAGTTAATAGTTTATGATGTTCACTATTGGGGACAAATAATCATAATAATAAATGGTTTTTGGGAAATTGGGAAATTAAAAACTGGAGTGAACATATGTTCCTGGTTATTTTGCTATTAAATTTTCCATGATAAATTTATACAAGTTTTATTGCATTGTGTTTTTATTTCTCAATTAATTATACCCAGGACAATAGTTTTGAATTATGCGGGCAATTGTGTTCGTATGGAATTTAACATAAAAATAAACGAAAACCAAAATTGTTTTAATTAATTATCCTTTAAACTTTTATAGTATTAGTTTTAATTTTAAAAGCTGCATTATAATTATTATTTAGTTGTTAAATGGGGATTGTGGATACACTTTCCAAATCCGTTTAGCTGGATGATCAGACACAAATAAAATTATTGATTATAACATGTTTTAGGATTGCAAATGATCGCTATTGAATCATTACTGCAATAAAAACGTTTTGTTTCTACAAAAGTATATACATTTTTATCAATACGAAAGCTCTTCAGGGTTATTGAAATGAACCTAGACTTTAGATAGATATATGCCTGTGTTTACTTTTTATGTTTATATAAAGGTTTTGCGAAAAAGTCGTCTGATTGTTTTATGATTCACCGTTCAGTTTGAACAAGGCATTAAATATGTGTCGTTTGTGAACAATCAATTTTATTTGAACGAATCAATTCAGTGAACGATGACCGATCGTTTAGTTAGTAATAGAAAAATCGTTCGTCGGTCACTAATCAATGATGCATTAATGAATTTTTAGTTCACAACAATTTTAAATTGTGTAAAATAATTTTATCTATCGAGAAAAAAAAATCTTGGAGTAGATATAGATAAGATTATATTAGTTGTGTTGTGTTGTGCTGAGTTAAAATTTTTGAAGTTGAAATAAATTTAAATGAAAGTGTAAAGACGTGTTTGTGATATACACTTCACTTCACTTCACTTCAATAAAAACAATTTATAATATTATTTTATTAGTATTATATTCTTGTTTGTGAACCTTAAATTTTTTATAATTCAATATACTATAAGTGTTTTAAATATATAAATCCAAAATGGGTATTCAATCAGGTAGATCTGGTTTTAGGTCCGTGGTTGGCAGTAATTATTACTGCCTATAGAGGAAACTAGGAAGCTACTGCGTTCAAAATCGAATCCAAATCAAATAGTAGAAATATTTTCCGAAGGATTTCAAAAAAAATTCTAAAAAACCTAAAATAAATATGAATCCAGATCTAGATAATTCTGATTCGGAAAGCAGCATTATTAGTGTAGCAAGTGTCAAACCCAACACTACTACAGAAGATGTAGCCATATTGTTAAAAAAATTTCAAAATGGTGGTGTAAGCCTGAATTCGTTGCTGGCTAACATTAGTGAAGAATATAATTTAAATTTACATATAGTTGATAATGATGACTTTACTATAGTGAAATCTCGAATAGTACAAAGGAAAAAAGCAACTACTCACATTGATACGTCACAAAAGGCGACGTCAAATCGTTTTTCAGCACTACCGTTGCCTAAGGCCAACCTGGCTCCTAGGAAAAAAGTTGATACTCCTCCATCTTTAAAGCATATTCCTTCCATCACTTGCCAAGACATAGCCACCGCTTCGTTTGTAAAAGAAGTAAATTCTTCTTTGCCAGAAGCCAAATTTAGCATTAAAAATGGGCGTAACAATACAGCTTTTATTAAGCCGGCGTCAAAGAAAGATCATGGATTGCTGTATAAACTTCTAGAAGATAATGGTGTGCCATCGTACACCTATCATTCAAAAGACGAACGAAATGTTACGGTGTTATGTCGTAGCCTGGTGATCGATGAAGCAGTTATATAAAATCCCTGATTTAGACATGCATTATTTTCTCATACGCATCAACTTTGCATTCGCGTAAATTTTCATAGTCGTTTTTCATTCTGTCTGGTACCCATGGTCTTATACTCGATCCATGGTAGTCATTTGCTATAGTTTCCGCCACAAAAATTTATTATCAGAAAAATAGTTGTGTAATATTTCTCCAATGTAATTTCCTTTGCTCAATTAGTTTTCGTACTTCCGATACTTTCAGGTAGATGTCCTACAATCGTCTATCAATTAGTAATATTTTTCCAGTGTAATGTCCTATGTTTAATTTATAATCATTAATCGCTATAAAATTGTCAGAAAACGGTTGTGTATTATCATTAATCCGTAAACGCGCTATTAATATATATAATTCGTTCCATTGTTTCGTAAGCAATGTTTCATTTTTTAAACTCTTTTCCAATTTCTATTACAAACTAGCAGTCCGACTCCTTAATGGGTATAATAGCTAACGATAATACGAAAATAAAATTTCCCCAAGAAACTACCTTACCGATTCGTTATTGACCGCATATAAATAGTGGTTGACAGCTAGCCTCACCCTTTGTTAGTCATTGGCTGTGGCCCATTTCTCGATGAAATTGAAATTGAAATGGAATCTGCAAATCGACTAAAAAATTTCAATCTACTCTGCTATCGTACTTGAGTAAATTTTGACAGATTGTGTTGAATTTCAAATAATATTTATTTCTCAATAATTATTTTTTCGTAATTAAATTTTTGTACAAGAAAATAAAGCAAAACAAAATAAAATATTTCAGCGAGAAACGTCAAAATTTCAATTTCATCGGCATTTTTGAGAAATGGGCCACGGCCTTTCTCATTGACATGAGTTCGATTCTTCTTATTGGATTTGCTTTTTTGACAGAAGGATGACGAAGGAGCTGATTATTGTAAAAATTAAAAATGTGCTTAAAATTTTCCATTAAATTTGTTTTAATTAGTTGAATTTTGTTTATAAATAGCAAAAATTGTGCATGTTAGTGTCAGTAGTGATATTTACTAAGTTACTTCAAATTAATAATAAAAAAAAGAATTTATGTGTTTGGTGATGTGTCGTTGTAGGATAATTCTAATAGAAGTCAATGAAAAGAAATAGATTACTTGTAATTGTTATTTATACCTCTCAAAGCAAAATTTTCTGTTTATTGATTGAATCTAAGTTAATGAAACAAAAAGTAATTATTACGGGAAGATGTTTAAGGTATGTCATCTTGATTTACAAAGAACAAATTTTATAAATTAAAGAAATAACATTTCTAACATTTAATACCATAAACTAAGATTTATTAGTTAATTTGTATCAATTAAAATTATAGTACCATATTCTCGGTGTGAATAGATTTAATAAAATTAATATACTTGAATTAGAGTAACATTACCGTAGTACAGTGTTTTTTTTAATATTTCCAATCGTTTCTGGAAATAAACGAGTTCAAAAAAAAACTTTTCTGTTCGTTTCGAATTTCATTGGTGTTTGTGCGGTTGAACAAAAAAACGGGGAAAACAGTTAACAATTCCGTTCATCACAGGCACGGGTGCCTAAGTTTCCATAATCCGGTTATCAAATATAAGAACGATTGGTGGGTTAAGTTGATTGTATAGAAACCAACCATATATAGTTTGGCAAGTTCCGCTATCAACAACGAACAGTGATAAAATTACCAGCCACATATGATAGAAAGCCTTACCGATACGTGTAGGCCTTACATTCTTCAATTTCGTTGTGCTTTTCTGTTCTTCGCGACCTAGGACTTGAGGGTGTACACTCTGATACGGGGTGACGGAGGAGCAACGGTACCTCATGGTCACCTAAACCGGTTACGCAACTACGATGATCAAATTATAGGCGGATTTAATGTACCGTAACAATATTAATAATACTATTTTACGACGCTTTATGCTGGATCATCTTGTTAACTAATTATTTATACTGGATATATTTATACACATTATTTATATTGGATCACATTATTATCATACAATCATATACGCCGTGTAATCAGTCAACATATACGCTCATTCACGGGATTCACCAGCTATATGTGTTTTTTGTTTATATGCTTCTTATTACGACGTACACTTGGATTCCGTATACGACTGCATTTGATTGCTTCAGCAGCAGTGCCATTTATCGTATGATCAATCATCACTTAGTTCGGAATAAGATGATTGGCTGAGGTCAGCCAAATAGAATGGAGATGGGAGTATGACGTCATTATGGGGTGAGTCTAATTTCATTTTGTACATATATACCTATGCGAGATGGATGTGTTTGTGGGTGTGTATATGTGAGGATGTGGGTATGGATGCGTGTGTTTATGAGCGTGGGTATGTGGGTGTTCATGTGATGCAAGTGCGTGTGACTCATTGCCAGTAGTTCATATCCTTTGTTTAAATCATTTCATTTGGACAAAGATCGAAGCGGTCTTATATCAGCAGATGAATTACATTAAAATTTTGATTGTTAATTGCCTATGTATTTCGCGACATTCTAAACAGAAAAATACAGTAACAAATTGGGATTTTAAATTTAACTTACACTATCTTTGGCCATAAATAAAAAAAAATTTTGCTAATTTTCGATACTTAAACCAACCAAAAAGAAAGGAATTTTCAGTTTGTTTTGTGTTTAATCAAAAGTAACACATAATAAAAAAAATTTACAAATATATAAAATAAAATATAATACATACAGTAATATTATATCAGTAATGTAATTAGTACTTAGACCAAACAATTTAAATGTCTGTTACTAGATGGCGTTGTTTCTAATGAAGTTTGTTCTAATTTATATAGTCATCGGAATGAAGAGATTATTCTCGTGCAATCCATATGCTTGAAAGCATCCATTTTGTGTAATTTAAAATTTTATTAAAAATAAAGAAAAATAACAAAATCAAGTCAATGAACAAGTGTTTTTATACAGTCCACTCGTCTCTATTTACCAAGTAACATTTTGGTTTAGACGGTAATTCATTTCCCATTTACAATTGCGTGTCAAATTAACTATTTAAATATTTTTTTTTAAACATATACAATTTGGAATTTTGTTTTTAAACACAAAAGTATCTGTAGATATTTTTGTTACGTTCTTGTGGTACTCTGAGGCATTTGGACAAAAATAAAAGATAACCAATTACCTCATATTAACAATCGTAATAGGGTACGGTTATTAATGTACAACACAAATAATGAAGTTATTAGCGTTAGCGTTTACCTAAGAATTTACAAAGAAAAAAAAAAAAAAATGATAAAGGGTAGAAGTTAAATTATAACAATGGCTGAATTTCCCCAGATGAAATTTGAGTAATTCCAAATAACCTATAGTTGCAGAATTTTAATATCAATTATGATAAAACGCCAATCACAATCCTATGCACTAAAACTTACCATTAATTACATAAATAACCAACCGTAATTATATATGATCTTAAGGCTGCATTTCAATAAATCAAGGCGATATATGCTTGCATGAACGTGTTTATGAGTGTGTGCGTGGGTAAAAGGTGCGTGTGTGAGTATGTACAAGTGTGTGTGTGTGGGTGTAGATGAATGTAATATAATACGGGGTTGGACGTGGTGATCGTGGTTCTTTCAAATATGGGGGTCGCCAGAGTCTGTTTAGTTCACTTGTATTTCTCTCTTACATCCGTTATTATCTCATGTTACGCATACATTACAGTTATTTGTGCTGGAGTAGCAGGTATTCTTCTCTCGATCCCATGGGCTGCAACTAGTCAGGGGCAAAAAAATAATCTCGCTAGGTACGCGACCTGCTAGGCCACTTCGTTGAGTTTCAACGAGTTAGCGCTTCAATATAACGGCAGTAATCAAAGGATTACATATTTCAACGTCAGAAGACGACATCATCAACGAGCTTAGAGCATACCTAGGTGTGGATCAGGTGATCAAGGTATCTAGACTGGAAACTGCATACAGCAAAAAGAACAACGCAAAATCTAATATCTTCATGGCTAGTTTCATCCCATCCGTTAAAAGAGAAGATATAATAAAAATTCGACACATGGCTTACCAAACCGTATCATGGCATAAAACACAAAACAAGGGCATTGTCCAATGTCACAATTGCCAGGGTTATGGTCATGTTTCATCCTGCTGCCAAATAAAACATAGGTGTGTAAAATGCAAAAATAGTCACGATCCAAGTGCATTTTCACTTAATGAACAAGATAGAGTTTCAAGACAGCCCTTCTGCGTCAACTGTGGCGAACTTGGTCATCCAGCGAATTATAAAGGTTGTTCTTTATATCAAAAATTAGTTGCAGCAAGAAAGTTGAAAAAGCAACAAACAAGAACACCAAACAACAAGAAGCATTTATTTATAGATCCGTTAATAGCACCATTAATAAAAACATTCCTTTTGCAGACGTAGTCAAACAACAATCTGGACAAAGAGGAGATGCTGTACCGACCCCAACTTTAACAACATTAACAAAGACCAAATATCTATGTCATCGTTCATGGAAATATCCGTGGACTTATTTGGTGTAAGCACCAAGACACTTTTGGAGAAGGTCAGATCCTTTCTCCCACAATACAAGAAAATAGACAAAATTGAAGGAAGACAAACGAATCGTCTTCTTGTCATTTGTAATAGATTTATGTGATGGCTAATTCCATACATACAAGACTCCTAAATTTAATGCCGAATCGACTTTTTGAAATCATTTCAACAAATTTCAACTCCATAGCAGCACGTCATAAAAGAATGGAACTTCATGGAGTACATTTTCTTGTAGCCAACCCTAACAAAATTGTTTTAGTGAATGAAACTCATCTCAATCCTAGACACAATGTCACACTTCCTAATCATTCGTTTGTTAGAAATAACTCTGGCTGCGGCACTGGTATTATTATACCAAACAATATCTCATACAAATTAAATCCCAGTCTCAATATTGGTAAATCTTCAATGACACCAATCGAAATTTCATTTAAATCTTCTCAATTATCCTAAAACTTAATTCTCATTTCGTGCTATTTCCACCCGTTGCATTTCCCCACGGTTGCGGAAGTACACAGCTTTCTTGCATCTCTTCACCAATCTCTCACAATCGGTGCCTTTCATCGCTGGTGGAGACTTCAATGCACGTTCTTTCAAGTGGGGTGACACTGGTAGTAACAAAATTGGTAGGATTACTGATCAATGGTGGACAAACAATCCACACTTTTTCAATATCTTCTATCCACCAAATCCAACAAGGTTGTAGAGCCACCTTGACTTTTTCATAACTGGTAATCTCAATTCACTCTTTGATGTAAATCATAATTCTCAGTGTTACACTTTAACTTTTTATTCCGACCATTATCCGGTCCATCTGAAGTTAACTCACAGCACTCCAGGTCTTTATGAAAATAATTTTCAAAAAGTCGAATATTCATCATTCCATGACAAATTCCATGATAAATTCTACTTTTCAAGAAAATTCAAGAAAAGTAAGTCCTATATCATACAACAATCTTCATTCTATGCCTTAAATCGTAAAAAAGATGTTAAAAATCCGTTCGAATTGGAGCAGACAACTTAAACGGTTGCATCTTCATTTTTTTAATACCTCAAATACAGAATACCAAATTCTAAACTCAAAAATTAATTGTATCTCAAATATGATTAAAAATTATATAGAGAAGGTGCTTGAATATCGTTTTAAAGCTTCGTTAAAGAAAATTGTCCCGTCCAATAATATGTTTCGTCAAATTAATCAAATAACCGGCCGGAAGAAAGGTTATTCCACCATAATTGTAAATGATTCCGACAATGTTATTGACAGCGATGAGCAAATCAAAACTCTTTTCGCGAATCACTACAAAAATCTTTTTAAAGACCGTACTCCAACCTCTCCCGACACGAACCCCGACTTAATTGAAAATACATTGAAAGATTTATTTGAATCTAACCGTTCATGCAAAAGCATTCCTCTTCTCACAATTGATAATCTTAAGGCAATTATCAAAAATTTAAATAATAAAAAGTCATATGGAAACGACCTTATTTCCCACTTCGTGATTAATAAATTTCCCGATATCACCCTAGAGCTTCTGCTTGCAATATTTAATTGCTGTATTATATCTCAATATTTTACGAACTCCTGGAAAATCTCCAAATTAATAAATATTCCCAAAGTCAGAGGTAATTTTAAAATTCCCCAGCATACACCTATTTCTATGCTTTCCAACATAGGAAAAATATTGAAAACTCACATGTGTGATTCCATTCTTAGTTTCACTGAAGATCTAAAAATCATCGCTGATTTTCAATTCGGATTTAGAAAACAACATTCTACCACGGATGCTTTAACTAAACTCCATCATGACATTACCACTGAACTTAATCATAGAAACTGTACTTCTGTTCTAAGTCTGGATCTAAAAAATGCCTTTGATTCAGTCTGGCTAAAAGTCTTACTATATAAGCTTATAATTTATGGTTTTCCATCCTCAATCATCATTTTTCTGAAATCATTTCTCTCCAACAGGTCATTTAAAATTGCATATAAAAATCTGATTTCTGGCCTCTTTCCCATGAGAAGATGTGTACCACAAGGCTCTGTTTCAGCCCCTCTTCTTTATTCTCTGTCAATAGCTGACATCCCTAACACTTCATGTTTCTGCAAACTAATTCTTTACGCAGATGATACCCTTTTATATGCAAGTCATCACTCGCCCAGATCAGCCATCAGAGAGGTTAAATCTGCTTTTGATAATATATCAAGGTTTTATTCAAAATTGGGTATTGAAATAAATACGAATAAAACAAAACTCATTTTTATTAGAAACTCTGCTCCAAAGAGTCCTGGAATCGTTTTCAAAATTAAAGACCTTTCAATAGACATAAACGGCACTATCGTATCACCATCCACTTCCATTAAATACCTAGGTATATACTTCAATCTTTTTTAATTCAACCCACATGTATTCAAAATTCAAATAGAGCGTATCATATGATTTATTCAATTTTTAAATATCCAGATGGTCTATCAACTTCAACTAAATTATTAATTTACAAGCAGTTGATTAGACCGATAGTCACTTATGCCTTCCCTGTGTGGTACACGCTTTTGAAATCCCACATGGCTCTCCTATTGCTACAGGAAAGGAAGATCCTGAGACGTGCTACAAATACGTATAGACGTACGGACAATAAATACGTTTCGAACGATCAACTTTATTTCAATGCAAATCTTAACCCATTAGATCAACATCTGATCAAGTTATTGATAAACCACAATAACAGAATTATGTCTCACCCAAATAGACTTCTCACTCAATGTAAGGACGATTTCCAGAATAAGCACGATACTCAGGCTGATTTCATTTTATCCTTCATTACTCATGGCAGTAACAGACTGGTACTAGCATATGTTCCGAAACGAGGTCTCCTTCTACTCTGGAAGAAGACCGGGGTTTCATTATGGTTAACGGACATATTTTGCTTTGCTTCGCCCTTTTCCTCCTTCCCTCACAACCGCATTAACTCAACCATCTCCTACAGGCTCTTCTTTTAACTTTTTTCGTTACAGGGACTCAACGCTACGGTGCTGGCATGCAGTGTGAAAATAAAAATTTTAATTTAGTTAAAGTAAATGAAATAATATCTCTTTTAGAATATTTCTTTTTATATATTCGTAGTTATAATTTTATTGTATTTATTAGGCTCAATTCTAGTCTTAAGTTTTCAATTACATACTTTTAACTATAAATATGAATTATAAAATGAAAATTGCACCAATAAATGAAATGAAATGAATGAAAAAAATCTTGCATAGACCAGATTTTGTTTTTTATTTTATTTTTGACCATCTCTATCTAAATAGTCAATAAACATTTTGGTTAACGTCTGTTCTAGTGACATTTCTGCATAGGGTCTTGATGAAACTTTTGCAAAGGATCCAGGTTCACTTGAAAATGGAACATCTGGATTCATTTCAAAATTAGACAAAATGGTAGGGAGTCACCTCTAAGTTTAAATCTTCAATAACTTCTAATCCCGGCTTATGATCTTATTGAAACTTGGTATTTGAAACGGACCTCTGAAAAAAAAAATTTTAGTCGGAAGTGACAAACCGAAAATTGGAATGCAAACTTGTTATGCCCACCAAATTACGTGATGTCTAAAAGGTATCGTTTATAAAAATCTAAAATGAGAACAAATTTAGGTTCTGTATAGGTGGGTTGACAGGAAATTGGTTCTTTGTAGTTAACAGCCCTGGCTGCACTAGCAGTAAAGAATAATTTCCTACTCAACCCACACTTTTCCATTTTTCATATATGATGCGACATCATTACATTTTTCATTAACAATCAATCAGTATACCTAATCTTCGGACTCCCTGTAAAACATCAAGGTTATAATAGTTTTTGTTATATACTTGCAATCTCTTTACAAACGTTTCGAATTTTATTTGTTTTTTTAGTTTGCTTAAATAAAAACGAAACAAAAGAGATGATATTATGTGATTAATTGTATATAAATTAAACACAACTGGTTTTATCATAAATTATAAATTTATTGGTTACAACAATATGCACGACGAGTTAAGAGAGATGCAATAAACTCTTCTTTCTCTGTTGTTTAGAGTAATTAAAAATTATAAATAGAAAACATATTTTTCAATGTTCATAATAAATTTTGTTAAATTGATTTATTGTTAAAAGTATTGGTTTTTATTCTAACAGTGTTAAATTTTTGTTGCCATATATTAAGTTTTGTGTGTGTTGAGAAGTTTACTAGCTGCAATTTTATTAAACATCCAACAAATAATCCAAATAAATCTCAACATTTTGGATTTATTTTTAGTAACATATTTTTGTTGTTTGAAATAGAAAATGGCTTCGAATATAGCGAGACCATTGTTGTACCATTC
Source organism: Diogma glabrata (assembly GCA_963693315.1). NCBI lineage: Eukaryota > Metazoa > Arthropoda > Insecta > Diptera > Cylindrotomidae > Diogma > Diogma glabrata. Next base: position 141,990,501 of record OY856187.1, read on the forward strand.
TGGATATTGAAACAAATAAATCGATAGTGGCTGAAAAATAAGTACAAAGGATGAATATGATGTGTCTGGATGGTCTGAAATTATATTCAAAAAGATGAAAATAGCTCGTCAAAAGTTCTTTTCAAAGTAAATAAGAAGTTGCACATAAATAATATATTTAGCTTAATTTGTAAGTAAGCGTATACAAATTGAGCTCGTCGTCAATACTTAAACATGATATATTTATTCCAACGCGCAACATTTATGTACAAAGTAGTATGTGAGGAAATTTTAGCCTTTTAGGATGCAACAGCTAACCACCTTAATGATATCACAGTATTTTATGATATGTGATTCTTTTTTTTAGGAATGCAACCTGTAACAGCTTTCAATCAACATATATTCATATGTTCCACAGGGCTGGATTTGGAAGAAAGAAATAATGTAATGTAAGCACTTTTTATTTAATTTACATAACTTTTGTATTTTAGTTCCTTTTTTTTGTATTAAATTATTACATTTTTTTTGTTAGCTAAAATTTTGGTGAGTAAAATTACTCGATAGTATTTTGTTAGTCAAAATAAAGATAGTATTTTAAAGATTTTTCCTTGGTAAAGTCCGCGCATGGTCCGTACATCCATTTATGTATAAAATTAGTAGTTTTCCCTTGGATAAATAGATACCGTAGGTATCTATTATTAATTTAAAAAGAGCTTCGTTTTAAACTTGTTAAAAATGATACTCCTAGTATTTATACCAAGTTTAATTGAAATCAATTATCAAGAACTGATGTTATTGAAGCTTCAAATAAGCAGGTGTGCGGGAGACCCCCCACCACTTATCCCACTACTGTCCAAAAACTAATCAGTTCTTTGTCATTTAAGTTTCCATATTTTTTCAAAGTGTCATTAAAATTGATTTACTAATGAAATCTGTATGCTCACAACCAACTATAAAGCCAAAGTGTGAAATTTCAGCAGTTGTGGGGTACCACCCCCGCCACTTTGATCAATGTGTCCCAAAAGATGATCATTATCTTCTCATCACTTATTGAAACCTTTTCCATAAGTTACATCATAATCACTTTATTATTGTAGGCAGTAGTATGCATAAAGATATTCAAAAAGAAAAAATTGAAAAACTTGCAAAACAATAATTTTTATCGGGAGTGATAAACCGGAAAATGGGAGCCGTACTGTAACGTAACTCTTATGAGCCGTACTAAATGTTCATGTACCAAATTTCATCCAATTCGATTATCAGGTACAGATGTTATTGAGCTTGCAAAAAACAGGTGCTCTGGGGACCTACTTCACTCTGTTCACCATCGTTCAAAAACTAATCAGTTCCTTGCCATACATATTTGCATCTTTTTCCAAATTTAAATCTTCAATACCTTCTAATCCCGACGTATGCTCTTATTCAAACTTGGCATATAAGGTTTTAGTAATGTTTGTCACTTCCAGCGTGTCACTTCCGGTTAAAAAGTGTTTATCGCTACTGTAGTCTTCAATTACCGATCGATTTTCATGAAACGTTATTAAAAACTTTTAAGTAACATGGGAATGATTTCATCATCTTTTGGAGTACATTGGATAAAGGATTGGGGTGCACCATAAGGGGATAAAGTGTTGGGGTCCAAGGCGACTTTTTTCACTATGCTTTCAATGTTTGTTGGGAGCATACAACATTCGTTCGTGAAAGAATTTTGATGACACTTTGGAAAAAGGTGCAAATATGTATGGCAAGGAACTGATTGATTTTTGAGCGATGGCGAACAAAGTGGTGGTGGTCCCCCGAGCACCTGTTTTTTTGAAAGCGAAATAACATCTGTTCCTGATAATTGAATCGGATGAAACTTGGTACATAAACATTTAGTACGGTTCACAACAGTTCTGCATCCCATTTTCCGGTTTGTCTCTTCCTTTTAAATTTTTTTTTTTACTTTTTCTCGCACAACATAATTTATGTTTGTTGGGATACTACTGCTTTCTTTAATATTTTTCTAACTAAAACTGCGCGAAATATACAACATTGGTTAGCTTTTAATTAAAGTATTTGATTGATATTTGCTCATTATATATTAGCACTATGTTTCCATAACTATGGTGAAGTCCGCCTATTCATCAGCGTCGCAATATTTTTTCTATGTTTGTTGTGGAATAAAAAATTTAGTTGTAGAAAAATAAACTTAAAGATGAAATTCCTTAACAGAAATTTAAGAAAAAAAAAACAGTAATATATGGGACACTCCCCGTCAATTGAAACACTGCTCCAGACATTTTTTAAAGACATGGAAGAAAACGCTCTAAGGCTTAAATTTTTTGTGTTGACTATGGCTATCAAATGCCGTGAGCCGTTTAAAAAAATTTTCAAAATGGCGGTCTTAAATGATCGCCGCTTAGATCTAAATAATAGAATCACCATTGCAGTTTGGCTGCCAACACAAATTTCAGATTTAAAAATAAGTGTTTTTGGGCTTAAAATGTTGGTAATGCTACGTAGTTTTGAATTCCGTATGGCGTTTAAGTTTTTTTAAAATGGCGGCCTGAAAATATGGAAAATGGCGACTTTGCGATTAAAAAGATACGTTTTCGGAATTAAAATGTTAGCAATGATAGATAATTTCAAATGTTTTACAGTGTTAAAGTTTTTCCACAATGGCGACTTGAAAATATGGAAAATTGTGCTTTTTTCTGCGATTTTACAAGATCATGGCTGCGAACAAAAATTTAAGATTTCAATAGATAAGGTCTTGGCCTTACAATATTGGTAATGATATGTAGTTTCAAATGCTAAATGGTCTTTAAATTTCTTTTTCAAAATGTCGGCTCGATAATAAGGAAAATGGCGATTTTGCGAAATTTCTGTCTTGTTTTCGCTGACAACAGAAATTTAAGATCTTAAAAGATGCGTTCTTAGACTTTAAATGTTGATACTGATACGTTGTCTAGAATTCCGTAGGGTGTTTAAGTTTTTTTCAAAATGGCGGCTCAGTAATATGGAAAATGGCGATTTTGTGAAATTTTTGTCTTGGTTTGGTTGCCAACACAAATTTAAGATGGCAAAAGATGTGTTCTTAGGTTTAAAATGTTGGCAAAATTACATTTTCTGGAATTCCGTGGGTATTTCAGTTTTTTTTTTCAAAATGGTGGTTCGATAATAGGGAGAATGGTGACTTTTTGAAATTTCTGTTTTGTTTTCGCTGCCAACACAAATTTAAGATCTGCCAACAGAAATTTCGCAAAATCGCTATTTTCTTTATTATCGACCCACCATTTTGAAAAGGAAATCTCAAGACCATAAAGCACATGAAACTCCGTATCATTACCAACATTTTAAGCCCAAGAACTTATCTATTAATATTTAAAATTTTTGTTGGCAGCCATAATCTCGTAAAATCGCAGAAAAAAGCGCCATTTTCCATATTTTAAAGTCGCCACTGTAGAAAAACTTTAACACGGTAAAGCATTTCAAACTTTGTATCATTACTATTTTAAGCCCAAAAACGTATCTTTGAGTCAAAAACCAAAACTAAAAATAAATTTTAAATTTAATCTCAAACTTGTTAAAATATAAATAAAAAACTTCACGATACCAGAAATATCGAATTTGTGAAGTCAATAATTTGTTTTTCTATTTTGCGTCTAAAATAAAGTCATTTCGATACCCAAATGCGTATCGAAATGGCCTTCATTAAGATACGCAAAGTTTTGTTTTTTAAGGTTGGTCACATTGGTCATACAAACGTCAGTGAAAGTTAAAACGAATAATTATATAAATAAAATTATTCTTATTAATTAATCCTATTATTAAAAAATAATCTAAATTAGTGTTAAATATTTTAATTAATTAAAATAATTAGTAATAATAACAAAATTTCAAATTGACTATATTTTAATAAAATTCACATTTTATGAAAGCTAGTTTTGCAACAAAAAAATATATAGAAATATGATGAAACGCAGAGCTTACTATTTTGAATTGAAATTTTTAGAAATTTTCTTTAAAACATTAAAACATAAAAAATATTTTTTAAAATTTCAAGACAAAAAATGCAAAATAGAAAAAATAGTATAAAAAACTCGTTTCATAAGACGTTTTATCGCACTTATCCTTTAGAAAACTCCCCGCTGCGCGGGTCGTTTTCTAAACAGATTGCGTGCGATAAAATCGTCGATTATGAAACTAGTTTCTTAATATACTATTGTGCAACTAAAATTTTAAAAATAACATTTGTTTTTGAATACAAAGATAGCTTATGTATGTGACATCTCAACAAACATTTTCTTTAATCTAAATTCTAAAGTTGAATGGTTGAAAACTTGGGTTCGGACATTCTTCATTTTATCAATTGACAGGTAAAGCCTGTCTTTGATAATTTGTATACTGAAAACAATTGCTATTATGTAAATCAAGCTTGTTATATGTGTCGTATTCAACAAATTGATGTTATTGTAGTTAAATTGTTAATTTTATTGTAATAAGTTTTAAATTTTAATTCATAATTTATGATTTCCAATCCCTGCTTTTTCTATGATTAAAGCGGGAAAATATTTTATAGAGATTGAAATTCATTATTCTTTTCAATTCAAAATTTGTATTACCATTGTTGGACTTGGGCACAAGTTTTGTCTTAAAACAGCTATAAAAATCAGTATTTAAGTGATTAATATAACTAAAGACTGACTTAAAAACTGTGATTATTTAGGAGTTTGAGTTTCATTTTAAATTATATATCTATCTAATGAGAAAATTGGCACATCTTTTTATTTTTTGGCATTATTTACATTCTTTACATTCTTTACGTTCTTTACACTGATTTTTGGAGATGTAAAGAATGAATTTTTTACATGTAAAGAATTACGTAAGTTACTTTTTGTAAAGAATTTGCACAACACTGCAAGTAAGAAAGAACTTCAAAAAAATTATTAGCATATGGCAATTTGCATGTATTTCCATTATGGAAAATTTAATTGGAATGTGTCACTAAATCTACAAGTAGTCCTCTCAATTGTATAATAGTAGAAGAAAACTTTCATCCCATATTAGACCTTGAAGGTTGCATGAAACTCAATTTAGTCCAAATAGTCAACATTATGTTTAATTTAGAAATATTACTTAGGACTAAGCATGAACTAATTCAATTATGTAGTAGTGTTTTTGAATGCATGGAGCAAATACAAGGTGTTCATAAGATAGTCCTAAAAGAAAATTCAATTCCAATTATGAAATATAGAAAAAATACCATCGCATTGCATGACATATGAAAAAAGAAGTTAGACTCGTTAGTAGTTAAAGGAGTAATTTTATCGGTCTCCCATCGCACAGATTGGGTAAACAATTTGATATCGGTTAAGAAGCTGTAACGACCAACAAAAATCTGTTCAGCAGACATTTTCTTTTAAAATCTAAAACAAACAGTCCTCACAGTAATCATACCTTCATTCCGTACTATAAAACAACTTAAGATCATTTCATAAATAATATCTGACCGTATACAACGTTTCACTTTTTAAATAATTTCATCTTTTATTTTATTCATTCATATTGTATATCTTTCATTACAACTCAATTAACGGATCTTATGTTTCGATATATAATCAATTGTTGTTTTATTTTATTTTTTTTATGTGAAACAAATATATTTTGTTACAGATAACGAAATAGAGTATATCAATTCTACGCTGGTGTGTTGATTTTGCCATATTAGATAAAGTACTTCTTTTTGTGATGTTTTGGCTGAAATATGTATACTTGAGAATAATCCGCAATAATAATACTTGATTATATTTTGAAGGACCTTATTGTTGTGTTTTGATGGTGTGAGACGGTTTGTTTGAAAATTTTTCTCTGTCGGTTTCGATTGTTTTTTAAAGGCAGATTTTCAATGAATGGGTAATGTTTATTAGAAAAATGACACACTAAACATAACGATGAGATAAATGGATTTTTTTTATTGAAAATAAAATCGTTCAGTGAAACGTTTTTTATTAAAATTTTAAATTAAGTTTTAACTTCAAAGTCGATTTTTGGTTTTGTCGGATAGAGTCGGTTCTCCTTCATTTTTTATAATATTATACATTTTTACATTACATTACATAATCTCGCCAATTAATATTGAAAACTTAACCAAGAAGTAAACAGTACAACGGTTTTAGAGTAAGGTAGTTTTGAATATTGCCGTTTGTTAATGCTTTTTGAAGTGAAACTTCTTTATCGGCGTATGAGAGAAATTTTAAAGCAGCATAAAATTTAAAAAAATCGTCACGATTTTCGGTTATGTTGTTTTTTTATAAATTTTAATTTTGTTTTGATAATTTTATTTTTATTAACAGAGCATGCGCAATGAAAATGCTTTTACTCATGAGATCCAAGTTTGTATGAATATTTATTTTGAGAAAAAAAACATTTATTTTTGAAATACTTTTTCCTCAATGAAAAAATTAAAAATTTCTTAACTTTTTCCTCATGATTTACTAATCATGAGGAAAAAGTTAAGAAATTTTTAATTTTTTCATTGAGGAAAAAGTATTTCAAAAATAAATGTTTTTTTTCTCAAAATAAATATTCATACAAACTTGGATCTCATGAGTAAAAGCATTTTCATGGTGTTCACGGTGGTCATGGTGGTCATGGTGGTCATGGTGGTCACGGTGGTCAAGGTGGTCATGGTGGTCATGGTGGTCATGGTGGTTATGGTGGTCACGGTGGTCATGGTGGTTATGGTGGTCACGGTGGTCGTGGTGGTTACGGTGGTCATGATGGTCATGGCGGTCATGGTGGTCGTGGTGGTCAAGGTGATCATGCTGGTCATGGTGGTAATGTGGTCACGGTGGTCATGGTGAATTGCAGTGTATCAGAGAAATCTACGAAGATATATACTCCCAAAACAATTGGTTATCAATAATCGGCGTTTTTTCCTAAGCCTAATTCTCTACTGAGAATTGAGCTACCTACATTTTAAAGCATTGTATTTCTATTAAAAAATAATAATAAAAAGTTGCTCAAATCTCATGAGGGAAAACCTCATACATTGTGCATGCACCATTATTTATTTAGTATTGTACTAAATGTTATATGAGTCGGATGTGTCAATTGTAGATGGTGGTCATGGTGGTCATTGTGGTCATGGTGGCTATGGTGGTCATGGTAGTCATGGTGGTAATAGTGGTCATGGTGGTCATGGTGGTCATAGTTGTAATGGTGTTCAAGGTGGTCACGGTGATCATGGTGGTCATGGTGGTCATGGTGGTCACGGTGGTCATGGTGGTTATGGTGTTCATTGTGGTCATGGTGGTCATGGTGGTTATGGTGATCACGGTGGTCACGGTGGTCATGGCGGTCATGGTGGTCATGGTGTTCACGGTGGTCATGGTGGTCATGGTGGTCATGGTGGTCACGGTGGTCAAGGTGGTCATGGTGGTCATGGTGGTCATGGTGGTTATGGTGGTCACGGTGGTCATGGTGGTTATGGTGGTCACGGTGGTCGTGGTGGTTACGGTGGTCATGATGGTCATGGTGTTCACGGTGGTCATGATGGTCATGGCGGTCATGGTGGTCGTGGTGGTCAAGGTGATCATGCTGGTCATGGTGGTAATGTGGTCACGGTGGTCATGGTGAATTGCAGTGTATCAGAGAAATATACGAAGATATATACTCCCCAAACAATTGGTTATCAATAATCGGCGTTTTTTTCCTAAGCCTTATCTACCCAATTTCTGTGAAGTTATAAATAGTAGAAAAATGATATGTCATAAAGAAGTTTCACTTCTTACCTGTGCACTCTGGTACACACACTACTTTTTTTTTAATAAAAGGAAGTTTGGCAATTGTTGCTGGATTTGAGTGTTTTGGGTAATAAAGTGGTTTGCATCATTTACAACTGCTGTGATATAAGGCCATACTGATGCTTTTATGGCTATATTGATACATATGTGTATTATCAATTTGGATGCTGGGGTTATATTTCAATGTTGTGATAAATTTTCATCAATTCTGTTGCTACTAATCGTATAAGCTGATTGTTTTATGGAAAATTTAATTGGTTCTTGCTTACAAGAGGATTTGACGTACTACAGTCAACACCTTATGCTAATTTTTTTTTTATCTATACTACTATTATTCTTTTAGGTAGAGTTCATATAAAAATCTGCTTATTGCAACGTGCTTCATCTCGGAATTTCGGAAAAAATTTTGGTGCCAAACGACTATATATGATAAGCGGAGACGGAACATATGAGGTATAACAGAATAATCCAGCCTGCTCACGGTCGAACTTTTCAACCTACACCAAAAATATTTTGTGTGTATATTGCGGCAAACAATCTCTTAGACAAGTTCGCGAACTGACCATATCGGGGTACCATTTAAGCGGCTAGAGCCTTCAAAGTCGAATAATTTAAATCATAATGTTTAAGTAAACTTGATAAACATTGCATATTTAAACTATTTTTGATTATTTTTTTCAGAATGAAAACCTCAGTTCCGGTTCCTGAAAAATCAGCTGTTTTATAAATGTACTGAGCTTTGTTGTCCTCGGTATAGATGAAAATGAAAAAGTTCGCAAATGAAAACTTTTAACGTAGATAAAACATAAATTTTTTTAAAATTTAAAAAAAAAATTATTTAAGTTCAGAGGTTGACCCTGGAGCTGTTAAAACGAAAACAAACTCAAACGGCCATGCTTTCATCATTTATGACCTTATGTCGTTTAAACTTATACCAGCTGTTAGATAAAGTTCTCAACTATAACCTCAGAGATTTTCAGCTTTCTAACCTAAGAGATTTCAATGTAATTAGCATTATACCTAATGCATGCCATTCAATTACAACAACAAATTCCATAAAAATATAAAAATAGCCCATAGAAATATTATATAAATTTTCTTTTGTTGCTTTTTTTGAGTTTTTATAATTTCTTGGCAAAAATTAAAAAAAAAATTAAAACAAAGCTGAGTTATCATTATTTTAAATTAACGAATATTTTCTTTGTCTATTTGGAAATGATTTAGTTGAAATGAATATAATATGTATATTGATTACACATTTACAAAAGTTTTCCTCAATTGATAGATATTTGTATTATTTGAGGTTTAAAAGTTCATTGATAATTTTTGATTATAAATTATGTGTTGTGGTATTGTTGGTATGACGTAGTGAGAACGTTTATTTGATTTTTGGTGGATTTAATATGTTATTAATAGTAATTTTAACAAAATTAAATGAAACTGTTCCAAAATAGCATTGATAAAGTTGTTTCGTTGTATTCCATTTGGTTCGATATTTTTTGAAATTATTCTGTTTCTACTTAAATTTTTTATGTAAACCAATCTGACACATCTAATTCTATTTGTACACAAAACTGTCTGACCCCGAAATCTACCTATTTCTAGCGGATATACGTTCTGCTTGAACTTTTCTTAAAAATTTTATATATGTACATATTTTTTGAGGTTTTGGTCCTAAAATGGTAAATTAAATTAAATTGAGATAGAGATTTTCCTGGGATTTTCCATATTTTTTTATCCTTTTAACATCCCGCTATAAACAAACACCAATGGAGAACTTCGTATTGGTTTATCCAAACCCCCTCAATGAGTGCATTAAACGGAAACACTTTATGATCGTCACTTCTGATGATTTTATTTCAAGAGTCTGGTAAAACCGTATTTTCTGGAATAGGCAGATTTAGTTAGATCAGCAATGATCATTTTTGTACATTTGTCACCCCATTTGGAAGATACCAATTCAAACGACTACCGTTTGGCAGAACTTTAACACCAGAAGTATTTAAAAAAAAAGGTGAAAGAAATTTGTGAATCAATATAGTGAGTGTAGAAATATACTTCGATGATCTCATTATAGTAGGGAAAAATCTCGAAGATCATGACAGAATATTAAAACACGTGTTAGAACGTGCTAAAAAATATTGTGTCATATTTAATCCCCATAACAAACACATTTCAAACCGTATTCCAAAATGCAACTTACGAGTTTGAGAGCAATTCAAACTGATACCTTTAAACTCTCTACAAAATAAATACTTTTTAAAAATAATTTTTTAATCCAATTTTTGTAGTCCAATTTAAAGCTTAAAAGTAACATAATACATCACTTTTTCCTGTGAAAAATAACTTGATATCCATCAAAGGCGTTTCTAAAGCTAACAAACAAAAATTAGAAGAAACAAACTGTAAAGCTGTAAATTGAGAATTTTATAAAGCTTTGCCGAAAAAATTTTATAGCAAAAAAGCCTTCATACATTTATTATACAGTACAGAGCTTTGTTTTAATTCTCAATCTAACTTTTTCCTTATTTTTTATTAGCACCGAGACATAAAATTCTATATTGACTACTATTGTTTCACTCCAGGAAAAAAAACAGGATTGAATACAAACTTTATCATATAAATTAAAAAATTTGCAAAACAACCATGAAAGCTTTTGTAGTTATAATCGTATACACTATAGACGGAACGAAAGGAAATTATGAATAGAATTAATTATTTTATACTGTAATGTTTTTCCATTCCATTTTCTATAAAGTTTTGAGGCATGTATTTGTATGTGTATGTTTGTATACATCACAACAACATAGGAAACACAAAAACTCTATTTACGATCAAATAGATATGCATATAAACATGGCTTTCTGTTCTATGAAAGTTTTACTTCCATGTCGTTTTTTGTTTAATTATTTTGCAGTTTCAAAAATACTATATACAGTTAAAGTTATAGAAATTGAGCTTTTGAGTAATTTTAATTATCAGATGTTTATTTTAAAAGTTTTGATTTATTTTGACAAGTTTTTTGAAAAGTTTGTATTTAAGATAACATAATTGATGTTGTAATTTTAAATGGTTTGTACAAGTTTTATTATGATTTTCGATTAAAGTAACCACAAATTTTGACTGTAATTTTTAACTAAATTATTTTATTTAAAGTTTTATTCTAATAGAGAAAAGCTTATAACAGGATAGCCTTCACGACACAGGGAATTTGCTAGATGTATTTGAATCATATCGACGGAATGTTAGTTTAAGTGATAAGGGTCACCAGAATCAGTGCATTTTGAAACCATAACGGGAAGATGAACCAAGCCGGCATGGTCCTAGGAAAGAGTCGTACATAAGAATAGCCTATCCATCCAAGGACACACGTGTGCTAAATGTCATCTGACTACGTGGGAGTTGACTTTTATCATTAAACTCTGGAGCCCGGATTCTTTCCATTTTAAATCACAAAATTTTCCCCAGCACAGAGCATGACTGAGTGAACACTTGACGAAACCAAAAATTGAATCAAGACATGTCACCTAAATTCTAACCCAACCAAAATACTTAAATTTATCTAAATCTGTAGGCTGTAAAATTTTATAAATTTTCAAACAAACCCGAATCAATACCAATTGACGATTCAGCAGCCAAATTCTGTAACTGTGAAGTGGGGAAGTGCTAAGTTTTTTATCACTTCACCGCAAAAATATCTAAGTGACTGAAGTTTTTTAACAATAAAGTTAACACTGACGTTTTGTTTGGCAATAAAACGAAACCATTTCTTTTGTTGTTATTGACATTATGTCAAAAAACAGCATAACGTCAATACGATTTGATTTTTAAAAATTGCATTTCTAAATTAAATGCAGATTAATTTTACAAAGCTAATTTCTAAAATAGTTATATATATTTAAATTTGTAAAAATTTACGTTTAAATTGCGTTGAAACTTAAAATAAACATTTAATTTTTTGTATATTTGACGTTTGACATTGCTGGGCTTGCTATTAGATTTTTTAACACTCTAATCGCATATAGAATCGCAAAAATGGTAAAATGATAAAAAATTAATGATAAAATGGAAATGAAGAAATTTTTAACACTTCACCACTTCACAGTTACAGAATTTGGCTGCAGATGTAGAAAATATCAAAAACTAGAATACAAATAGACCAAACCATTGCTCTCTTCATAAAACTTTGACCAGTCGGACAGATGTTTCTCATTAACCAGACGAACGATAATGAATTATCTATAATAGATTCTAGTCCCATAAATATTATGTCATTATGACAAATGAAGATGGCTGTCGTATTTTTAAGTTGTAAAATGAAAATGTATGTGTGTGTTGGCATTTGTAAAGAAGGTGTCCATTTCTACCATTTTCTAACGATAAAATTCATAAATTTTAAATATTTGGCTTACATATACAAAATAATATTAATTTAAAAAAAAATAAATTTGAATATCAATAAACCGACATGAAAAATGACAAACAAAATATATGAAATAAATATATAATAATTTTTGAAGTGAAAACTTCTATATGCGCGTTGAGAAATTTTCTATGGGGAAAAATTTATATATTCGTGTTATCATTTTCAAATCAGGAAAATATTTTTAAAAATGAAACACATCTATCATTTCTTAACGTTTCAAATTGCGATGTGGATATCGCGCTCGACTGATGTTCTATAGGTCGTGAGTTCAATTCCTGGACTGATATATTTTTTTATTGTTTTTTGTTAATTTTTATTAAATACCATTAAAACAATTTTTTTTATTCATAAATTCATAAAAATAATAAAAATTTCTTTATACGAATTTTAAAAAATTGATCTATACTGCAGTTTTTTAAAGTTATATTGCTACTGTCTTTTGCAATGTGTATTCGATTCATCATGCTAAATAAATATTGAATATATATAAAATTGAAAGTATGTCTGTTTGTCCTTTATGCACTAATACATTAATAATCATGAAAATTTGGGAAGCTGTGGTGTACACTTAATTTGCTTTTTATTTAACTATCGTTTTAAACGATAGCTTTGATCAATGTTTTTTTTGTTGAACATAATTTTTTTATGAAATTAACAATAACGTAAGAAACAATTACATTTGTATATCAAAAATATATGTATTGGAATTTAACACATCATGATGTTACAAATTTTATCATCTACACCAAATATGTTGTTGGTTTGGAATGGTATGTAGTACATGTTTATAAAATTAAGTGAAGACTTAATACTTGTAACTTCAAACTTGATAACATCGATTATATCGATTTAATGCCCAAAATTGCGAGACGGAAATCGCACAAATTCTATACAAAGAAGCATAGCTTATGTATGATTAAACATTTTTTTTTTAATAAAATGTGATGTGTAGTAGGCATTACAATATGTGTCACAACAACACATAAAAACCTTTTAAGACCAAGGTCCCACAACAACATGCGTTCTAAGGATGTTAATGGACGCAAATCTGTTTTTTTTTGTTTTTTTTAATATTTTTTGTTAAATAATGGATAACTAAACCATAAATCCTATCACATATTAAATCTGACATAGGCCAATATTTCGTGATAGGATAGGGAAAATAAAAATAAAATAAGAGATAAAAAGCAAATTTGTTTTAAACATTTGCAGGAACAAAACTAAAATTGGTTTGCCAATAGTCCAGCTAATGGCATAATCCTTGATCATGGGACGCAGTATATTTTCCAATGATTAAAGCTCAGATATATAGTTATATGAAGGCTCGTTTCTTTGAGCAAGCTACAGGATTCCAACATCAAGGAATATTCATTAGCTAAGATTGAGAGTGCTACCGTTGACTGAATACAGTTCATCTGCCAGCACCCCTAAGATATCACCTTGGCTAGTGATATCTCACTGCTATTGCCAGTGGTATGTGATATCTCACGTTAACTCATATGCCAATAACAGTGACTGGAGTACGCGGGGTTGTCACACCCGTGGACACGGACGGCAATCATGATAAATAAACTAATTAAATATGGTGGCACTTAGCCGATAATGATTTGCAAACGGCAACAATGCGCATTAATATCAATCAATCTTCTTAGCTTTCCGCAGGAAGATTTGTAAAATTTAAAATTGTTGATCTATGGGTGTGACAACCACGCGTTCTTTAGTCCCTGCTTTTGGCATATAAGTTATCTTGAGATATCGTATACCACTGACAATAGCAGTGCAATCTCATTAGCCAAAGTGATATCTTAGGGGTGCTAGTGGATGAAGTTTTTTTTTCAATCAACGATACCCTTAGTCTTAGTTTTGGAATATTTTTTGTTGACACGCTATTTTTTTAAAATAAAATGTGTATTTTTATATGATATGTTTTGATTATTTTATATATAAAAATGTATATAATAGTTGCCTGGAATGATGATAGATATAAAACCCAGAATAATTTTAATGATTTTAATTTAAACATTCTGAAATTTTAATTTGCTAAAATAATTGGAAGATACAAAAAAACACTGCTGGAGCGGCCTCCAAGATTATTCAGTGAACTAACTGTATGAAAATTTTATGTTATGACTTTTAATATTAATTCAGGATACATGAAGCATAACTATGATTAATGTTTGCAATATTGAACTGTATGACAGAATGTGTCACATATGGTGAGTCGAAAATAAAAGATTACATCCACGCGACTCCGGACACTCGATGAACGATTATGCTTAATAAATGTTGTATCATATCTGTTGATGCGAAGACTTAAATAATTATATCCAACAATTCAGGATTATCGAAGAATGATTCTGCTTAATAACTGTGTAGTGGTTCAAAAATAGGTTTTACGCTACCCTATATATAAACGAAATAAGAAATTGATAATATTAAAACAAAAACAAGTTTTGGTGAATATTCATTTTTTTAAATGTATTAGACACATTTCCCCTCTTTTTTAATTAATTGCAATAAAATCAAAAAAGAGGATGAAATGAATGAATTCGAATTAGAATCTCGATAAGAGAAAATATATAAATAAAATATTCGGTTGTTATTTTTATGAAAAACTAAAAAGTAAACTTATATATTTTGATTAAGTTTTAAAAAAAATTTAAATATTAATTAACCCAATTGATTGAATTGAATGGATTGAATTTTGTATTTTAGTTGGAATCATATCATGTGAACAAAAAAAAATTATTGAATTTGATAGTGTGATTAAAAGAATATAATTATTCAGAAAAAAATAAGAATAAAATACTGTTGTTTTTATGAAAATACAAAACCTTGAAAAGATTGGCGAGCAAGTTATTCGTTTAAGTCGGGCCAACTAATTTAAAAAGGGAAGAGTGAATTCTGGTTGAAATTTATAATACAAAAGATTATCAACTGTTGTGGCTAGGAAGATATGTGGTACGATAGCTGGTTCAACATATCAGGAATTGAAAATAAAAACATAAGGAATTTTAACTGTTCATTCGATGAAGATAAAAAAATATAAATAAAATAGAGGTCAATAGGACAACTCATCAACAGTCACCAACTGGATAATTAAGCTAAGTTATTTAATTTTATGTTTTCTTTATTTTTACAATATAAACTTTGTGATTTTCTATTAGCATCCGTTATGATGCTAACTTAAGTTCATATAAGATCAGTGAGTGAGTGTGTACACGTAGCGGCATGAAGTAAGTAGGTGTTTTTATCGAATTCAGGCATGGCAAAGAGTTGGTGGTAACAGCAAATTAATCCGGTCGAGTAATCCTCCTTTCGACGAGCCACATCCCGTCATCATGCCGTGCATGATCGGATTCAAACGAAAGTAACGGGGAAAACCACCACATGGCGCTGAAACGGGATCTGAAAGTCATAAAAAAATAGTTTTATGATCAGAAAGTCGTAAAGTCCGCTTAACTTTTAGCGTTATTTTGTTAGCGGATGACTTTTCTTAATTTTTGTAGCATTTAAACGGAGTTTGTTGTTTTTCTTATATACATATATTGAAGATAACAGTTAGATGATTTTTTTTCATTTGTATCAGTTTAAAATACTGTCATTTTGATTTAGATAGTGATTCTATCTACTCTTGCAGTAAATTAAACATTAATAACAGTTATACTGTCCTTCAATCATTAGTTATTTTTTTTGTCAATACACAAATGCAGATATATGTTTCAATTTTGGTAAAATGTACAACATTGATTGTGCAATCGGTTGCTCGAACTAAGTGGGTCTTGATTACTATGGTGACTCGATTCTTCCTCACTTACTTGGAGCGGCTGATTAGGCGTTCGGTGTTGATCTTTCTGCTTATTTAGATTTGCATGGTGATTCCAGCTACTCTTAGCAGATACGTTTTCAAATAATTTAGGAAACAATGAATTAGTAAAAATTTCTACTTTTGATAAGAAAAGCAATAAATCATTTTAGCCGTTTGATGTTTTTATGCTTCATGTTGCTTCATGTACACACGCTCTCACACCTTAGCACAAATTCAAATTTAATAGTTAGAATATTTATAAAAAAATTTATTAATCCACATAAATAATTCATATTAATATTGATTAAAAAGAAAAATAATTAATTTAAATATAAAATAAAATATTACTTCCATATAATTAGTACGCTATTGATTAAGAGATACATAAGAGATTTTGTTAGATATATTTATCTAAGGCTAACAAAACTTGTTTTTTAGATTTTTTTTTAAATTTCCCGCGTTATTACATTATTTTTTTTGCGTTAAATCTTTATTTTTGAAACATTACTTGCGGTTTATTTTATCTTTTTTGTAACATTTATTTAACATTTAACGGTTTATTTACATTTTTATAAAGAAAAGGTCAAAACAAACAACATTGAATTTCAATCGAATTTTGAATCGTTACTTTTATCCAATTTTGGTTTTCTTTATATTTTTTTTTGCTTGATATACGTCTTGATATACGTATATTATTTTTACGATGGGCACTTTAAACATGTTGACCTGCCTGAGTCCGGATGAATTAGAAGTGGAATTTCTAGTTCGTAAAATTGATCGAAATGAAGCAAACGCGGAAGAATTATTGCTTCAAATTTTAGTAAAAGAAAGCGAGGATGAGACACCAAAACCACTTGAGGCACATGTTCCACTTGCACCCGATTTGGAAGCAAAAATGTGCAATGAGATGGCAGCGGTAATCCAAAATTCTACAAAAAAATTAGACGAATTTTCTCCAGTAGATACTCTTACAAGACAGTTAATTCATGCCATACATTGGAGCGATCGTGCCAAACGCCTTAAGTACTCGTATGGTGATATATCATCACACAAATTATTGGAATATTACGCCGTATAATCATTAGATTCAAAAAACACATATGTGGAGATACAAATCAAAATGATGATGTACCAGGTACGTACACAGGAACAATACCTAAATCCACGAGGATTTTATCCACTAATATTGAAACTCTACGCATACAGGATGCAGGATCTGCCTTTGACGAAAACAAAAAGAATAAATATACTGACGCACATGTAGGTCTAAATCAGCGGAAGTTTGTACCCAAAAGTTTAAACTTTGAATCAGACATAGTTCCAGTAGTAGCCAACGTTTCAGTTAACAAAAGAACTGTAGATGAACGAACCCCACCTAGAGACCCCATTAGGCCCAGCCAATTAGGACTCGAAATACCAACCACGTTTGCCGCCTTTCCCTCTCCAAATCCTAATGTTATCCACCGTAGCGCGATGAACTCTAAAGCAGTAGAAATCTCAGGTGGTAGCAAGGAAGTTATGAGTCTTGATCACCAGCAAAGTCAATTCAAGCGACAGTATTTTCAAGGAGGAGAATTCCAAACAATTAATAACCCAATGATTCCCGAGCAAAACATTTTAGAGCCGCCTCGAAATCAGAACCAAGGTTATCACAGTGATAAGTCTCCAAAATGGAGAAATTTGAATTTTGATGGTTCCAATTTAAAAGGAAGTAGCATTAACGATTTTATATTTCGGTTTGAAACCTTAGCGCGTCGAAATGGTTATCATTATGATACACTAGATCGGTACATTTTCGATTATGTGTCAGGTGATGCAGATACATTTTTGTGGAATTATGTTCGTGGATGTCCTAACGCTCGATGGCCCCAGATTAAACAAGCTATGTTATCTTGGTTTTCTAGCCCGGAGGAAGAGACTGAAATCAGAAGATATATTTACAAAAGAATCCAGTCAATTCGCGAGAGCACTGCCAACTTCATACTCGACATTGAAATTCACAATAATCGTCTTACTTATAACCGTTTTAATCCAGTCGAGTTACTGGATATCATAAAAAGTAATCTTCATCCCGCATTTAGGAATGAAATAATCCCTGTCAACATCCAGTCAACTGACCACTTACGTATAATTTGCCAGAGATATGAAAAATTATGGTCTCAGACAGGATTTGATCCCAGATTAAACTATCGAAGTAATCTCAGATCAGTTAATGAGATTGAGATAGATGAGAGTTTACCACAACTACCAGCTACAAATGTTGAAGCTCTAAGCCCAATGAACACAAATAGAATGACACAAATCGTATGTTGGAATTGCAAAGATCTCGCACTATTACCAGGACTGTCCTCAAGATCTATTGCACGTATTTTGCTTTGGTTGCGGTTATCCAAATGTGAAAAAAATTGATTGTCTGCGCTGTCAAAAGAAAAATCTTCCAAAAAACGGAGTGATGAATTTTCCCAGAACAAACTGGGGAAATTCATCACAAACTCGGAATTATTCCAATCAAACCCAAATCTTACCGAAGGACACAAACAACTAACAAATTACGATAACCATTTATTAAATTTCCCTAACCTGAATCAGACCTCAAAAAAACCCACCACTGCTAATGAACTTCCTAAGCACCACAGAAAGGCTATTTCACGTATCAAGAGATACTGGATCGCCAGAAAAAAACTTCATAAACAGTGTGCATCAGCATCAATTATTACAACCTTACCCGAGTTCGATACAAGACCACATATCCTTATCAACATATTTGAAAAAAGTCTGATTGGATTACTGGACAGTTAAGCCACAATAAATATACTTGGAAAAGAATCGATCGAATTTCTTGAAACTATTAACTGCCAATATAAAAAACTAAACTCGTTTGTCAAAACTGCAGATGGAAGCGCAAACCCAATTGTAGGTTATGTGACACTTCCAGTAACTTATCTTAATAAGACGAAAATGGTACGTTTCTTTATTGTTCCCACGCTTCAAAATAAATTATACCTAGGGATCGAGTTTTGGAAAATTTTTGGAATAGCTCCGGTAATGGTAGATGAAATTAAACCCATAGAGGAAGCGAATGATAAGACTCACATTCTTACAACAAACCAGCGTAGTAAACTAGATAAAATCATCAGCAGTTTTCCATCATTGGGGCTGGGATGCACGCATTTGCATGAACACAAAATTGATGTTGGCAATGCACTGCCAATTAAGCAACGGTATTTCCCTGTGTCGCCGGTAGTGCAAAAATTGATTTACGAAGAAATAGACCGAATGCTTTCTCTAAAGGTGATAGAACCAAGTCAGAGCCCATGGTCGTCCCCTATAGTTCTAGTGAGGAAACCTAACGGCAAATTTCGTTTATGCTTGGACTCGAGAAAACTTAACAATGTGACGGTTAAAGACTCGTACCCCCTTCCTATTATCGATGGCTTACTAGCAAGACTCAAAGACACCAAGTTTATTAGTAGTTTAGATTTGAAGGACGCCTTCTGGCAAATCCCGCTGGAAACATCATCGAGAGAGAAAACGGCATTTACGGTGCCAGGAAGACCCTTGTATCAGTACAGGGTTATGCCTTTTGGGTTATGTAATGCGGCCCAAGCATTGTGTCGCTTGATGCATCAAGTTATCCCAGTTGAACTACAGGAACACGTTTTCGTCTATCTCGATGATTTATTGGTAATTTCGGCAAATTTTGATGATCATCTAAATCTTCTCACTAGGTGGTTGCAAACCACCTTAAGAACGCAGGACTGACTATAAACCTAAGTAAAAGTAACTTTTGTATGAAAGAGATTAAATATCTTGGCTTTGTAGCTGGAGAGAATGGACTTAGAACAGACCCAACCAAAGTAGAAGCAATAAGAAACTTTCCTGTTCCAAAATCAGCCAAACAAGTAAGACGGTTTCTCGGAATGGCCGGTTGGTATCGAAGATTCATTCCAAACTACGCTGACGCCTCCGCGCCAATATCAAATCTCCTCAAGAAGAACATAAAATTTTCGTGGACCATTGAAGCTGATTTGGCATTCGAGAAACTTAAAAAACTATTGTGCATGGCACCAGTCCTCACAAACCCAGACTATAACCAGCCGTTTTTTATTCGATGCGATGCCAGTACTGAAGGACTGGGTGGAGTCCTATTTCAGAAGGGTGAAGAAAATTCCGAACATCCCATTTCTTACTATTCTCAGAAGTTAAACGCAGCTCAGAAAAACTACACGACCACCGAGCTAGAATGCTTGGCAGCAATCCTTTCAATAAAAAAATTTAGACAGTATATCGAAGGTTACAGGTTCACGGTGATAACTGATCACGCGAGTCTGAAGTGGTTAATGGGAATGCGAGATCTGAACGGTAGATTAGCACGTTGGAGCCTGTATTGTGACAGATGGGAGCAGCCATGTTGTTTCTCTGTGAAGAGCTAGACTATTCCCACTGTCACCAGAAAATTTATATTTCTGAATATTTAAAAATAATTAAAGGAACACCACCTTGCGCGATCATATTGTGCTACGACTAACGCTCAGGAGCTGTTTGGTGGGTTTTTGCAAGGGATGAGACCTTCCTCGATAGATCGCAGTTATATTGTGGCATGAATAAAAATGAAATTTGACATGAAGAAATTGGATTTCTAAACACAAGGAATGCAGAAGGAGACGGTGTTATTTGTACCTACCTGAATGCTCACACTTACCCTGATGACATTATGACTACTTAGCCACTCATTTCATTACCATTTAACTTCCAAAATAAAAATAGTGAAATCCAAGTTACAACGATACATTGTTTATTAAGAAGAAAATAAAATTTGAAATAATTGATTTGCAAAAATAAAAAAACTCAATTAACCCCAAAAAAAATTTGATACAGAATAATATAAAAATAATTCGAATATTCAAATGTACTAATCCTAAAATGCATAAAGTTATTCAAAAAGAAAATATACTTATATTATAATATTCAAATAAAAAGTTTTTAATATATATATATATAATAATGTATACGTATACGATATAAAAATACAGTAAATTAAAATGTTACTTGGATTTGGATTCCATCAGCTGATGGGAAAATGTTGAATGTTGAGTGTGTTGCCGTTGTTTAGTTGTGAAAATTTCCATTTTTAATTAATTTTTTTTTAAATCCGATTTTAATTAATTTTGGAATACGGAGGTTTAAAATAATTTAGTTTGCTGATTTATTATGATACACACTTTCATTATTATTTTGAGTCATGAATACAATTTTAGTTTTGCACCCTGTCCAAAGCACTGGACTATGTTTATCCACTTTATTTCTCTTCTTTAACAATACAAATTACAATTACAAAAACACATATATATTTTTTTTTTGTTTAATTTAGAATTATTTAATTCAAGAAATTATTATTAAATTTTGCAAAAAAAATAAGCAACATAATTATTCATTTTTTTGTTACATTACATGTAATTATAAATCTAACTAAAGACAATTTAACGGTCTTTTACACTGGATACTCATTAAAGAAATATTTTTCTATCATACTGTTAAGATAGGTCGCAATCTAGCTATTAAATTAGTATGAGATATGTTTTCTCATCTTTTGTTTTAGTAAAACAAATGTTGCACTTGAGATTTCTCTTAATTTAGTTAGAACAAGAATCACTCAAAAATCACTTTATTCAATAAAACAATTTAAGTTAATCATTTTATAATAAGAAAATTTAATTTGTGTGAGAAATCGAAATCCCGGTTCACATATATTTTTCTTAACACTCATTTTCAACGTTCGAGAACCGACCTACATAGGTTTAAGTTATTAAAACAATAATTAAAATATTAATTTTTTTCAAAATCCCAGTGACGACTAATTATATTTTGTGTATCTGTAATTACAACAACTTTTCCCTCCCTAATCTACATACAGACCGGTTGCAAAATAAAAAAAATTGCAAAAAATAATTTACACAGGAGAGCAACAGGACTGACATGCAACAAAAATGTTGCTCATGCAACATTTATGCCACATTATAAAAAACTGGTAAGAATGCATTACACATTCTTACAGTATCTGCAATCTTTCGATTTTGAAATAATACATCAAAAGGGTAAGGAAAACGTAGTTGCAGACACCTTGTCTCGGATATACTGTAATGCTGTTACTGAGGTGATGAGAGATAAAATTCTCTTCAACGATAAAATTGACACAGACTCTCCGTCTTTTGAAGATGAGGAATACCAGGTGCTAGTATCCAAAGTACTGGAAAACCCCGCAGAATTCCCGAACTTGGAACTTGTCGATCATCGCATATATATTCGGATTAATCCAAGACCCTTCGATGTCCTGAAAGATGTTCCAAGTTGGAAACTCTGGGTCCCTAAACCTTTAGTAGCTGATATAATTAGACAAAACCACGACGATCCCACCTGCTCACACGGTGGTATTAAAAAAACGATGGCCAGAGTGCGAAGACTCTACTATTGGCCCCGGATGGCAAACGATATATATGAATACGTGAGCAAATGTGAAGTTTGCAAATGTACTAAGGCCTCCAATCGTATTACTAGGCCAGAAATGGGAAAAACGCAGTTTTCCGAACGTCCGTGGCAAAAGATTTTTATTGATTTTTTGGGACCATACCCTAGGTCAAAACAAGGAAAAACCATAATATTTCTCGTATTAGATCAATTGACAAAGTTTCCGATTCTGAAGACATTATCCAAAGGTACCGCGGCCAACGTAATAAAGGTTCTAAAAGAAGAAGTGTTTTGTATATTTGGCTGTCCAGAAACCATTGTCTCAGACAACGGGGTACAGTTCACTAGTAGAGAGTTCAGCAATTTTCTCTCTGCTTATGGCATTAAGCATGTCAGGACTCCGGTATACTCTCCTCAGTCAAACGCATCTGAGCGGTTAAACAGGTCCATTTTAACCACCATCAGATCTTACATAAAAGAAAATCACAAGAACTGGGACAAACACTTGCCCGAAATAGCCCTAGCGTTGCGAAGTTCTATCCACCGATCATCAAACTTTACACCGTATTGTGCCCTTTTTGGGTACGAAATGATCACCCATGGCGATACGTATAAAGTTTTGCGCAATATTGACCTGTTGAGCAGCTCGGACGTAGAGGTTCTCCCATCTAGTATCAAACTTCCAATTATTCATCAAAAGGTTAGAGCTAAATTGTTTGAGGCTTTTGAAACGTATGCGCAGTCCTATAACTTACGGGCCAGACCAATATCTTTTCACCCGGGTCAAGACATCTTCATAAAGACCCATCCAGTTAGTGAGAAAAATAAACAATACTCTGCAAAATTAACCCCCACCTACCTACCGGGAAAGATAGTTAACAAGACTGGAAGTGTAACCTATGAAGTTGCAAATGCTGCAGGAAGAATTCTAGGGATATATCATGCAAAAGATTTAAAAGAGTGAATCAAAATCCCAAAAATGTTTATCTTTATGTTTCAGCTTTTCTTGAAACTTTGGTTAAGTTGTCAATACAACCTGTTGTGTAGTGGTTCAAAAATAGGTTTTACGCTACCCTATATATAAACGAAATAAGAAATTGATAATATTAAAACAAAAACAAGTTTTGGTGAATATTCATTTTTTTAAATGTATTAGACACATTTCCCCTCTTTTTTAATTAATTGCAATAAAATCAAAAAAGAGGATGAAATGAATGAATTCGAATTAGAATCTCGATAAGAGAAAATATTTTATTTATATATTCGGTTGTTATTTTTATGAAAAACTAAAAAGTAAACTTATATATTTTGATTAAGTTTTAAAAAAAATTTAAATATTAATTAACCCAATTGATTGAATTGAATGGATTGAATTTTGTATTTTAGTTGGAATCATATCATGTGAACAAAAAAAAATTATTGAATTTGATAGTGTGATTAAAAGAATATAATTATTCAGAAAAAAATAAGAATAAAATACTGTTGTTTTTATGAAAATACAAAACCTTGAAAAGATTGGCGAGCAAGTTATTCGTTTAAGTCGGGCCAACTAATTTAAAAAGGGAAGAGTGAATTCTGGTTGAAATTTATAATACAAAAGATTATCAACTGTTGTGGCTAGGAAGATATGTGGTACGATAGCTGGTTCAACATATCAGGAATTGAAAATAAAAACATAAGGAATTTTAACTGTTCATTGGATGAAGATAAAAAAATATAAATAAAATAGAGGTCAATAGGACAACTCATCAACAGTCACCAACTGGATAATTAAGCTAAGTTATTTAATTTTATGTTTTCTTTATTTTTACAATATAAACTTTGTGATTTTCTATTAGCATCCGTTATGATGCTAACTTAAGTTCATATAAGATCAGTGAGTGAGTGTGTACACGTAGCGGCATGAAGTAAGTAGGTGTTTTTATCGAATTCAGGCATGGCAAAGAGTTGGTGGTAACAGCAAATTAATCCGGTCGAGTAATCCTCCTTTCGACGAGCCACATCCCGTCATCATGCCGTGCATGATCGGATTCAAACGAAAGTAACGGGGAAAACCACCACAACTGCTATGTCACATATGTTGATACAAAGATTATGTTGATGCGAAGACTAAAGTAAGTATATCCAACCATTTCTAGAGAGAAAACTTCGCAATCCATGATGTTTCACATACATAAAAAAACAAGGTTGAAGACAATACTTAACTTTGCACGTATATGATTGCGGCTAATAAAAATGGTTCAAAATGGCTTCACTTGTTAATATTCAACATATGGTTTGATTTCGAAATATGCTTATTATTTATACAAAAACAACATGATACAATTAAATTTTTGTAAGCAAATACAAAGAAACAGAGTTATTTTTATCCAACCAAAACTTATTAAAAAAAGGTTAGGTTAGACCAGCCAATACGACTTCTTTAATCGAAGTCTCGAAAACAAAAAAAAACAAGAGAATAATTCTAATATAAAAACCATTATACATACCCATTGCATCATAATTTCTTACTTACAGCAGCGCTACTTTATTCAACAATTCAGCGAATATATCTATAGCAGTCCGTCTAAAATTATATCCGGATCACTAGCACAACAGTCCTCAACCCTATACATTTGATTGATTCGAGCAGGAACTTTTGACCTAAGCTGAGTTAAGGCTTCCTCATCTTTTCTATGAATTGCTTGTGAGTGAATTTCCCGAAACTCATTCATGATAAATTTCGCGTTAGCTAATTCATCCTTAGCATCTTGTAACATAATAGTAGGAGATTCTTGTTCTCCTCTTACCTCTCTTTGCAAAACATTTCGCATAACCTTAGTACCTGGCCGACGATAAACCTTTAATTCCTCTTATGTTCAACTCATACTCTATCTCTTCCTGCCGTAAGTGAACTGGCTCATACATGAGCATCGATTTCGGCAACGCCATTTTATTTATTTTTTTTTACATAAATCACGCACTGATTTTGATTTCGCGACTCAAGAACATTCACTATATTCACTATTCTTATTTGTACAAATCACTAATTCACTATTCATCAATAAATTTCACTATTTACTAATAAACAATTTAATCATCACAAAAGAATACACGATTCACTAATAAACAATTTATTCACAAAAAAAATTCAGTATTTACAATATATTATATTCAGCTTTACAACTGCACTGTATAATACAATATTACATTGCACTAATTAGTGCTAAAAAACAACTACTTTATCGATATCAAATTACGCCAATGTTTCCTATCTGGTGAGAACAAGAACTCAACTGATTGAAAATGGCTAAATGTCAGATGGACAATTAAAATAATAATAAGACGGAAATACATTTAACAAGGTAAGAAAAATATTTTACTATTATAGGAAAACTAATAAGATTATTAATATCCTTTTTTTCTTATAGCCTGATGCAATGGATCTTACAGCAGCAGAAGATGTCAACGCTGGATCAACATAGATATAGTAAGCATTGTTGATAATACTAATTTTTATTTATATTTAAGGGAAAATTGATGAAGCGTTAACAACCGCTATTTCATAATTTTAAGTTTTCACTTCTATCGGCAGTCACTAAGATTAATTATTCAAAGTGCCCGTTTGTTTTTTGTGTATGTTTTCCCAGTAGTCTTGTTTTCTTCTATTGCTGTCTCAGTTTTTAATGATATTTGATAATCATATTTTTGAAAATATATACTTGTGCATTTTGGATTTTGAAAGGTCAGTCGATCGGAACTAGTTTTTGGAGTCATTTCGTGAATACTCAAAACTCGAAAAAATCATTACCGTTATTATTGTATCATCAGTTATGGTGTAGTAAATTGGTCAAGATGAATTATTAAATTTCTTGGGCATGAAAAGTAGGATCCGGAGCAATCGTGGGATGATTGAACCATTTATTTTAAGTTTCTAAATTTAATAATTGTAGTTGGTTTGGTGTGTGTAATGATCTCGGTTTCTTCGGTCTTTAGGGACGTCAGAGTCTATGTTCAGTAATCAATTAGATTTGCCTTCTGATTTTCTTTTGCGTGCACTTCTGAATTTTTACTGAACTGGAGGAAATTGCTTCTCGAACACACATGGCTCGAGAAGCTCGCCGGAATGAATCCTCGTTTGGCACGCATTCTTGCTATTGCTTAGTGACATCACTAACAGGATCAGTGTTCATAAAACTATGCATTAGCGTCGCCAATATTATTTTTGTGTTTTATTTTTGTTTGTAATGAAATATTTTTTGAGAATGAGTCAAACTTTAAAGTAGATAAGTCAAAATTAGACGTAGTGTCAACGACGTTAATATGTAGGTAGTATCCCAAGCGTTTAATACTAATTTCACAGTTCATAGATCCTACTTCCTACTTTCAAGGCCCTGAATTTTAGACAATCACAATTTTTCAGAAATTCCTAGATAAGGTATTTTGTAAAGGGTAATAATTTTACAACAAAATAGCTATTCCACTGAACTTAGTAGTAATTCGAATAATATAATAAATCAATAACAATTGCAACATTAATTTGAATAAATTGATTAAAAGTTTCAATAATAGTGTGCTATGTTATTATTAAATTTAAACGTTTTTAATTGAATAATTTAAATTCGCCTTTGGCTTGAATTTTCATCTGAATTTTAAGTTAATGAATTTGCAACAAACAGAAATAGATTAAAAAATATAAAAGTGTTGCAATTGAAATGTCAGCTCGAAGGACCGGGGTTTGATTCCCATCTAGGTAAAAGCGTTTTTAATCAAAATATTAACAACCACCAACACCTTAATTGATTAATTGGTAAAACTATGAACTAATCACCCATGTAAAATTAACCGAATAAACTAAGTGTCACAGTGAAACACGACCATAAAATTGGGTGAATTGAAATTGATACAGTTAAATCGTCGTTTGGCGGTCAATCGCCAGATTTTAAGGTTTTTACGCAAAATCAAAAATGTTTGGAAAAACTAAAATGGTTTTTACTTCAAATAAATTAAATTGTGTAAGTGATATGGATAACGAGCTTGTACTATTAATGGAACCTTTTCAAATTGGCTATAAACTTTATAATCACAAAAATTCTTTTTACCAAAACGGAACAACCCAGCTATCAAATTGACGTCTCAATTATGAGTTATACCAGCTTAAACTTCAACAAAGCTTCACTAAAGCTTTCAATTGGAAGCTAGTTAAAATTTCCCCCTAAAGAGTTTCGATAGAACTTCCACAGAGAAGCTCTCCCACCCCTTAAGTGAAAGCTTCAAAAAATTTTCTATATATAATAGACCAGTCAAAATAGCTTTTTGTGAGGAAAAAATTAGTAACAGGATGAAAACTATTGGATAAATAAGAAAATATTGGGCAAATGATGGGAAACATAAATTAAATGTAATCCGAATTACGGTGGTGAAATGTGGTGAGCTTTTAGGGGTAGAAAATGGGTTTTCATGATTTTCAGCGAAACCAGACCTTCTATCGAAAAAAGTTTAAAGCAAAAGTTGTAGGCAATAAAAAGGACTATAACTTTATACTGACCATTTTTTTACATAACCTATAATTTGCGCTGAAAATATGAAAAAACGAGAAAAAAAAATATTTTCGTTTTTAATTTTTATCTCACACAAACAAATTTTTTTTTTCACAAAATTTGGTGAAAACTACCTTATTATGTCCCTAATACTCTGTAATTTTTTGTAATCACAATATTTCTTTTTACGTTTGATTTTAAACCAAAAAAGTGATCACATTTTCACACGAAAATTCCCCTGTGCTGGAAACAGTTTTTTCAAAAAAATCAATAATCTTTATTTTTGTTGAAACGTCTACTTTTAGATGGTGTAAAAAATGAACATTACCATGAAAAAAATTTATATATTTTAAAGATTTCAACGGTAAATTTTAACAAATAATGAATACTTTTAAACAATCATTGAGAACAAGTCTTTAAAATCAAGTTTACGCAGTTTATCGTATTTCCTTGAAAATGTTTCCGTGTTCATGTTATGTGAATGTTTATTTTTTTTACACCATCTAAAAGAAGACGTTTCAACAAACATAATGATAATGTTTTTTTGAAAAGCTGTTTTCCATACAGGAAAATTTTCGTGTGAAAATGAGGTCACTTTTTTGGTTTAAAATCAAAATCAAACATAAAAATAAATATTTTGATTTAAAAAAATTACAGCCTATTAGGGCATAATAAGGTAAGTTTCTCCCAAATTGTGTGAAAAAAAAAATTTGTTTGTGAGATAAAAATTAAAAACGAAAAAGCCTTTTGTTCTCGGTTTTTTCTATTTTCACGGCAAATTTTAGGTTATGTGAAAAAATGGCCGACATAAAAATTATAGACCTTTTTATTACCTGTAACTTTTGCTTTAAACTTCGATAGAAAGTCTAGTTTCGCTGAAATCATGATAAAACATTTTTTACCCCTAAAAGCTCACCCCATTTCACCCCCGTAGCTCGGATGACATTTGATTTATGTTACCCATCATTTGCGCAATATTTTCTTATTTATCCAATAGTTTTCATCCTGTTACTAATTTTTTCCATTTTTTGCCGGTTTTAAAAGTATCTAGACTGGTCTATAAATAATAATTTATTATAAATACTTCGTTGATGGCGGGAAAGTTCTCCAAATGGGCTTTATCGAAACCATTTAGAAGCTTTAAAGAAACGATGAGGGTGGGGAAAAAAGTTTCGGTGAGACTGTTAAGTATCTTAAAAGAAGTTAGAATGTGAGTTTGAATGCAGTGACCCGCGCATAGGAACGTCGGGCAACAGTACAAGCAACTTTAAAACACATCAGTTTCGTTCAAGTCTATGTTATAGAATAAAACCAGATAAATTAATTTTGTTTAGCTGTTAAACTTTAAAGATTTGTGGCTAATAATCTTTAATAAAATAAATAAAAATTCACACGAAAACCGCAACTTTTACTGATAACAACAACCTTACAGTCCACAAAAACTCTTCCATTAAAAACTGGTTACCTCAACTGTATTTTCCTTGCCAAAATACATGATACAGGATAGAATTAGGACGACATACATATTTTTATTATATGATATTTTCGAAATGGGAAATTAAATTTTATAAAATATAACAAAAATATGTGTACACAACTCACCTGTTGATCCTTTTCATATTGTGGTACATACAGACTTTTTATTATCCTTCTTTAAAATTGTAAAATTCTGTTCCAAATGAATATATAACAACAACAAACAAAAATGTTTACTTGTGCTATCAAAAATGGAAATTAAGTTGAACAAATTTGTATGTACGAGCATATACATATATTTGTACATATATGTTTTGAATTTATGGGTTTTGATTTATTGGTAGAAGGATTTTGGATATTGATATGTTGATGAAAAAAAATTGTTTTTGATGTTCTTATATGCGATGTAACTTTTATAGTTGAGTTGATTTTCGAGGTAAATGTATTCATTTAGTTATGATAAATTACTCTGCATTGCAGAATTTGTTATTTTGTATTTAAAGTTCTATAGAAATTTGACAAAACTTTATAATTCACCTATGGTTAGCTAACAAAACAATAAACATCAGCAACATATTTTTGTAATTGAATGAACTTACATATTCAGAAAACCATACAAAATGGATAATTAAACAAAACAAAATAATTAAAAGTAATAAAAATATTCCAGACAAATAAATTTATATATGTAGATAATTTATAAAATGAATATAAAAATCTCTAGAACAATCGAAACTTTACATTTATATATTCATGATATTATACATTTTAAAATCAATTAAATATTTAAAACCAACCAATAAACCCACAAATAACAATAGATTAAAATATTCAACAAAAAGCACAACTTTATGTCGATATTGGTTATTGGGGTAATTATTTGAAGTTTTTTTTTATAATTGATTTAGTTTAAATGAATTACTAGAAATAGTTTATAAAATAAATTATTGAAAATTGATTGTTACAATAAAAGTGAGATATAAAACGAATTTCGGTTTGTGGTAATAGAAATTCTAAAAAAGGAAAAGCTAATTGGTTTGAGGAAAATAAAAGGAACTAAAAGTTCTTTTGATGTATATACTGGTGTAAAATATATTAGTCAGGAAATTTCGTGAATAATCTAGAAATCATTTAAGTTGTTTATGTTTAGTTTTTTTGGCGTAAACATTTCCACCGAGTTTTGCGATTTTCATAATTTCTTTCGGGATGTGGAAAGGTCAAAAATGGTCGAACATTTAGCATCAACGAGTTCATGCCGTTAATGCACCATAGATTGCCATCATCATAAACACAGTATTTTGTTTAGATTATGACCAACTTGGTTATATTTGGTTACAACTATTGGATTTATAAAAATATTGAACTATCATCTGTATTTTTGTATTATGGATATTGTTTAACAACCGCCTGTGGCATTAGCATCATTAGTGTCTTGTATTGAGGAATTACTTATGAGATCAACTATCGCCTGCACATCGGTGCCAGTACGATTATTTTACGTAGCTTAGGTTACACAGTGGCTCAGCTGGGTTAAGTAGTGGACTGTAGTAGAATATCTCAATATAAAAAATCCTTAAAAAAATCTTCTTTATTCCAATATAAGAAGGAAAAATATTTTGTCAGATGATGTATACTTTTGCGGTAAAAATTTAACGTAATTACATTATCTGGCAATAATTTGTTAATGATTAATGGTCTGATCACATAAATCAAGTTTGTCGTAAAGTAAATTTTTCTCTACATTGCTTGCGTCAATTTCAACACTTTGTTCCTTTAAATATACGCTTGCTGTTTGTCAAAGCTCTTATTGTACCACTCTTTACATATTGTGATGTTCTGTTTTACAACTCCGACTTTCATTCTAAAAGATCGCTGCAAGTCGCATTTAACAATTGTACACTTTATGTCCATAAACTTAAGCGGTATGATCATGTCTCGAATTATGATACGCAAATACTCGATTGCAAGTTCTTTTCTTATTTACAGTACCGTATGTGTTGCTTTTTATTTGAGATCTTGCATGTCCATCATCCGTCTTATTTATCTTCTTTGTTACAGTTTGGTTCTTCCATGCGCACACGTAGACTTCAGTCTCTTAGTAGCAGATACTCGTGTAAACAATTTTCAGACTCTATTTTCGTTCATGGTATTAACATCTACAATAATCTTCCTGAACATACAAAATGCTCAAATACTCTTGGCAATTTAAAAGAAACTGCTTTAGCCATTTTGTCAAATCAAGCCATTGAATTACTGAATTATTAAATTTTTTATTTCAATCATACATTTTTGTACATTTTTTTTATTTTTTATCATTTTCAACTCACTATCCATCTTTATTATTAAGTACATATATTGTTGTTTGGTAGATTATACTGAATAGTTCAATTTATAAATATATAAGTATTATTATTGTTGTGAATATCAGTATCTTATGTCAGTATTAAGTAATTATTATGTCTCATTTTAATAATTGTATTGTCCTTTCCTTAATGTTAATTACTTGTTAATTACTTGTAAATGTATATCACTCGATACAGGCTTTGAGAAGGCTTGCCTTAACTGTATTGTTTTATAATGATAATAATAATAAATAATAATAATAATAATAATAATAATATAAAATTGATTAAACCCAAGTTTTATCTGGTTTTGATATAATCCTAATTATAATTACAACCATAAAAATAAATGTAAACGAAATAATTTTGACATTTCATTCAATTAAAGGTAAATTAATCTAAATTAATCTAAAATATTAATCTAATATTGACTTAATTAAATTATTAATAATTTTAAATACATAATGTTCTGATATTTTAGGGTCATCATTTTCATTTTGTAAATTCATCTTCATCTTCTCAAACACACATTATGATTGGCTAGGGAAAAACAGGGTGAAGAGTAAAATCAAACATGAACTAATAGGGTGAGTGAAATATTTAAATTGTTGGTTTAACATGTAATGAGTATATATTAAAGTAATATGTGTGACGATTTTGGTTCCTCCGTCTTTTGGGGTCATCAGAGTCCATGTTCCTTACTTATTAAAATCCGTTCTATGATTAACGTTGTTTGCGTGCAATTCTGCATTTGTACCAGACTGGAGAAATGCCTTCTCGAATCCGATCCGAAGATTGAAGCTAGTGGGCATTAAACTTCGTAAGGCACGTACACCCAAAAAAATAATCGTGGTAGATCCGACAAAATTGCAGGTAAATTCGAATAAAATGACATTGTTTTGGCTCCGACGTTTTATTTAGTTAAATCGATTGCATCGCTACTTTTAACACAAATGCACAAAACTTTAACTGTCAAATGAATAAACTTAATGTTATTTCGACAGTCAATGCTGTTGTTATAAACATCTAGGATATCAAGCATACTACTGTATTGTAGAATTAACTGCAGTACTTTTGATATGATTATTAAAGTCAACAAAAATGTATTCATTTCAAGTATTTTATATATTGATTTAAAAGTCAAAATCAAAAGTAGCTTTCGAATGCAGCATTTTCTTATTTCTGTTAATTTAAGGGCAATTTTATATGCATTTTTTTACTTTGTTAAATCGATGTACCTCTGTCGATTTAAAATATTGAATTTTTTTTTGGGTGTAGTTCGCTTAATGTTTCTTACAGTGATTGCACTATCAAGATCATTGTTCGTTGCAATTGCAACCCCTAGGCCGTGGTGTCCCGAGCACCTGTTTATTTGAAACACTTTCTTATAATAACTTTTGAGGAAACTTAATACATATGTAAGCTTAAGATAACCGTAGGTGCTTAATAGTAATGAGTTGCAACTTACAGCGATTTTGATGTTACTTGGGCAATAGAGCTTTGTTATCACAATTAACAATTAGATAGACTTTTTACTATATTGGACAAAGTGAGAGAACTGGCGTAGTAGGACTTCTGAGTTAAAATTAATTTTCCTGTGGTTTTAATGCCATGTTTCCACTACAACCTGCGTCCAAGATTTTTTTTATAAAGAAATTGTGGTGACGAATAGCCGATAGATTAGCATATTACAACTAAAATTGGAAGTTTATTTTGTAACGTTTTATAAACTTGTTTAAAAATCATCTTTTGAGATCTTCTGCAACAAACATCATTATTTATAATCATTTTTCACCACTTTTCAACAATTTTAAACATTAATCAAGATCTCTCAACAATTGCCAACATTTACCATACTTATCCGGTAACTATCAAGTTGTATCCTGTTTTTCGAACGGATTAAATAGATAGTAGTGTATCGTTGGACGTTGTAGTTTGCAGTTTGCTCTTTAATATTGGAACTGATATGTCGGTTGTTCCCTCATGCTACTTTAAAAATTTTACCCGCGATGCAGATAGCAAGATATTTGCGGCAAATGGCTTACCTATAACAGCCTATGGGAAAAGACTTCTTGACATCGATTTAGGTTTTCGCCGCAAGTTCATCAATTTATTATTACAGTTAGACTGTTTATGGTAAACGGACCATATGGTGCTCTCCTGCGACATTTTTCAAAATTAACTCAGGCATCTAACTACGATTTGTCAATTTGACACCATATTTTTCATAAAATTGTGACAAAAGGATAGCTGCTGTTTTTCCTCACGACGTTTGGATCCCGAAAAACACAAGATAATGAAAAGTGAGTCTTATTCTCTGGGACAGTTAGCACCATCCATTTGTTCTATTTTACATCTCGTTCCGAAGCGCAACAACTGGCGGTCTTGTGTGGATTACCGTCAAATTAACGATGTACCAGTACCAGATAGATCTCTCCCAAATTCATAGTTTTTCACTAAACTTGCAAATTTGCACTATTTTTTAAAAACCTCTTTAAGACCAAGATAGACCTGATTCGGCCTTCTCCTTATACCAGCAGCGACAGAAGATATATATACAACAGCAATAACCACTGCTTTTGGGCTTTTCAGTTCATGAAAACGTTATACGGTTTAGGGAAAGCTGCAAAGACTTTTCAGCGTTTCATGTATAAGGTGGGTTGGTATTTTTGTACACATATATTGACGATACTTAATGACTAATCCGAACATTTAGAACACCTTCACATTCTATTACAGATTTTGGGATTATTCTGGGATTAAAGTGCTTATTCGACCATTTCCAGAGAGAATCGATGGTCATAACAATTTTTCCACAACCAACATTCATACGTGAAGTTCAGCGTTTAATCGGAATGGCAAATTATTATCATCGTTTCGTTCCTCACGTAGCCAAACCGCTTGTTCCAATGCACGCGCAACTTTCAGAACTTCCAAAAATTGAGAAGAAAAAGAAAATGTTCAATTAATTGGTCAATGAAATGTCAAAAGAAAGTGAATAAAACCAACCATACTCTGACTCAAGCAATACTTCTCGCACACCCTTTTGAACGTGGAGAGTTCCAAAAACTACTGACGCAACCAACATTGCAATCGGGACTGTATTGGAGCAGCATAATAAAGACTTTTGGAAATCACTTGGATTCTTTTCCAAAAAGCTTTGCACACCCAAACGAAAATATTCTGCTTTCAATCGCGAATGGCTTGCAATTCACTGTGCCACAAAGCATTTCCGTTACTTCACCGAAGTTAGGGCGTTTATTATCCTTTCTGACCACAAACCTTGTACTACTGCCATGTCATCAAAGTCAGAGAGAAGTCCTTGCTAGGCTCGTTAGCTAGACTATATATTGCAGTTTACATCAGAAAATAAGATAAAATAAAAGATTAAGTAATGTGATAGCTGATGCTCTGCCTAGAACCTACAAAAAGTGTCTATTTTAAACTACTTAGGTCTTGGTCTATATCATCACTTGTTTTTCTGCAAAAATGTGATGATCAGCTAAAAAGAATGTTGAACACTCAATTAGACTTAAGATTAAAATTTCAACAACTACATAATCCCACCACCGACACGTCTGACGCAAAATATCAACAGACATCCGAAAGTATTCCGTCAGCTTCACGATCTATCTCTCGGGTGTACGGGAATCACGTAGATTGGTACCATCAACACATTTCTGGCCCAGTATGAACGTGGATACGGGAAAATGGGCGTTTTGACATTTAATTAGCCGTTAATTTAGCCGAGCATACTAACTAAAGACTAGACATAATTCCCACAATTAATTTAGTAAATAATTTGTGATATAACATCACCCCGATGGAAAATCTCCCATCAAGAATAATATAAGAACTGATCTAAAAAATAATGGTGCAAATTATGAAACTTTAAAACTTCGCTAGAGTTGTAACCTAATTTTTGGTTTATATTTAGCGTTGACATTTTTTGGTAGTTTATCTAGTCGGCTAGCCCTGATGAGAATGATAAACTTTTTTAAAGTTTAAAATTTTCTCATTGGTTCGAAACTAGATCGGACGAAAATTGTATCAATTGCAAAAAGTTTCATAATTTGCACCATAACTTTTTAGATTCAGTTCTTATATTATTCTTGATGGGAGATTTTCCATTGGGGTGATGTTATATCATAAATAATTTACTGAATTAATTGTTGATTATGTGTCAATAGACACAAGTGAAGACTAGTCATCTTCTTCTCGCCGATACGAGTTTGTTATTCAATACTAGTATGTCTAGAGTATAACAAAACAGTGATCACTATAGAAATTAATTGACTAAACCTGAATCTATTAAATATATGTTTATGTAAATTTTTTGTTTTTTTATGCTTCGCTAGAGTTGTAACCTAATTTTTGGTTTATATTTAGCATTGACATTTTTTGGTAGTTTATCTAGTCGGCTAGCCCTGATGAGAATGATATACTTAAAGTTTAAAATTTTCTCATTGGTTCAAAACTAGATCGGTCGAAAATTGTATGGATTGCAAAAAGTTTCATAATTTGCACCATAATTTTTTAGATTCAGTTCTTATATAATTCCCACAGTAAAAATAATAATGTTGCACCTCTGTTCCGGGCATAAGAATAATAAAACAATTATTAATACAAGTAATCACTAACAATGTTGCGCCTCTCTTTCGGCCGATTGTACATAGTAAAAATAAAAAAAACCAAATGTTGCATTTACAGTTGGTCGTATTGCTAATTTTGCTATGATTTCATTCAAACTTCTAGTATCTCACGCACACAGCCGGAATGATATATTAATTTACCAATAAAAATAAAAAAAATTATATTTGCAATGATGTTATGATTCTGATTCGAGACCAATACAAGATGATGAAAAGTCGGTTTGGTTGATAAATATAAACCAATAAATTTGAACTGTAATTCGATTGATTCACTAATTTTGGTTAGCTGTTTATTTGTCAATTATTTATTACATACATTTCTTATAATTACGGAAGCCGGCTATTTTGGTGATGTAATAATGGTAGTACGGTTTATTCAATAAATTACATTAACTGCAACATAAAGTCAGGTTAGTCAGATACAAAAAAAAAACAATACGCAATTCACTTAAAAATAAAAAAGTCAGACAAGTGCGAATAAAATTCGCCCGCCAAGGGTTCCGTGAATGTAAAAGAACACAATATCAGAAATAATTGACAAAAAGTTGTGTTGTAATGTCTTTATATTGCCAGACCATAGACGCATAAATACAAAATAAATGTTTAACCGTAAATGTCATTAGTAAATTACAATCAAAACCATATACACATTGATCAAAAATCACACCAAAAATGTTGCTTCACGTTAAATCTTATCCATAGCTGTTTATGGTATCTCAAGAAAGATTCATTTACACCAGCTTGTAAATGGTTTAAATTTGATTATTTTTTCGGTCAATCATGTGTCGAAATTTAGGGGGGTGGAGAGGCTACATACTAACAATATTTTTTTTACAATAACACAAAAACTGTGCATTGCAAAATTCTTAAATAAATTGTAATGTTTCTTAAATTAAGTCTTCCTTCATATGACTTCCCACTCATTTGGGTCACAAATGGTTTTTTTACTCTTCCCATATAACTGCTAATATAGAACCTCTCGTAGATTCACTTCTATAGAGGAAGATGCTGAATAGAAAGGATGACCAGGATGGGTCATTCAAGCTCTTAGGTTAGTTGGACCTTTCGATCTCTATTTCCACACAACAAATCGAAACATTTCCTTTAAACGTTTTTGGATAATATTATATTTCTTTTTAATTCTTAGTTCCATATCGGAACACTCCATTCAAGTTAACTATTGATTAACAATATTCACACTGTCTCTTAATTCTAAAATTACCTCATATATATCCGATACTTACATCCGTGTTTTCTCATTTCATACATCATCATGCTAACATCATCATTTTAACAGAAAACAAGAATTGTTGTTATTCTTTGCAAAATTATTTCTTCATTCGCGAAAACATTTCCTCATCAAAAAAGATAACAAATTTATTATTTGTTTTCATTATTCACGAAAACATTTAACAAATTTATTATTTGTTTTCTTTTGATGACATAAATTAATTGTTACGATTTTAAATTACATAACATATGTTATATAACAAAATTAAAGAATTTACGATTAGCAAAAACGTAATAAAAAGTATAACAAAAATTATGTTGAATTAATTTCATTTGAATTAAATTCATTTAGTTCATTTGGAAATATGAATGGTATGATGTATAACTTGGATGTTTTTCGTTTGCTTTGTTTCAGGTTTGATAATCAATATGAATACAAAGTCTTTATCTATCTTAAGAATTCTTATCTTAATCATTAGAATAATGCGTGATGCATTGGACATTACACCATACCCATCCCTTAAACACACAAAAATATAATTATTTGAGACTTCGCTATGATTTTTATTCAAAATTTACCAATTTTCCTGTCTGTGAGTTTTTTCAAATTTTCCTGGCAATTATCGTCGAAACGTAGAGGGCGGAACGGTCTGACAGTTGCACTTTTTTGACAATGACACAAAAGCTGTGCACCGCAAAATTCTAAAAAAATTGCAATGATTTCTAAATTAGGTGCTCTTCCAAATGACACCTTACTCGCTTAGGTCGAAAAAGATTTATTTTGCCCTCTCTACCCCAGTCCTCTAAACACACAGAAATATAACTATTTGAGACTTCGCTGTAATTTTCATTCAAAATTTACCAAATTTCCTAACTCTGTGAAATTTTGTAAATTTTTCTGTCAATCAGTGTCGAAACGTAGGGGGGGGGGCGAGGGGGTCTGAATTTTGCACTTTTTTGCCAATAACTCAAAAACTATGCACCGCAAAATTCTAAAAAAAATTACAATGTTTTCTAAATTAGGTGCTCTTTCAAATGACATACCACTTCACCACATTCTAAATAGTGATTCCCCTTCTCATATCCACCCTCTTAATATATATAGATATAATTGTGAGTATTTGACACTTTTATATATTTTTTATTAAAACCTAACTAATTTTTCTATCATTCCAAATACATTTGAAGATTTCCGATCAGTTAGGTTCGGAGCTAATCGAAAAAGTCGAAGAAAACGTCATTATTCAAAATTATACAAAAAATGGTGAGGTGTAAAATTCCAAAATAAATTTTTAAGGAATACTGAAATGAAGCCCTTTCATATGATCCCATTCTTGAATCTATAACAAAATGTATTTTCTCAAAGGTCTCACATCGTAATCCTGTAAACTAAACGAAAACAAGTTTAGTTTTATTTGTATCTGTCATCTTATGTGGACATATTCGTTTTATACGCACCTCAAATTTCAGGTCCATAGCATGTATGGCTTACGAGATAATCGATATTATGTGAAAAACTTGTTTTACTCTCACCAATAGTGTTCCGTATAAAAAACGGAACCCAAAAAATGTGTCAACTCCAATAATCATATCAATACTGCCACCTCTGTAGAAGTATGGATCAGCTAATTTAAGTTGTTTAATAGAGTTCAGGTTGATATCCTCGATAATTGGGGCTTGTTTTATAGTGATTTTGCAAAGAAACACATTAAAAAAACATACGCATGCACCCATTGGTTGATGCACAAATCCCTGATATTACTAATTTTTCAGAGCTTTGTTTAGATAAACTACTTGAATCTATACAAAAATGTATTTTCTTAAAGGTCTCACATCGTAGCCCTGTAAACCAAACGAAAACGGCTTTAGTTTTATTGTTTCTGTCATCTTATGTGAACAGGCTAATTTTATATGC
The DNA here is from genome assembly GCA_963693315.1 of Diogma glabrata. Classification (NCBI taxonomy): domain Eukaryota; kingdom Metazoa; phylum Arthropoda; class Insecta; order Diptera; family Cylindrotomidae; genus Diogma; species Diogma glabrata. Next base: position 142,030,103 of record OY856187.1, read on the forward strand.
ACCTCAAATTTCAGGTCCATATCATTTATAGTTTACGAGATAATCGATAAAATGTGAAAAACTCGTTTTACTCTCACCAATAGGGCTCGTTATGAAAAACGGAACCTCAAAAACAAGCGATCGATCGAAAAATTAAAAAACACATTTGTACGTAACTGTAATTTATGTTTGATGATCAGTAACCGGAAATAAAACTAACCTCACTAATAAAACCGTTTAAATTAATTACTGTACTTGATTATTATCAATATAAATTAGAAAGACAAATTGATTAAAAACTTATGCCACAGAATCACAAGAGCCATGTTGTTACTGACTTTCAATATATTTCCAATTAATTACTTTTCTAATTTATTTTAATTTGTTGCAGACCAAAAATTAAAAAAACCTAAATTTTTTTTAATTTAACTTCAAAGCAATATCGATTTTTTCTAAGTTTTTCGTTTTAATTAACCCCACTAAAAATTGAAGTTTTGTTTTGAATATTCACAAAAACTGGATAACTATATTCAATCGAAAACTCTCTTCGACTTCCTTTTAGATTACCAAATGTCCCAGTACATATCTCAAAAAAATTTATGAATCAGCACCATATCAAAAATGAGATAGCAATCGACGAAAACAAAAGGGTCGAGCAAGTTATGAAAGCAAAAAACGATAAGTTGTATTTATCACGTTGATTCACGCAAAAAAAAAAGTTTTCTGGATAGCCGATTTTTTTTTTGGCTTTCTTTTGAGGTATATATACTAGATTTTGCATGACTACAATATAATTATGGTATTAAAAACTGAAATCTAATGATATAAATAAAACGAAAATTATAAATTTTAATTTTCATTATGTGGTTTTTATATATATTTGTTTGAATTTTTCGTAAACATTTCTCTTACCATGAAAACTATCATTGATGTCATGTTTTATTATTTTTTATTCCCTAGGGAGAAAAAAATGCAATCCGGTATCATAATTATGGGAGAAGAATTGAACGAATATACAACTTTTTAAAAGAAATTTCTTTTTTCACTGTAGCGACGTTTGAAGAATCAGGTGAACAAAATAACAACAACAATTCATCAAACAAAATAATTAGAAGAAATCTTGATTTTACATTTTTAAAGATTATCTTTTATATTCTATTTACATTTTCAAGATCACAAGTTGAGTTACCTGAAAATATAAAAAAAAGGAAATTAATTTATTATCAGAAACCGAAAACTAAAGTATGGTAAGTTAAAAAAAACTGTGATTAAATATTTATGAAAATCTACTAATTCAAAATTTAATCTACGTTTTTTCTTCCCACAATAATTACATCACATAATGTTTTTACGATATGTGTGTCAATCTAGATAAAGCTTTTAAATATGGATCATCTATTGAGTTTATTCTAAAACTTAAAAATAATTAAACATTAATTTACCCCTTCCTTCCATCAAAATTCTATAAAAACCTAAATGCAAATTATTTTCGTTTGAAACTGAGTATCAAAATGACTGTAGCAAAATTAATCTTTGTCTGATGTTTTCATTTCTATACTATCACTACTTCTCTTTTTCTTCCAGTTCTTATTTCCCTATCATTTTCCAATCAAGAACCAACAAAAAAAAGCTCAGCCAAAATATCTTTATTTATATCTTTTTATAACTGTGTATTTTATAGTTTTTTTGGTTATGTACGAGAAACTAATTTCAAATAGCAAAAGTAGAGATGGAGATAAAAAACGATAAAATATTTTAATTGATTTTATTCAACAGAAAAAGAAAACAAAAAACTCACATAAAAAAAATAAACGTTATAAATTTCCATCACAAGTATATTTTTTGTTTTCCAAAAGAGAAACACATTGGAAAATTCTTTTTTTTTTCTTTTAGTCTTTCTTTTAAACTTTTTAACCGTAAACTTTGTAGTTTTGTAAATACTCGTAAATTTAAATTTCATAGAAAATTAATTTAAATTTTTTTAAATTATTTATTTTTAATTTTTTAAACTTTAAATTTTCTTTGGAAATTGTGGTTCCATAGCCATGGAGGAAGATGGTTTCATGCAAATTGTTTTTTTATGAACATAAAACGTTTGCAAAGTTGTTTTCGTTTGTTTTACTGAGTTGCGATGGAAGACCTTAAAGAAAATAAATTTTCTTGTGTCATATAGGACAATCCGAAACCCGATATACCAGAATTTGCGTACATTTTCAATTTCTCAATAATAATAATTCTAATTAGATAATTTTGATACATGACGGGGTTGTAGTTTTCAATACTTTTGATTGCAAGTTTTTTTAGTCGGTACAAATTTAAAAATGGCAAAGCTGATATCTCAATTAGATTATTCAACAACCTACTCTATTTTTTTTTGTATTACTATTATTTGTATCTTTACCATTAACATTATTACCGCGATTGATTTTTGTTGTTATAATATGGTTCTTATTCCACTTATTCTTGTTATTATTCAACAATTGCCTGTAACTTTGGTGCAACTATTGAGTTATATTGTTATTATTGTTTAAGAATCACCTGAGACTTTGGCACAAAGATTAATTTATAATATTGTTACTATTCAACAATCGCCTATACCTTTGGCGCAACGACTGTTTTACTAAGATCACCTGTTTATGCGCAACTGTTCGGGTGCAACGATTTTTTTCGTATATCGTAAATTTAGATTTTAGTCAGTATGGTTGGCTATAATGTTGAGGAATGGTGGTTTGGATCAGTTACAGAAAATGGTGTGAGCGAATAATTTTTTTAAAAATATAATAATTATAATTGATGTTGTGTGTGTGATGGTCTTGAGTGCTCTGACCTTTGGGGTCATCGGATTTCTTATTCATTGCTCATTCGAGTCCGTCTTCTTTTGAAAAATTTTACGTGCAATACATCATTTGTGATGGACTGAGGAGACATATTCGAACTCATAGACTAAAACTAGTTGGAATTTTAATCACAAAGCACGCAGCTCCTCTGATGTTCCTGATTATGATCCCATTATTAGGTGGGCCTCGGAGTTTATTAAAATCACATGAAAACTATTAGCAAAGGGAAATAATTCGGGAAGTTGAGTTCATTAAAGCTTAGAGCAGTTTTCAATTTCATAACTGCGCTCCTAAACATATTCCTATGAACACAGTTTGTTCTGAAGAGATATCCAGGGATTGCTAGAACCTTTGCTACGTCTTTTAAAAGAAATTGTGTCACTATTTAGAAAAGAAGCTTGAACATCAACACAAGCAGTAGAGTTGGGGGCCAGTTTGCCTCAAATCAGCCAGGAGTAGATCCAAGTAAAAGATTCAAATGTCCCTGGTGAAATAGGTTCTGGCAGCTCAATGGGTTTTAATGACTCTTAATCTCAGGGCCGTGGGTTTGAGGCCCACGTTGGGCGCCATTTTGTAGTAAGAGGTTTTTTGGTGGTCCGGGAAGGTTCACCATGTGCTTGTGCACTTGACACCTAGTGTTCACCCCATGCTCGCTCATTTGGGCATTAGTCCTGTCATCCGACCTCACTCACAAGAAAGATTAAAAAAAAATTAACAAAATTCGAGTGGAGCAAGCATTACCACCCAAAATCTTTAGAAGGGAGATTTGGCATGTCACAACCCTCCCCAAATTATATTTATGTTAACACACCACAGTAAAAAAAATACAAGCTATGACAAATTTATAACCAATCACACCAACAAACGAACTTGAAGCGCGGTATCTCTATGACAGAACTGATGCGGTTGATGGCGCGATGATTAGATTTGATCCAAAAAGTTGGACCCATTAAGTCGCTTGCCCTGATTACAATACTGGATTACAATACTAAAATTTCCTCATACATATAAAACTCGAACACTCTCATCCATTGGTTTTGAATTATTTATTAATTTTGCATCAATATCTCACAAACTTATTATTAGTAAATTTCTCCTATTGTGTTCTCCAATTAGAATCAAAAACGATTTATTCCACTGTTTAAATTTTCTTCAACTTAACACTGTTAAACTGTACACTATAACTAATTCATATAACTAATCTGTAAACATATTTCCACTTTATTCTTAGTACTCTTAATATTTACAAAACATTCATATTTTCATTTTCAAAAACTCGGAATTTTTTTCGTTGTTGGTTTGGTTTTATTTTGGTTCATCTCCTCACTATCCAACCACTTTAAGCACATCCACTCGAACTGAAAACAAAATCCAACCTCCCAATTCAATTCCTATTGTTTGATCCACAATTCCAAAACCAACTGACTAGCTTTTATCAGAGGAAAACTTAAAAACATTCCTATTGTACCAGCCAAAAAGAAAATTATCAACATAGATTTTTAAATATTTCAGATTCAAGTTTAAAAAATATTTTAAATAAATGTTTTCTTACACACAAGTGGGTTGAGAAGTGCATCAAATTCGAATATTATTATAGGTAAAGAAGATGGAAAATGGAAGCACAACTGATATAAAATATCTTACCCATTATAGGACAAATCGAAAGGAGGAAGTTTGGCTGACTTTATTCGTCCTAAAAATCATAAAAAAATTAAGAAATTAAATAAGAGCGAGGCTCGAACCCAAACCCTGAGATAGACTCTCATGCTCTACTGACGGAGCTAGCCGGGCCAAACAAAACAATTAAGCCGAGGTGCAAATCAAGGTGGGAGATCCAATATACCAAAAAAATGAGAGGAGAATTTCGAAAAATAGGTAAGGAGAGGAGAACTATAAGTGAAAAAAATATACTGCCGCATGTCTTTAGAATGGTGTACTTTGAGTCCTTTCTAAATTAAGTCCTCCAGGACGCGTTATCAACTAACACTAACCTGATAACCACTCAAAACGAAATTTTGACAGAAGACGGAGACAAAAGCACGTTTCTGGGCCCACAAATTGTAGCGAGCTGCATTTTACACAAAGGCTTCTGCGGTCAGCTCTTTGATTTGGCAGCGAATTCTAGATAATTGATCTGGGCGATCAAGGATTTCCCATACTCTAGTCAAGACAATTCAAGCATCGAAGTAAAGAAAAGGATTTAAAAGGAGGCACAATAGGGAGAACAGCCTAAGATTGATGTACTGAACATCAAAAAGCTCAAGTATTTTCACTAAGATGCTCGTCACCGAGCATCGCCTTCGGCCAGGTACGCACAAAGTTTAGCGATGATACTTCTGTTCACCGGCTCGGACGCGTTAGCATGTGGAGATTAAAGAGCTGTAAAGCTATGATGAGCCCCATGCTTTGAAAAGAGGGGTTCATAGAATTTAGATCTAAACTGCGAGACAATTGTTTCAGGACAACCAATAACATGGAATATATTTAGGCGAGGAAATAAACCACAAAAATAGGCCAAACCTAAGCAAATTGGCAGAGTAAGATGGATCGAGAATCGGTTTTTTGCATTCGATCCAGGAAGCCGTCAGGAAAGTTTGTGAACTAGCCACTTTTCGGCAAATGCGTATTGCACCCGTGCATAAGAAAAATACATTTTTTAAAAGTGCATTCAGTGATCTGATTAAAAAAAATTCATAACTTGGTAAATGATCACAGAAATAGACCCATTTTTTGTATTCGGAGGTTTTTGGGGCCGCTGAGCACGAATATGATGTCGGTGATGACCCTCGGAGTACCTAGCGTCCAGGGCGGGTATGTCTAACTCATCTCCTGGAACTTTCCATTAATTCAGCTCGAAATTGATCGAAGCTCGTTACTTGGTGGTTTTTGGGGTCGCTGAACACAAATATGATGTCGGCAATGACCCTCGGAGTACCTAGGGCCTAGAGCGGGTATGTCTAACTCATCTCCTGGTACTTTCCATTAATTCAGCTCGAAATTGATCGAAGCTCGTTACTCGGGGGTTTTTGGGGTCGCTGAACACGAATATGATGTCGGCGATGACCCTCGGAGTACCTAGGGCCCAGGGCGGGTATGTCTAACTCATCTCGTGGAACTTTCCGTAAATTCAGCTAGAAATTGATCGAAGCTCTTTACTCAGGGTTTCTGGGGCCGTTGAACACGAATATGATGTCCGCGATGACCTTCAGAGTACCTAGGGGACAGGGTGTGTTATATACACCTCATCTCCTGTAACTTTCCATAAATACAGCAAGAAATTGATCGAAGCTCGTTATTTGGGGGTTGTTGGGGCCGCTTAACACAAATATTATGTCGATGATGACCCCCGGAGTACCTAGGGTTCGAACTTCAGTGACCTTAAAAATCCTGGAGTAAAGAGTTTCCATCTGTTTGTTACAATCTTATTTATTTATATTTTATTTATTCGACGAATATAATAGAGGAAAAAAAGCCGTAAAGTCTTTATAATACAAATGTTTTATTTACACAATTTATTCATTTTCTTCGACGTTCGTATTCTTCGTGCATGGTTCTACTCAATGTATATAATATCTGTGATTGTATTCTATAACTCTATAGTGCGTACATTAATATAGAAAAATAGTGGAACCTGAGATTATAAATTTCTATTGCGCGGATAAACTACTTTTATTATAAGACCATCATACTAATATACGAGTATCAGCCAGGGCCGGCCGCATCATTTACAGGTCCTGTTGCGACCTTAGTGGGGGCCACGAAAAAAACAATTAGAAGATATGACGTAAAAATTTTTATAAAATTCTTTTCAATAATAAAAAAAATAAAAAATAAAATAATCGAACTTTAATTATGGAAAGTTACAGGATATAAGTTCAATATACCCGCCAAGGGCCCCAGGTACTCCGAGGATCACCGCCATGTTCAGCGACCCCGAAAACCCCCGAGTAACGAGATTCAATCAATTTCGAGCTGAATTTATGGAAAGTTCCACGAGATGAGGTGTATATAACCCACTCTGGCCCCTTGCTACTCGGTAGGTGATCGCCGACATCATATTCGTGTTCAGCGATCCCGAAAACCCCCGAGTAACGAGATTCAATCAATTTCGAGCTATATTTATGGAAAGTTCTAGGAGATGAGGTGTATATAACCCGCCCTGGCCCCTTGGTACTCCGAAGGTGATCGCATACATCATATTCGTGTTCAGCGGCCCCAAAACCCCCAAGAAACGAGCTTCGATCAATTTCGAGCTGCATTTATGGAAAGTTCCAGGAGATGAGGTGCATATAACCCGCCATGGGCCCTAGGTACTCCGGAGGTCATCGCCGACATTATATTCGTGTTTAACAAACCCAAAAACCCCGAATACCAAAAATGGGTCTATTTCTGTGATCATTTACCAAGCTATGAATTTTTTTTAATCAGATCACTGAATGCACTTTTAAAAAATGTATTTTTCTTATGCACGGGTGCAATATGCATTTGCCGAAAAAGGGCTATGTTCACAAACTTTTTTGGTGGCTTTCTGAATTGAATGCAAAAAACCGAATCTTGATCCATCTTACTCTGCCAATTTGTTTAGGTTTTATGCCTTATTTCCTCGTTTAATTGGTTTCTAGCAGTTTGCAGATAGGCTCGGCGGCAAGTTTTTGTAAAGGAAAAAGAAGCGGGTATTTAGTAAGCTGGTCTAAGAAAATCAAAATTGCTATATAACCGGACTTAGTTCGGTGGCCAGAAGTAAAATCTACGTAAGTGATATAATGTTTTCGAAACTCTACCGTAGGCAGAGGCAGGAGGATCATGGGTGTTGGAAATCACCTTAGTCGTTAACTCTTCGGGATCCACAATTTCCAAGTTTCACCTTCCGATGCTACATCACTCTGGCAGAAATTAAGTTTTTTTATTACATGTCCATCGAATGTGCGTAAATCGGGAGGAGAACCAATGGAATCAGTGACTTTACAAATTTACTAATTTAAGATAATTGTCACTTTTGAAAGCAGAAGATTTTAGTTCCAGGTTAAAAATAGCAATTTTGCTTCCGCTAATGGCCGCACCGATGCGAGAACATTCTCAAAAGAGCGTTTGAAACCACGTTTAGCTTACAACGCCAATGCTTAATATTAAGAGTAAATCCTTGCGCCTTTAAGCTCTATCATGCCAGATGACTGGACATATCTTTCTGCCGCATTAACCACTTTAGAGAAGCGTGGTCAGTAATGATCTTAACAGGTTGACGCTCGATGTGGGCGCGGAAATTGCTAATACTTAGGATAGCAGTAGGGCATTTCATTTCACTGGCGGAGTATTTACGTTGAGCTGAATTCAGCTTGTTTGACATATAAGCTATAGGATTTTCAATACCTTCTTTGTCTAACTGTACCAGCCCACAGACCACACCATCATTACTCTCGTCGCATTCTAGAATAAAGGGCTCGAAATAGTTAAGATTCACCAAAACTGGTGTTGGAATAAATGCTTTTTTGAATGAGTAAAAGGCCACATTAGCTTCAGAGGTCCACACGAATTGGTTAGTAGATTTTTGAACAAATAATGTTGATAAATAATGCCGGTAATGAGGCGAATGCAAAAATAAACCGACGATAGTAACCTAGCCATGCTTAAAAATCTTCTAATCATCTTCACCGTGGTTAGCACGGGAAACTCAGCAATCGCGGCCGTTTTCACCTTCATCGATTTTTAATATATCTCTACCTACTAAGTAGCCCAAGTATTTAACTTTCGGTCTCCGGGATTAAGAAACTACTCTTCTGAAAATTGATCGTCAAGCGTTAGCATGTCTTAGACACTTGGCAACTTTTTCCAATGACCAATACGTTTAGACCAATACGTAGATCATCTAAATTATCGAAGACACAGGACTTTAAATAGGGAGGGATCAGCTGATACATTAATTTTGTCATGGTCTGAGGTGGATTGCTGAGGTTTCTTTTTAGACGATTTTTCAAACGAGATCCACTCTTCAAATGCATTGTTTCTTGCGTCTTTACAAATTATTCCGTTCCAAAAATATTTCTTCAATTTTTACGCTTCCAACTGTCCAATTGGACCTGTCTAAGATACCATGCCAAGGTCGAGCTATTGAATCAAATCCGGATTGGACTGTTAGATACTGGAGCGTCTATCAGTGTCATCGGTGGTTCGTGCGCAAAAGAAATGATCACAAGGGAATTACCCTTCAACTGCAATTTTTGGGTATTTTCCAACTATTTTTACTATTCCAACTATTTTTATTATTATTATTTATTATTCGTGTTTAAAGTTAAATTCAGTTCTATTTTCATTGATTTGTAGATCTTAAATGATTTTTTAAGCTCAAACTCAGTTTCTTTTTCTTGTTATTTTCAAAATAATTGATGCCTTTTAATGCTGATTAGCATACCTATCACATTTTCTTTCTGAATATTTTTTTTTAGCTTGTACATCAAATGTGATCGAGAATCACACAGTGAATCATAAGTTGGACTTAATATCTTCCAGAGCTACCATATGTATGAGCAGCAATTTGTCTCGTTAACGGCATTTGTTGCAGAAAGTTATTGCACAGAAGTTAGTGAAATACTTTCCTAAAACGTGAGAAAGAAGATTTTCATATTGATTAATGAGGATTTCATAATAGTATCTTGGATATGTAGAAAACAATTGAGCCTCTGGGATAGTTTGTATAAATTTTTAAGGAAATGAGGAAATCGAATCGAAGGAAATTCTACTTTTCAGAATCCAAAATTTACTCCGTCTGAAATAAACTTCGCTTTTCTGGAGGTTATCACAAGAAGGTATTGTTAACTATTTGCTGATGTGAACCAAGTAGAACGATAGAAAGTTGTAAGAAAATATAATCCATACGTTCTTTCTTAACCCATCTCAAATTCCTTGTAATATCTCAATTTTTTACTTCTGTGGAATAAACTGTTTTAACTGAAATCAAAAACTTTAAATTACACCAGACAAAAATCAACAATAGAAGTTTAGGATTTTGTTGTTTCTTTATCGATTCAGCTTTTTCCATTTATGCATAAATTTTTTCATGTCTATATTATAATTCCTTACGTTATTCGAAACCACAATCTCAAATTTCTACATACAAAAAACTTATTTGTGTTAAATATTTTCAAGGAATTATAATAAAATGAAAAAATAAAAAATTTAATGAATCAAAAGGAAATTTTTGCACAAAAAATGAAAATTCCTTTGCTGATAATTTCATAATGGCATCCCAAAAAAATAGTTAATAATTTTTACAATTAGATAAAAATTTCACTTGCGTTTTGATTGTTCATTGTGTAGACGTAGAATTTAAAAGAAAAAACATTTTCCCATTAAATTTGTGTATCAAAAAAATTTTCATCAATTAAAAAAAAAAAGAAAGGAAAATTGTGTCTAACTTTATATGAAAATGTAAAAGAAAATTATTATGTTATTATCACGAAAAATTAATCTTTGTTAAATGGTCATTCGGAATTTTCTTTTTTTTTTTGTATCCAAGGAAAAATGAGTTATGTTTTTTTGCTTGTAAAAATGATAAACGAAATTTAAATTAAAAAATATTCGTCCTTTTTCTGGTAAATTTAATTTTTTTTTATGTTTTTATGGTATTTTATGGCCTTTTTGTGATTGAGATTTTGACACAAAATGGAAGAGATTTGAATGTGATGGATGAAATAAATTATTTTTTGCTGAATATAAAAGGGGTCAACACATATCACAGTACGATTTGATAAGCTAGAAAACTAATTTATTTATTTTTATACAAATATGAGGTGTGAAAGATTTTGATTCATTATACTTAGTTTGACTTTGTTACTTCGTATCCTACTCCGACTTAAAGTCAAAGTCAAAGCATCTTCATATTTAAAGTAATTGCCAACCATCCCTTGTAATATCATTAAACAAATTTAAAACATTCTAGATTTATTCATACCACATCAATTTCCTTTGAATATCAAAATATAAATAAATCTAAAACCCACAATACGTTTTTTACACAACAAAAAAACTTCTAATTATTGACTTGTGTGTGACTCGACCACTTATCATATTATGGTAAATTTAACATTTCCGGTTTCTTAGGAAAATTTAAGAATAATAACAAAACATAAATAAGGAAGGAACAAGGGACCCCATATAATATATTCACAATAAAAAAATTTAATTTTTATTTATTGTTAGTAAATTTCACAATTTATTTAAATAAGTTTAAGGAAGTTGGGAAGTTTTTGTAAAGAATAAATTAAAATTTTACAGAAATCTATATTTATACGAAAATTTAAATAAAGCAATAACGCCTTTAGCAAAAGTATTATGAATTAGGAAATTAAAGAAATCTTGCGTTTATAAATAAACGAAAAACCCGTTTCTATTTTGACTGATGGAGAAGTTGCGTGTGTCGATAAATACATATATAATTAATGAATTAGTTAAGGGATGTGGCCCTGATTAGTTGAATTCTTTGAAAATTTGTTATACTAGAAAAATACAATATATAGGTTTGGCTTCCGTTCTCCCAATTGGTTTTGCAAATAATTTTTGTATTTTAAACTTTAGTTGTAGTCTCATGCTAATTTATTACGATGTTTTTAATCAATTTAAAATCCAATTTTATGACTTCATGTTAAACTATTGACACATAAGATCGTAGGACGTAATAGCAAGTTAACTAACGACGTTGGAGTTGAACGTGAATGCAGTTACCCATTTGAAAATGCATACTGAGTTGTCTAAAATCTAAATCATAATTTGTCTAAAAATATTGATTCCTTTTTAAATAAAACAAATACAAGATTAACCACCAGAGTAAACAACATAATTCTCAATGACAACACTCCCAAAAAATATATATGGAAAAATAAATTTTTTTCTTAAGAATGATAATGGTAAACACAATTTGAATTATTTCAGTCTCAAGTAAATATTTTTTTGGATAAATGTAGATGCGGGCACGATGATGTAGTTGTGGACACAGTTGTTTCATCAGATAGCAATTATTTGATTTATTGAATTGTGGAGTCTTCAGAAGCATCTTAAATTTTGATTATGCGCTGATATAAAGGACAAGTAATCGATTAGATTAAGAAACTACTCCAACAGCATAACAGCATAGGTCATAAACTGACACTAATTCTGCTGATACCACAAGCGAAATTGCGAGTAAAATCATACCTCCAACTTTCAGAGATATAGTAAAACGAAATAAAGATTACATTATCGGCAAAGCTAAACTCCCGCGTTGCAAGGAAAACATCGGTTGTTTTTTGCTCAACATTAAAAGAGGATGAAGAATACCTACTTATTTCATATCTCCTCAACGATGTCAATGTAAAAAAAACAGAGATAAGATCCTAGTGTAGCTAACTAGCTAAAAATCAAATCATGATGTCAAATCAAGACTGTGAGTCATCTCAAAACATAAAGTGAATATGTCTTTTTATGTTGGTGTCCATTTTCGGGTTATTTTTTGAGAAAAAGCTATAGTGCTGTAATTTAAAATTGAACTGCATATGATTGGTGTGGTTTACACTAAAATCTTTTAATAGTCAAGCCAAATTAAACAACCTCTATATAGCGCTCAGACTACAAACTATGGCGTGCGTAGATCAATTTCCAAACAAAATGGTGATTTTTCAATGGAATAGTCGTAGGTCTGCAAATAAAAAAAACATATTTTCTAAAAAAAACTAAATCATCCACATTTTAAAGACACAAAAAAAGAGATCCTGAACTTGCAAACTGTGGTATTAAAGAGAGTCACTATCTCGCAAACTTACAACAAGCATTCCCCTTCTTTTGGTGGATACTATATAGCTACTAATACCAAAAAATAAGTGGACTGAATATAATTAAAAGAAGAAATTAGTTATATCAAATTATTTTAATGTCAACATTTATAATTCAAATTTAAGATTAAGAAATTAATTTGAAGACATTAAGTCCTTTAATTTGAGGTGGTTGAATGATGGTTGACGATCAAACGAAGTTGAATATGATGAGAATAAAACAATTATAATTTGCAGAACTTCAATAGATGGATGTGACGATGATGTTGATAATTAGAATTGCAGAACTTCAATGATGAATATGATGAGTATGACGGTATATAATTTGAAAGCTTCAATAGATGGATATGACGAGTATGAAGATAGTTATAATTTGAAGAACTTCACTAGATGAATATGACGAGTATGACGATAGTTATAATTTGAAGAACTTCACTGGATGAATATGACTAGTATGACGATAGTTACAACTTGAAGAACTTCAATGAATTATTTTGACTATGTTGAATGAAGGTACTAACTGGATGATTTGACGAGGTTTAATATGACGATGATGATAATAATTATAATTTAAAGAACTTTAATGGATAGATATGACGAGTATGGCGATAGTTATAACTTGAAGAACTTCCACTGATGAATATGACAAGTATGACGATAATTATAAATTGAACCCAGCCAGCACACTTAGTGAAATTTAGGTGAACCATTTTGGGATTTGGTTAAATTTAAGTAAAAGTTTAGTTAAATATGTGGAAAAAGGTATTAGATGACTGTTTCAGCTAATTAGTGTACATGTATTTCTAGTCGAAAATTATAGTTAATATGTTTTTGGTGTAAAAAATAAGTTAATAGGGAAATTTAACATATTAAGTATACAAATTTAAGTTAAAAAAATCATGTAATACAGATAGTACATGTATTTTATGATTTAAGTGAAAATTTAAGTAACAAAAGTGTATCTAATACATGTATTTAACTTATTACCTGTTGTTTAGCTAGCGGTAATTTAGCTGAAATTGCAACAGTTATTTCATGAAATAAGTTAAATAGCCTAAAATTAACATAACTACGGAACATTGAAATTAAAAAAAAATTCTCAGACAGTTGTTAAGTTAAATAGGTCGAGTTTTACATGTAATATTGCATTTATTTTGGTTTAGTGAACGAATGTTAACTAAATTTTTGCTGTCTTTTTCATATAATACATATAATAAGAATATGTGTTTATAAGTATCCATAAAGATTTATAGCAAGTCTCGTTTTCCGATGACATTTATTATTAGTGCGCAGTATATTGATCAAATCTTTTGGATACAGTCTTTATGTTGTTGTTGTAGCGACGTGTTTGGTGCTAATCCTCCGGCTCCATGTCCAGGTTCAGGAACTCTGCTACTGCCCTTGAGCGGTACCACAAATCTTCCTTCGTCAAGTTTGTAAAATTTGCAGGACAATTAAATAGGTGGTCTACATCGCGTGGCGTGTCCTCACATGCGGGACACTTGTCAATAATTTCCGGTTCAACTCTGCTCATGTAGTTGTTTAGAATGCGTGACCAACCGGATCTTAGTTGAGCTAGGATGGATCTGGTGCTACGGGGCAGTTGGACCTCTTCGGAAGCTACTTTTGGTGGTTTTCCATTCAAAACACGATTTGGAATATAGTTCTTTATTGTATTTTCAACCGTTTTGGGGTGGAGTGTTTTTAAGCCAGTTCTATATATGTACATTCGTCTATGTTACCAGTAATCTAGCTATCCCTGACATCTTGCAGAAAGCATCTTGCTGTCTTCCTTATGTCTCTAGGTGGTTCGATCGTAGTTAAGGTGTCATTGCAAGGATGTTGCTCTCTGTGACAGGCCAATAGATATTGTTTGGTTAGCATTTCATTATGTTCACGGACCGGCAATATGTTACTTTCCTCGTGCAAGTGATCTCGGTGAGCCATCAGGTGACATCCGGTTGCGGTTCGCGAGGCAGCATTTTGTGTTGTTTGTAGCTTATTCCAGTGAGTGTTGACAGCTTGGAGAGTCCATATGGGTGCAGCATAATTTAAAATAGGTCTTCCTATTGCTTTGTATGTTGTTATGATCGTGTTTTTATCTTTGCCCCATGAACTTCCCGCTAGTGCTTTTAATGCGTTATTCCTGCCACAACACCTGAATGCCATTTTTGAAAATTATTTGCCAGCAGAAAATGCTATGATCGAAAATACCATCCCCGTTAGTGTTACTTGTGATGAAAATGTAGAGTGTGACGATGATATGCCAGATTGTACATCCCAAGTTGGTGAAAATGCTGAATTTTTATTATCAGAAGCAGATATTGCTGAGGAATTTATGCGCGAACACCTGGAATATGAGCATAACGCTCAAACTAAAATAGATCTGTTGAACGAACTGAGGCAATGGGCTTTGCAAAACAAGATTTCATTAATAGCGTTGAAACAACCACTGAAATTGTTGAACAAGGCTGGGATTGAAAATCTATCATTGGATGAACAATGAACTGTTGAAACTGATTAACAATAAAGAAGGAAACATAAAATCTAATTTATTTAACCTAATAATTAAAAGACCACCGAACAACATATAATAAATAAATCACCTAAACTATATTTATGACTGAAGGATATTGTTTTATTGTTTTATTAGATTCATTCATTTTGCTTTATATTTTATAATTTTCTGTAGTTAGATTATTAATTTTTAAAAATGGGCTTTTATTAAACCACCGGTATCTAATGGAAATATGGAATGTATCTTACTTTAAAATTTAGCTTTCAAAATGCGTATATAGTAAAAAATAATAAAACTCAGTAAACAAGAATAAGGTTAAGAATAAGGCTTTTTCATTCATGTTTTAAAAAATTTTGTTTCTTATAATATTATTTTAAGCTTTTTTATGGTAGAATGACAGCATGATAATAAAGTAAGGTTAAAGAAAAATGGATGGTTCAATTACATGTAATTCTCATGAAAAAAACATGTAATAACTACAATATCTGACTTTGGTACGGTAAAATTACATATATTTTTCACTTGCTTAGTTTTGTATTCAGCTGTTACATGAAATATACATGAATTTACTCTGCCAAAGTCAGATATTGTAGCTATTAAATGTATTCTAGATAAGAATTATATGATCAATTTTCACTTAATAGCTAGATAATTTACATGTATTAAATAAAATACGTGAAAAAATTTAGGATAAATTTAAGTTATTTCATGAAACACCTGACAAAATTTAACTTAAATAACAGGTAAATAATTTTATGGCTAGGAATTATGGATACGATATTATCTATCTCCCAAACTAATGCATTTAAGGACAAAATAGGTTTTTATGACAATTTCTAAACCGACTTCAAATAAACATTTTTATACATACTTTGGAGCGTATTTTTGAATGGGTGTAAATGTTCATGTGTAAAGAAAGGTTCGATCTTTTTAGGTAGATTTCATATAAAAATCTACCTATTGCAATGGGCTTCATCTCGGAATTTCGGAAAAATTTTTGTGCCAAACGACTATATATGATAAGCGGAGACAAAAAAACAAAAAAAAAAAAAAATTTATATATATATATACATATATATATAAACGATATGAGATATAACGAAAACGACCGGCACTCTCACGGTCGCATTTGTTGAGGTAGATCAAAAAAATTTTCTGAACTTGTGTGTTTTAATAATATCTTGGACAAGTTCGTGAATCAGCAAAATCCGACACGTGGTTAAGAAACTAGAGGCTTTTTTCTGAAAAAAATTGATTTTTTAAAACCGTTATAACGGCCGTTTGGATACTAATATTTCAAAAAATTTAACAAATTTAGAATTTTTGGAATCTTTTTTATCAATTTGTTTTAAAAATAGACCTCTGCAGTTAGAGGTTCCTGAGTGAGCGGCTCCAACAAAAAAGTTTGCAAAAAAAAATTTTTTTTTGAAACAACCGGCACTCTCACGGTCGCATTTATAAGGCCAGATCAAAAAAGCTTTTTTAAAAATGTGCGTTTTGTTAATATCTTGGACAAGTTCGTAAATCAGCGCAATTCAACACATGGTTAAGAAACTAGAGGCTTTATACTAGAAAAAAACTCTGTTTTTTAGATCCGTTATAACGGCCGTTTGGATTCTAATATATTTAAAAACTTCATAAATTTAGAATCTTTGAAACCTTTTTAATCAGTTTCTTTAAAAAAAAAGACCTCTGCAGTTGGAGGTTTCTGAGTGAACGGCTCCAACACAAATGCTTGTAAAACACGAAATGCGTTTGAATCAACCGGCGCTCTCACGGTTGCATTTGTGGAGCCAGATCAAAAAACCTTTCTTAAAAATGTGTGTTTTATTAATATCTTGGACAAGTTCGTAAATCAGAAAAATCTGACACATGGTTAAGGAACTATAGGCTTTATACTAGAAAAAAAAGTGGTTTTTTAATCCGTTATAACGGCCGTTTGGATACTAATATTTTTAAAATCTTCATAAATTAAGAATTTGTGGAAACATTTTAATCCATTTCTTATAAATATAAACCTCTTCAGTTAGAGATTTTTGACTTGTTGGCTTCAACAAAAAAGTTTGCAACAATCCCCAACTACAATTTCCAAAAACCTTATAACAGTCAATGTCAACCTTATAACAGTCAAAAAATAAAAGATTTGAATAGAAGAAATTAATTTTTTTTCTTAGAAATAAACTATTTTGATATTTTGCAGTAATTGCACGACATATGATATAGAGTAGGTTTGTGTCATAAATTATCACACACATGTTCTGTGGTAGATTTGATATTTGTTTGTTGCAAAATTGGATAGATATAATTTTGCTTGTAGGTAGCTAATTTTCTTTTTAAAATTTGTTCGATATCTGTTTGAAATTAATTTGTTTTGTTTAAACTAATCTGATACACCAGATTCTACTGGCACACAAAACTGTCTGATCTCGAAATCTACCTATTTCTAGCGGATATACGTGCCGCTTGGACTTTTTATACATAAAAAAGAAACAGGAAAAAATAATGAGAACACCCCTTAAAAATACAATTAAATATTTATTTTTTATAAACTGAATATGTACTTTAATTTTCAATTTTCTTTTCGGTATTCGATAAAAAACATTAATTATTGAAAATATAATAATAGTTTGTAGTATACTATAAAGTAAGCTTATGTGATCATGAGGGCACTTCGGAGCATGCATTTTGTGGTTTGAATGTGTAACAAACAAGTTAAATTTAACTAATAATTAGCTAAAATATAACATAGCATTTGCACTTATTTAACTTAAAATTTGGTTAAATTAAAGTTAAACTTAATCACATATTAGCCAGCATATTACATAAAAATTACATGAAAATTTAACCAATATTTTTATGGAAAAAGTACGACACTTAGGTTAAATTTAACCTTTTATTATACATAAATTTAGGTTAAATGAGAATGTTCACTAAAATTTTGTACAGATAATATCAACCTATATTAAAGCTAAAATCCACCTATTGTGTTACCTGGGAAGATCTTCACTAGTTGAATATAACGAGTACGACGGTATATAATTTGAAGATCTTCTCTAGTTGAATTTGACGAGTACAATGGTATATAATTTGAAGATCTTCACTAAATGAATTTATTAACCGATATTGATTTTAATTATCGATTATAAAAACTTCATTGCTTTGACAATTATTTATATCCAAGTTATAACACACATTTTTGTTAGTTAACCATTGAACTTTATGACACTTTATATTCACCTGTATTTCGGCGTTCCTTCTTGGTGTAGGTAAGTTGCTGTTGTATGTTGATGTGTGTTTTTTTTGTGATTTGGCGTAAACACCTTCCAAGAAACGAGTCTGGTCCTTCATGCTTCTCGGAAGGTAGTTCAAATAAGAAAGTTCTATTAACAAACATTATAAAGAAACCAATAACGGTTTCTAGCTGGGATAAAAAAATAACACTTAATATATATCTTGCGGCCTCTGGCCCGAAAAAATGTCTAATTCAAGTAATTTAATTAATCATAATAAGACCAAAATTCAGAATATAAATATATACTAGAAGACGCGGTAAACTTCATACCAACTACAATTTATTTGTAGATAACATTTGAACAGCGATTGTTAATCATAATCGACATTCTACCTCCAATTTTTTTGGAATTTGGTTTGAATTTTATTTAGCTATTAAACGAAAATATTATTTATACTTAACAAATTATTATTGCCATTATTTATTATTATATAGTAATACACTTTTTTTTAATTTTATCTTAATGTGACATGATGAAAAATATCTTTTGTTAATCCTTGAGGGGTATACACGAACAAAATTGAAGGTTTTCCAGCCTTTGAACACGAAATATATATACTTGGCCATGCAAAAGCACGGGGTTTCTAGATTCAGCCCATAAATTGAAATTGTTGGGCCTTGTGGCTTAAAAAATAAAAGTGCGAATGCCATTTGAATTGGAAATTGCAATTGTTCAAATGGAATGGGCGTAACTAGGAGGGGTCATTGGGATCCGTGGTAGAAGAATTATTTTACTTTGAAACTTGCCATTTAAAATAGTAGCTTCCAGAACATTGCCCATGACTATCGCATAGCTTTGGTGCATTCAAATTTCTAATCTAAATGATTGGTGAACCAATCATCAATCGCAAGTTATGTAGTTGTATTCCAGTTAAATCCAATTAATTTAAAAACTCAACAGGAAAGTTGACTACTTCCTCAGGATCGATAACAGTGTCAATCTATTTGAATATTTCGTCGACATCTATATTTTTTGAGGCCCAAATAACTCGTTCACGTAACTACACATGATTAGTGTAATAAGTTTAGTCAAAAACCATTATCAGAACCTGAGGTTATGACAGTTTCAAATAAACATGTGCTTAAGAGAAACCCCCCGACTAATCCCAATATCGCCCAAAACTAATCAGTTCTTTGTCTTTCCAATCTCCATTTAATTCGATCATGAGGTACAAATGTTATAGATCTTTAAAAATCTTTTTCTCAAATCTTTTGCTTTAATTTTTATCAACGTTTTATGAAAACCACTTAGGAATAAACACTTCAAAAAACTTAAATCCATCATCAGAACATATGAAGATTTTATTATTGAAATTTTTTTCTGAAAAGATCAGAATACAATTCCCTCATTGAAAGTTAAGAGAAAAGTCTTTTCTCCCAAAACACAGATATACAAAGCCAATTAATTGACATCCAAAAATATAATATGTAACTTATTTTATTGAAGAAAATTATGATTTTATTGCTCAAGAGGTAAAGAAAAACAAAAATGTATTATTTATTTTAGTCTTTGAATGCTAAACCGTATCACTCTTTATTTTTAATTTTAACAATAATTTTAACAATATCGAAAAATGTGATTACACATCGATTTGATTTTAAGCGGTTTACAGTTTTACACGCATCTCAATTGTTGTGAACGGGTTTTTCATTCTAACCTAAATAAATTAACACGCACAATCAGACCGTGTAAAAACAAAAAATATTAAACCGACGTAGAAAGTTATTCAAAAATAATGAAAAAAAAAACCTCATACTATCAAAACATAAGATCATTCATAATCATACCAATTATTACTATTAGGAAAACATCTCAGTTAAAACAACATAAAACAGATCACCCTATTGATGATCTGAATATCAACGCACCTACGCAGGTTCAGTTTACTTTATTTCGGTATCTGTTTAAAAAATGATGTTTGTTTCACATTAAAAAGAGAAAACAAAAATATGCATTAAAGTGGAATTATTGTGAGAACTGTTTGTGGTAGATTTTGAAAGCAAATGTCTAATGAATATATTTTTTTGGTCGTTACAACATGCAAAAGAGTTTGAAAAACAAATATTGTTATATTAAAATGGGTGGATCTTGCTTAAAATTTTGATCTTTGTTTTCTCTTATGTTGAACGTTAATTTGGTTACAAGGTCTCATTGTCCATTTGCAAGTTAGTATGTTATCGTCTTCAATTAAAACCATCACGGTGGCAGATAATTTAGATGTTGCAACATTGCTTATGTCATGTTCAGGTATAGAATTTAATGATGAATTTGTTAAAAATAAGCAGGGGTCGATGCCTCAAAAGAATCGTTATCTGCGATGGTGGAGATATTGGTCTTGAATTTAATACGCCTGCTATCTGACCCAAAAGCGTTTTATCTATTCAAACGTTAAATGAGTATTCTTAGTGACTCTAGTAAGATGAGTCTTTACAGATTTTACCAAAGTCAGGAGGGAGTAGGCAGAAGAAGGAATATGATTCCAATGAATTTGATTTTGAGCACAATATTTTTAAAACATACAATCATTAATTTTTATGCTATGAAATCTATAAACCTCTTTGAGTTGTTTATTGGCACCGAACAAATTACAACCATTATCAGAATATATGTCTGATGGTCCATTTCTTCTTGCTGCAAATCTCTTAATAGCTGCTATAACGGTATCAGTAGTTTGATATGTGACGGTTTCAATTTTAAATTTAGCTCCACGTCCTTTTTTACTAGCTAGCTGAATTAGTCCACCGTAATCTACACCGCAGTTTGAAAACTGTCTTGCGGGTGTTATCCGTACGGCTGGTGAATTGCTCATTATTTGTTTTTAAATTGTAGTTCTGTTTTTAAAACATGGGATGCATTTTTTGATTTCTGCTCTTACAATGGCTTTTCCGTGTACAATTCAATAGTTTCGGCATATTAGATGAAATGTATGGGATGAAGATGTTTGTGTATGGTAAAAGTAGTATATCGTTCTACTAAGGATATGGGATTTTTGTAGAATTATTGACTATTTTGCTTCGTAACGATAATATTTTTTTAAATGTAATAATCATATATTGTATGTGGTGTGTGTGTGCTCTTGGTAACATTTGCATCCGCCTTCTTGGGAAACTTTTACGTTTTGCGTCGTGCCCGTTTCGTTATGGCCCGGTAAACGGCATAATCAAAATCCCAGACTGCACTCGTCGGAAATTTAAAATCTCCCGATAATAATTCTACTATCAGTAGTTAACAGTGTTCATTAGTCGAGAAAGAGTCCATGAAACTTCAAGAAGTTGAAGTTGAAAATAATAAGAAGTGGAATGCCCACATTTCTAGCCAAGCGAAGAGTGCTCTTTGTAAATTGGGATTTTTAGGATGATATCCTAAGTTTTCCAAAAGCGAACAACTTCTTTTAGTTTTCAAGTCATTTCAAGTCATATACGGTGGAACATATTTAAGTGGGTATTAGGGTGGCGCTTGAAAAAAGTTTTTGGTACGGCACCCTCCCACTTCGTGTCAATACCCATAAAAATATTATTTGCGAAATTTGAAATCAATCGTTCAATTCGAAGGCGTGCCTCCAGCCACTTAAATTGCTACTAAAACTTCAAGTGCCCAGGGGCACGGCTTAAAATTGAACGATTGATTTCGAATTTTGCAAATAATATTTTTATGGGTATTGACACGAAATGGGAGGGTGTCGTACAAAAAATTAAAATTTTTTTTTTAGGCCCATAACAAAACCTCTTAACTTTAGGTGGCCGGGGGCACGCCTTAGAATTGAACGATTGATTTTAAATTTTACAAATAATGTTTTTATGGGTATTAACACGAAATGGGGGGGGGGGGGGGGGTGCCGCAAACTGTACAATAAAAAAAATCTAGAGCAACCTAACGGCCACCCTAGTGGGTATGCTGGTCTAGAAATTATATCATATCATATCTTCGAAGTTTTAACCTTTTAAAATGTGTTACCCAAAGGATTATTCGATTAAACTAAAACTATTTTGGGATTGAACGCGTTTTTTTCAAGGCGGCAACTGAACTGGCGGAGAGAATAGAACAATAGACGGCAAACACTGCCCGACTACCTGAGTACGAGTCCCCTTAAGAAATTCTTTCATACTCTTGCATACTCTATAGGCGTATAAAACAATTCTTAAAAAATTGTGTGAAATGTGTATAGATTGTGCAGTCTACAAAATCCCCGTGCAAAAAATTGTGCGCACTAAATGTCATGCACAATATGTGAAAATTTGTTCACGAGACGTGTTAGAGTCGAGTGGGGCAATTTCACAAGCGTAAAAGATTTCATCTCGCGTAGGAAATACAATTTTTTCTATGATAGTAAATATATAAACGATTTTTATTGGAAATTATCAAATGAAAAATCGACAAAATAACATTCAAAATTCATATTCTATTTTGTCATGGTTAATTTGAGTTAAAAGCTTTATAAAATTTAATAAAAAAGCCATAGCAACAACAATTTGTTATTCTTTTTACACTAGTGGAAAAGAACCCATTTTCACAGGGGATTAAGGGAGATGAAAATAAACTTTTCATACTCTATCAAAGAAAAAATATTATTATTATTATTAGACATAGTTATTAGTCTTATACTTTAATGAATTCTGCAGCCAAATTCTGTAATTGTGAAGCGGTGAAGTGATAAGTTTTTTAATGAAAAGAAACGAAGAAATTTTTATCACTTCACTGCTTTACAATTACAGAATTTGGCTGCTGATATCTGTATGATGTTAAAGGACCAAAAAACCATAAAAAATTGTATCTGCAAAGGGAATGTATTTTTAAAATTAATGTCACAATTTACAGATTCAGTTAAAATTTATTCACTTGTGGCAGTTTATTATATTTTTCTGGTTTCGATAAAAGACACAAACTTCCCATATAACCAACTAATTTGCATAAACGCATATCAAAACACATTTCATTTTTTTTAAAAATAAATTAAGTTAGTAAGTACCATTGTTAAAAGTTGCTTACTGATTTGCATTGATAATGAAATGAAATTGTTTTTTTGGATTATATTTTGTATTGCTGCAGATGTTGCTATTTGACGAAATGGTTTCAATCCACTAACGCCTTTTTTGTAGCTTTACTCCTGGAGTTTTTTTTAGACATGGCTTTTTAGGAAAATTCAAAATGGCGGACCAGTGTCCAGTATGGTGCTGCAAGCTAACCACCTCAACATCCTTTTTTATTTTTTGAGAAGCTCATTTAATGTCGCTGGTCGCACATATATGAAATCAAAATAAAATTGCGGCATAAACACAAGAGCTTCTTATAAAACATATTAATATGTTTATTGAATTATTTACATAGGTAAAGGGTCATTCCAAAGTGACTAACGTAACATTTATACCGAAATTCACAACTTTGTTTCCTTATAACTAAAATAGTAAAGATTATTTTAAGCACTTGTTGACTTTTTAAAATGTAAATCGAGTTTATTTATCTAAATCAGAAAGCTTTTTTATTTAAATTGAAATTTTTAGATATTTTTTAAATAAAAATTTAAATGTGACTAACGTTACATTTTTTATACCATGAAATTAACACCTAAATTATGAACCGAAATTCTCTAGATGTTGAAAATGTACATAAAATTTATTGATAAGTTTCTTCAATGTAATTAATGTATTTTTTAAAAAAGCCAATAACTTTTTAAAAAATTTGTTAGTTTTCCATAAATTGACGCTTTTGATTTAAATGATGTGTGACTAACGTAACGTGACTAACGTAACACAAAAGAATTCATGTGTTTAGAATGCTTACCTCATTTATTTGGAAAGCAAAGCAGTCCAATTCAGACACTCCAAACTTTAGCTTACAGAAAATAAAAAGTCTAAAACAATTCAGTTTATTATATTTGTGCTATGCTATATTCTTTTTAGATATATTTTTATTCGTATATTACGCCTTTTTCAAAACCATGCGCTTAATTGCATTCTAAACAAAATAACAATATTGGAATTTTCACAGTTGTTGCCATATCTTATAGTGAAATATATGAAAAAAAAATTATAGGTCACAAATACAGTTTTGTGAAGAAAAAAAATTTAGCTTGAAGGTTACAACTTTAAAATGGAACTTTAAAATGGAATGACCCTAAAGATCTAAAATATAATAATTAAACCTCTTGTTGAGATCAAACTAGTTTTTACTACATATATTTAAGAAGCAATATCATAAATAACCTGTAATCCAAAAAATTATTTTTAATCCTTCTAATGTCATGACAAAGGTAAATACAAATTTCTTTTATTCCTTTTTAGATGCTTTATTATTTATTTCACGTAAAAAATTATGTTTTCTTTAAACAGATTTTTTTTATTTCAGAAAACCCTCACATATGCTGATTTTTAATAATCCCATATGAAATGACATACAAATATTAAAATATGATATTATAGTTGAGAGTTTCACTATTACATTTTCTCCCCTTAACATTTTTAATTCGCTGAATTTAAAATTAAAAACAAGGAAAAGAAACGAAATATTTTTTTTTAATTTAATAATTTTATGGATCTTTACTTCGAAACTTTTATTTCACTTAAGGGAGCTTAGTATTTAAGTAAAATATTTCAAATATGTATTTCCATATGTACTTGTTGATGAAATAAAGGGTATGCCTTAATTATTTTGAGCAAAAATTTTTCACTTTTCTTATTACTGATTTTTTATGTAAATTTGAAACTTGATACTATCGGAGAACAGTAGAATTTTATATGAAATATAATCTTATCTTAAACACAATTATAAATCAATTTCTTACAATAATAATTTTCGTTTCCTAAAAAAACATCTTTCAACCATCTATTTTTCTTTAAACAGAAAATATTTTTCCGCAATTCAAAAAAAATTTTTTTTTCGAAGATAAAATAACTAATCCAATTTTTTTAAGGGAAAATATTTATGTTATGCCTTTGGCCACAAAAAGCTATCACAAAAAAAATATGAAAAGAAAACTCAACAGGGAAATTTGATTTGAATATAAAACATAAAATGATTCTGCATTATAGAAAAATAATAAAAATTGAAAGAAATAATGATATTCTCAAAGGAATCGCATACGCGACGGTGTGATACTGCAAAGAGAAGAAAACGAAATATGTGTTTCTGGTTTTGTATTACTTAGAAAGAAAAGGAAATTGGAAAAATATTTTTCAATGAAAATTATTGTAAATTAAAGGAAATGTTTATCTTGTTTTAGAGGAAATGTGAGATATATTAATTAACTTTTATAAAAATTCTTTGTTGGTTTATAATTAATTAACAAGCAAAACTCCTCTTGCTTTGCAACTTAGCTAATTTAAATATTTATAATGAGTTAGGAATAATGAAATCAGGTTAATTTGTAAAAAATTCTTTTCTTTGCTTTTGCCTATTATATCTGTTTTTACTTGGAGAGACTTAAGTACTCCATTTTTGTTTGACCATTGAATTATAAGTATATGTCAAAAAAATTGAAAAATGTGTCAGAAGAATGATTTTCATATATTTTGTTACCCAATTTTTTGACAAACATATAATGACAAACATTTTTGACTGGAAACATTTTTTATTGGGAACATTTGACACATAAAAGTAATTTTGGATAACAAGAAATTGCCGTTTTTTACGTGTCTTACAATTTTTCAGATGTATAGAAAATCGTATATCAAATGTTTCAAGTATTAAAATTATCAAAATCTGACTTTTTAGAAAAAATTCCAAAGGGAAGTACCCAGTGTTTCATCACACATATCCTAAAATATAATCAGTTTATCATACTAATCACACAAATTATTTGGTGTAACATTTTTCTAGATCGAAAACGTAGCTCTCGAGTTATCACATTGAACATTTCCCAATTATGTATTTTTATTTTAAATTCTAGTTAAACAACTAATTTCAGTCTACAAGCATCTATCTCGCATAACTAAAATTCTCGAAAACAAAAGAAAATGTCAAAGTTCTCCAAATTTTATATTGATTCACAGAACTGCTAGGAAAAACATACAAGTAACATTGACCTATTTCTAATTACGTGCATTTAACACAATATCTGGCCAGCAAACCAATTTCAGTCTTCAAGCGGCTATCCTCCACCAATAAATCTTGAAGACCAAGTGGTTTGTTCAAAGTCCATACTCACACAAAAATCTACAAAATCACAAGTATTAAAACTTGCCCAATTATAAGCATTTTTGACAATTTCAGGGCAGCAAACCAATTTCAGTCTACAATCATAAACTAAAAATAAAACATTAGAAGGTCCTGATTTGGATAGCTGGACCATGATATCTATTTACGTATGAAATATATGTATAAATTAACCACAATAAATTAAATATTGTTTCGATTACAGAAAATCCAGACGATTACAGTCACTTCCAGAAAAATCAAATCAACAAAACACAACAACAAATTAATGAAATGAATAGTGTTGTTGTTGTATTCTTAGAACTTGGGTCAACATAAAATTACTTTATGAATTAAATCATCACTATGTAAAATAATAGAATATTCTAGTGTTTTCTCAAGGATTCTAAAAAGTGACCTAAAATGACCGATTTTATGCAGAATCGTATATAAGGAGAGATGTTTTTCAAGACTAGATTAGTTTTATTTTAAGCCTGCGACGGTAAAGTGAAAATTATAAAAGTGATTTTTAAATTAGTTTTTGTGAAAAAAGTTGTGTTATTGAGTAAGAATATTTTGTGTATTATTTTGAACGTTGTGTTACTGGAAATTTTTACAATAAACCGTTGGAGTTTCTGAAGCTGTTAAAAGAATTAGAATAGAATAGTTAGGAATATTGTTTGCTGTATTGTTTCCTGTTGTTGTGGAACAATTAAGGAGTTAAATAATTATTAAAACCTGGTG
Source organism: Diogma glabrata (assembly GCA_963693315.1). Lineage (NCBI taxonomy): Eukaryota > Metazoa > Arthropoda > Insecta > Diptera > Cylindrotomidae > Diogma > Diogma glabrata. Next base: position 142,057,398 of record OY856187.1, read on the forward strand.
TTTGTGCTTACTAATCATTGATCGAGTTCGAAAGAAATTTGGGAATTACGTTTATCGAATTGAGAGTAAGGCCAATTCGAAGGAAGGTGGAAAAACGTAACAATATAATTAAAATAAAATGAAATGTTACAATGAAAAAGTATATTGCAATGGTGATGCATAGGCTGACTCCACCACAGCTATGGAAACATAGTGTTCTAGAGATAAAGTGAGCTAATACATATTTGCATCTTTTTCCAAAGTTTCATCAAAATTCATTAACGAACGAATCTAGTATATGAAATGTATTTGTTGCAATATGGCAACCCCTTTTATTACACCGTTTGAATTAACAGATATGTTCATACCTTACATTACAAATTTCACTTTGTGAATACAACTTGTAAAACACAGAATGAAGTTATATTTGTAAAAATTATAAGTACATGTGTTTTTTTTATGAATATTCAAACAAAGCAATTGGCGATGAGGATAAAGTAAAAATAAAACTATAAAAAGAAAGAAATTTTTTTTAATAAAAAGTACAAGAGAAAAAAACACAAAACATCAACACAAACAAATATTTTTCATACATAACCTTACAAAATGGAGGCTCAAGTGAAAGCATTGTTGGAAGCCATTACAACGATGACGATGGCAATGCAAGTACAACAACAATCATCAAGTGGTGCTGCTACAAGTGTCAATATAATTTCCAATTTCGGCGCTTTCGATCCGAAAACAGAATCTTTTCTTTTTCATGGAGATAAATTTTCAAATAAAGAAAATATTTCAAGACAAAGACATGTGTGCAAAGTTGTTGTTGCAGTACGTGGGTACATCAACGTACACATTGTTAACAACATTATTAGCGCCTAAAAATGTAATCGAATTAAAATATGATGACGTTGTGTTAAAATTGGAAAGTCTTTTTAGTCCCAAAAAGAACGTTTTGGTTGAGGCTGAGCAGCATAAGTTTCTTTGCGAAATTCAAAATGAAAACCAGTCAATTACAGATTTTGTTTCAATTTTAAAAAAGCGAGTAGCTGAATGTGTATTTGTATGTGAATGCAGTAAGTCGATTGCAGATATTTTCTTAAGAGCACAATTCATTAGAGGTTTACGTGATGGCTATATTCGAGAACAATTTTTACAGAAGCCAGAATCAACATTGGCTGAAATTCTAGAAAAAACAACAATCTAGAGGCAGCAAAAATAGACAGTAAGTTAATTTCAAGTAATTCATCATGTTCAACAAGTGATATACAACAAGTGCTTCATCGATATATCGACAGCCATAGAGGAAGAAATCGTAGTCGTAGCATCTCTAGAAATAGAAAATGCAAGTCATCAACGCGAATAAATTATACCGAACTAGGTAGACATAGAAGGATTGTGTCTTAGATGTGGTCGTAACAATCATTTGGCCACTGATTGTAGAGTAAATAGAAGCAGCTTCTGAAATGTATTTCATGCGGTAAAGTTGGTCACGTTAAGCAGGTGTGTATAAAACACAAATTAAAACAAAACAAACCAAATAATACAAACAACAACGCTACGCCAAATTCAATCGAATCATACACAACAACAGAAGAAGAATTTTTTGGAATAAATCAAATTATTGATATTTATGATACTATAGTGCTGCGCATGTATCATCTAAAGATGCCGATAAACTCAACACAGATGTTTTAATTAATGGAAATAGGCAAAACTTTGATGTCGATTCATGTGGGATTACACATTACTGCCGGAAAATCAATTTATGAAACTAAATATTAAAACACCGCTGAGAAAAACAAATATTGCATTTCGAGTTTATACAAATGATGTTTTTGTTTTGGTGTTGTAAGTGTGGACGTAATGTACAAAAATAGCCAGTCAAAAGAAGATTTGGACATTGTATCATCAGAACGTTCAGCTTTGTTAGGACGTATTTGGATTCGTCATTTAAAAATTTGCCTGGATGAAATCGATGAAGACAAAGTTAAAGATAATAATCAACAGACCAACATAAATTCTATATCGCAATTTGAGGAACAATTTTCAGAAATTTTTAAAGAAAGAGTTGGATGAATTCCTGATTTGATACGTGTTGTTTGAAACTACAAAAAGGAGCAAACCCCGTATTTTTAAAAGAAAGACAAGTACCTTTTGCGCTTCGTAAAAAAGTAGAACGTGAACTTGATAGTTTGGAAAGAGACGGAATAATTACAAAAATAAATACAAGTAAGTGGGGATCACCTTCGGTGATCATACCAAAACCTGACGGTAATGTTCGATTATGCGTGGACTATAAAGTCGCTGTTAATCCTCAGCTAGAGTCAGCTCATTATCCAATCAAAAAAATCGATGAAATATTCAACAGTTTAAAAAATTCAAAATATTTTTGTAAACTAGATTTATACAAAGCATATCTTCATGTCTTGGCAGATGATGATAGTAAATAAATTCAAACAATTTCAACGCACCGAGGTGCGTATCAAATGAATCGGTATTATTTTGGAATTAAAACTGCTCCCACTTCCAAGTGAGTTTAATCGTATTCTAGATTAAACATTACAAGGTCTTGATGGTACCATTTCATATTTTGATGACATAACTATTCATGGGGCAACGTTAAAAGAGTGTAAAGAGCGACTCATCTAATGTTTTGAAAGATTAAACAAATATATATTTCATGTCAACAAAAACAAATGTGAATATTTTAAAAATCAAATTAAATATCTTGGATATGTGGTAAGCTAAAACAAAATGTCAAAATGTCCAGATAAAGTACAGGCGTTTTTTAACATGAACCAGACAACGTGGATGATATTCGAAGATTCCTCGGAATGATTACATATTATGAAAATTTTATACCAGAAGTTTCAATTCTTACGTTTCCTTTACGTCAACTTTTAGAAAAAAATAGGAAATTCAGTTGGACACAAAAGTGTGAAGAAGCACTTAAAAGTCTAAAACAAGAATTTTTAAAAGATAGAGTATTAGTGCCTTATAATCCATCTCTGCCGGTAACGCAAGCTCGACAGAGAAGCCTTAGCAATCATTTTTGCTATTGATAAATTTTATATGTATTTACATGGAAGGGAATTTACGTTTTTAACTGATAATAGACTACTTTCCAGAATTTTTCCTCAAAATGCGATAACACCAGTCATGACGTAGTCAGTGGTGACCAGTCAGTCAGCAAGATTACTTCGATATGCTTCATTCTTTCAAGGGTTCAACTATAAAATAGAACATCGTAAAGGTGAAAATAACGATAATGCGGATTGCTTATCCAGAGCACCAATCAGAGAAACACCGCAATTTAAACATTTTTTAGATGAAGAAGTACGAATTATTCAAGATCAAATAATCAATCAAATTTCAACATTTTCAAATAACGCCACAACAATTGCAAATGAAACAGAACATGATGGTGAACTTTCAAAATTAAAGGAAGATTTGGTAAAAAGAGAGAAGTTCGATTCCGAATATTCGATTCAAGATGGCGTTATATTCAAAGGTGATCGTGTCATTATCCCAACAAAGCTACGTAATGAAATCTTAAAAGAGTTATATCACACCCACATTGGGATCGTTAAAATGAAACAATTAGCAAGAAAGTATTGTTTTTGAAAGGAGGGGCATCGACTCCGATATAGAACATTTAGTTAGAACATGTTTCAGCTGTGCAAAGGTAAAGAAAGATCCACCAAAGGTAATAACGTATCATTGGGAATAGCCAAGTGAAAATCTTCAAATAGTGCATATAGATTACGCAGGGCCTTTTCAAAATCATCATTTTTTTAGTGCTGGTAATCCGTACTATAAAGGATACTACAATATATTTTCGTCACACATGGTCTACCTCAAGTATTAATCTCTGACAATGCATCAATTTTTCAAAGTTCAACATTACTTACAAATACTTTTGAATTAATAACGGAATTAACCAAAAATGTATAGCTCCTGATAGTGATGTAAAAGTGTTTAATACAATTGTATAATACGCGGTATTATACGTAAAATACCGTATTGTCCAAAACGTTGTAAAATACAAGGTATTTTACTATACAAAATATTTTTTATTCAGATGGCACGCGGCGTAGCAAACAGCCCTTTTACTAAAATTGCGCGTGGATTATTAAAAAAATTTATAGCTGTGAAAATATGTCTACTATTACATCTATAAGATATAAACGATGCCGAGGAAATAAATTGTTTGAAGATTTTCGATTTCAAAGATTTTCCTTGCTAGTGTGCGTTTCTAAATAATTTTTAAATTTCTGTTGTACCAAGATAAGATTGTTCTAATATCAACAGAACAAATATCAACAATCGATTATAGCTGCTGAGAAGCAACCGTTACAGTGAATTTTTTAATGGAGCAAATCAAAATTTTGAAACATAGATTTGTCACTCAATTTAATAGCGTTGAGTAGCACCAGATAACATGTAGAACGTTTCTTTTATACGTTCAGATTTATATACCATGCACAAAAATCTCAAAATACCCATTATGAAACCGATAGCAGTTGTATTTATTGTATATCTTGATGGAATAGAGTTTGTGGCTCTTCAGAATGCAGCATCTTCTAATTTGCATTGTTCTGCATATTTCACTGTAACAGACACATCATTTTCGATATGCAGCCTAGATCATTCCAAAAGTAATTAGTTCGTTTATGTCAAACATGATTAAGACCGTTAACAGTTTATTGGAAATGGTAAGGATCTAATCTGAATAAAAAATTTAAATACAGTAGCCGGTAGCGAATGAAGGTGAAATAAATTGAAACTAAGCATCAGGATAGTTTTCCACATGAATTAGAGCCAGATGATTAAATAGGTCTTATTAGCATTCATTTAAGTAATATATTGATAAAAATAAGGATAAGATATCCAAATTCAGATATTTAGAAAAAAATAATTATATGTAATTCAAAATGATGATGGAAGTCATTTTTTTTTGTTATTCCATTCACATATTATCTCGGCTATTACACTTTTGTGCGGTATTTTATTTTGTATAAAACAATGTATAATACGCTGTATTATACAAAAAAAAATAAAATACGGTATTTTAACATCTCTAGCTCCTGAACATCCAGCAACTAACAGTTTGGCAGAAAGGTACGTGCAAATTTTAAAAACCAAATTGAAGGCTATGGAAGATGATAAATTACCGGTAAACATCAAAGTTCAAAAACTTATTTTTCGATATAGAGCAACACCATTAGCAAATGGTCAAAGTTCATCCCATTTATATCTCGGCCATGAGTTGAGAATCAAATTGGATGCCAAACGCCCACTAAAACATTCGAAGTCTATATTAACAACTACCAAAGTTCGTCAAATTAGCGTGTGTGATAGGGTACAAGTGCGATGGTTCGACAGAAATAAACCAACTTGGCAATTTGGTATCATAAAATCCAAATTTGGTCGTCTTCATTTTCAAGTAAAGCTCGACGACGGTTGTGAGTTAAAACGCCATATAAATCAACTGTACAAATCAGGTGTAAAAGAAAAGAAATGAAATGAACAGAACCAACAGTGCAGAGCGAGAGGTTACTCCAAGGAATAACGTAGCATCATCAAGGAATACTATACATATTTAAGATTGAGGGTGCTACCGTTGACTGAATAGAGTTCATCCGCCAGAGCTCTTAAGATATCACCTTGGCTAGTGATATCTCACTGATATTACCAGTGGTATGTGATATCTCACGTTCGCTCGTATTTCAATAGTTTCAATAGCAGGGACTGGAGTACGCGGGCTTGTCAAATCCGTAGATCAAAAATAAAAAATGGTACAAATAAAAAAAATTGATACCTCAATGCTATAAATTAAAATTGTAAAATTAAAAATCCAAGCAACATATATTGATTACCTTCAAAACCGTCAAGAACAAACGAGAAACGAGTTCAAGAGCAAAATATTCAAAACCATCAAGATAAAGAAAAAGGATATATACTTTATTTTCAAAAACCGGTGAATAAATTTCTCTTTTTTCTGTTCTCAATCACTTTCATATTAGTTTATGAGTTGATAAAAATATCAGTTTGTGACATAGAAACGTTACGATATACATATCAAATGACTGCCCTTTTACAAAAATTTTCACCGAAGGGGGTTTCCATTTTTTAAGACCACGACGACTGGAACCTACTGCGTACAGTATCGCCAAAAACGAATTTGACCAGATGGTCCAATAAGGTTTGATAAGACCGTTTTCTTCAACTGCCACATTCCTCTCCCAACGGAATTGAATGACTTGGAGACCTTAGTTAGTTTCAGATCGGTACCCAATCCCAAACATTCAGGATTTTTCGATGCACTTCAACGTTGCAAAATCTTTTCCAAAACTGGTCTTGTTCGAGCGCACCATCAGATACCGATACGGTCCCATTTTAGGTAGATTTCATATAAAAATCTATCTATTGCAATGGGCTCATCTCGGAATTTCGGAAAAATTTTTGTGCCAAACGACTATATATGATAAGCGGAGACGAAAAAACAAAAAAAAAAATTTATATATATATATATATATATATATATATATATATATATATATATATATATATATATATATATATATATATATATATATATATATATATATATATATATATATATATACACGATATGAGATATAACGAAAACGACCGGCACTCTCACGGTCGCATTTGTTGAAGTAGATCAAAAAAAATTTCTGTACATGTGTGTTCTATTAATATCTCGAACGAGTTCGTGAATCAGCAAAATCCGACACGTGGTTAAGGAACTAGAGCATTTTTTCTAAAAAAATTGATTTTTTAAAACCGTTATAACGGCCGTTTGGATACTAATATTTTTAAAAAGTTAACAAATTTAAAATCTTTGGAATCTTTTTTATCAATTTATTTGAAAATAGACCTCTGCAATTAGAGGTATCTGAGTGAGCGGCTCCAACAAAAAAGTTTGAAAAAAATTTTTTTTTTGAAACAACCGGCACTCTCACGGTCGCATTTGTGAAGCCAGATCAAAAAACCTTTTCTAAAAATGTGAGTTTTATTAATATCTTGCACAAGTTCGTAAATCAGCCAAATCCGACACATGGTTAAGAAACTAGAGGCTTTATACTAGAAAAAAACTCTGTTTTTTAGATCCGTTATAACGGCCGTTTAGATTCCAATATTTTTAGAAACTTCATAAATTTAAAATCTTTGAAACCTTTTCAATCAGTTTCTTTCAAAAAAAAGACCTATGCAGTTGGAGGTTTCTGAGTGAGCGGCTCCAACAAAAAATCTTGTAAAACACAAAATGCGTTTGAATCAACCGGCACTCTCACGGTCGCATTTGTTGAGCCAGATCAAAAAACCTTGCGTAAACATGTGTGTTTTATTAATGTCTTGGACAAGTTCGTAAATCAGAAAAATCTGACACATGGTTAAATAACCAGAGGCTTTATACTAGAAAAAAAATTCGTTTTTTTACTCCGTTATAATGGCCGTTTGGATACTAATATTTTTAAAAACTTCATAAATTTAGAATCTGTGGAAACATTTTAATCCGTTTCTTATAAATATAAACCTCTGCAGTTAAAGGTCTTTGACTTGCTGGCTTCAACAAAAAAGTTTGCAACACTCCATAACTACAATTTCCAAAAACCTTATAACAGTCAATGAAAAAAAAATAAAAATGTTTGAATAGAAGAAATTAATTTTTTTTCTTAGAAATAAACTATTTTAATATTTTGCAGTAATTGGACGACATATGATATAGCGTAGGTTTGTGTCATAAATTGTCACACACATATTCTGTGGTAGATTTGATAATTGTTTGTTGCAAAATTTGATAGATATAGTTTTGCTTATACATATGTAGCTAATTTCCTTTTTAAAATTTGTTCGATATCTGTTTGGAATTAGTTTGTGTTGTTTAAACTAATCTGATACATCAGATTCTACTGGCACACAAAACTGTCTGATCTCGAAATCTACCTATTTCTAGCGGATATACGTGCCGCTTGGACTTTTTTTTTTTAAATTCATAAGAATGCCATACAGTCTGAGTAATGCAGTACAGACCTTCCAGCCTTTTATGGATGAAGTAAAGGGGACTCGATTTTGTATTCGTATATATCGACGATTCCTGGTGACTGTTAAGGATAAGTGACTGTTAAGGATAAGTATCACAATCCTGACTTTTCTTAGCACAAAATCCTGGAGATGTCATTTTACCATCTGACGAAAGAGTTGTGGCCAACATCCATTTGACATGCTCAACGTTCTTGTTTTCATTTATAGCAGCGTCTTTCCGGACGGATCAAGTGACTTGTGCATTCATTTCACCGCCTTTATCATAGTATGCTTTTCGATAGGATACATCAGGCATGTCAAACTCATTTTGGTGTACGGGCTAAATTTTTCGAAAATTATTTTCCAAAGCCTTATGCCTGCCACATATTCTTGGTTTTATTAAACTAGGTAGCCAATGCAAAATGCAATTGATAAAAAGGAGCGAAGCAAGCAATTTTCCCATTGAATGTCTATGGGAACCGTTTTTCGGTAATTATTCCTCCGTGGTATGGTTAATTTTCAATATTTTTGTAAACAATCTATGGCTAGATGTCGTTTTACATGCAAAATTTCATTTTGATATCTTTAATAGTTTGAGAGGAGTATGCGGACAATCGAAAATCCGAATCGGGGGAAAATGGAGTTTCCTACGCTTCACTCCAAAAATTTATTTGTTAAAGAAAACAAAACTAAAATGTTTATTTAGAAATTTATTGGTCCTTAAAAATGTATTTATCAATTAAGATTTTTTTGATAAATCAAAATTTGGTATTAGTTTTTGGCTTAATGTAATTTTTAATATCGATGCTAAATGTTCTGCAGTCAATCTGGCTCGCTTTGCAGTTTTATTCATAATTTGTGAAAATATTTGTTCAGTTGTTTAAGTGCTACCAAACATGGATAATATGCGTAAAACAAAATGTCAAGCTCTTGGACGGTCTGCAGATAAATAATCGTAAAACTCTGGAATACCAATTTCTTTATATTTTTGGTTTAATAGCGTGTGTAAAAACAAATCGTAGTTCTATAAACACTCCGAGCAGAAATTTGTTAGGGTTGAAATATGGCCCTGATAAGGTTTGCCCTAGTTTGATAGGGCCCTGATCATGAGTGTATCTGATTGCGATAGTCGGATCAGAGACTGATTAAGCTCGCCATAAAAAACTAAATAGGGCAAACCCCAGTAAGGTATTCTGTATTAGGCCCTGATCATATTGCGGAGTGAAATACGAAAAACCACATCAGGGATGGATATATTCAAATAAGGTTTACCCTAAAATAGTTTTCTAATTCAGGCCCAGAACATCCACACATCAGATTGCTCTAATAAGGCTTAACATTTCTGGCCCTGATCACACCTTGAATGTATTTAGACTTTCCCTAACTAATTTCTACTCGGGCCCAATTGCAAATTTTCGTCAATATTTTCACTGACAACAGACATCGGAGAGCAAAAAATATTGAAATGAGACTCACCACTTTGGAAATCTAAAAACATCAATTCAAAATCGTCTGCCAACATCAGTTGTTTTTCATATTTTTCAATTTTTAACTTCAAGCAAACTCTGAAGAATGCCAATTGGGATCTTATAAATTTGTTACCACATTTTTTTCTATTTATATGGGTGGGGGTGGAAATTTGTTTTAGAACACGAGGGAAACCTTGTCCGACGAAAATATGTTAGCTATTGCCGAGTAGGACAATTGACATTTTGATATGTTTGGGTTGAGGAAAATGGCATATACAAAAGTTTTCACACTCGTCAAAGACAGGTGCTTCACGTTCTATAAAATATGTGGTAATCATTAAATGAAATTGGCGAGGGCCCAGGGACTATAATTTTTAATTTAGAAAAAATTACGATTTCGTCCAACTTCTGTAAAAATCTTAAAACTTGTGATTTGGAGGGCTACGCACTTCATCTTCATAATCACATTCCACATCTTTTAGCAATGTCATTAATGCTCGATGGTTTAAGGTGGTGCTTTTATAAGTTTAACGATTTTAGTAACTTTTTTAAATACAAAATCAAAATTACTTTTGATCATAAGACCAGCAAGATGGCTTGAACATAAAACCAGCATGTTTTGAAAAGATCTATTATGTTGGGTTTTAACATAATCTTTTAGTCTGCCGACGATACCAACTATATCTGCTTTCATAAAAGGGGTTGTTGCCAAAAGAGGAAGTTGCCAAAAACATCAGGTTATGCATTGGAAGATCATATTTTTTAATAGCAATTATAAGTACATTTTGTATTATGAGATTATTTTTGATAAATACATTTTTTTATGCATTTTTGATTTTTTTAATTAAAACAATGTATGGGTGTGGAAAAGTGTTGAGGGCCACAACAGTTAATGCAGCGATCCACAAGTGGCCCGCGGGTTGCGACTTTGACATCCCTGGGATACATGGTTTAAAAGATCTGTTGCAGAATAATCCTGATTGCAACTTTTCACTTCCACCAAACGGAATCTACATCCATTTAACTAAAATGAATATCTGAATTCGTTGCTTTTAGAATTTTCTGCGTTCATCCACATTTTTTGATCTTTTGATCTTTCCTTGAAATAGATGGTTGAATAATGGTTTTAGTTTCTTATTGTTGTTTTTCATTTCAGCTGATATGGGCAAGGAATTTTTTTTTTAAATTTTCATTTGTTGGAGTTTGTTGTGTGATTGATGTTTCTGCCGAAGTTTCCAGTTTATTACCACCCTGCTTTCGTTTTTATACTTTCTCTAATCTCGCTTACGAAACAGAGAAAAATAAAATAATGTTTGTAACAAATAACTAAAACAAGTTGTTCCTAAAGAAATTCGGAGGAGACGGTGGTGTATATTTCTACACAAACAAAGTGGTTATTGTTTCAGTTTTTAGAGTACATAGAGCAAGACGAAAAGACATCACCAAGCAAACCAGACAATATCAAAGTCACAAAGTCACATGGTCGTTTTTTGTTCAAACAATGAAGTAAGCTGAAATTGTGTGATATTAGGAAATAATCACCTGAATGATATAATGGTGCCTACATCCTGTGGTATATACACTATTTTTTCATTTATATATACTTTTTTTATTTATATAATATAAGCAGGTATCCATAATTGCTTGCTTTTTTGAAAAGACAAAATGAAGGCTTCAAACCAAAGAAATTTAAAATTCTCACATTGGAGCAAGTTGACCAATTTTTAAAAAAAGCTTATTCCTGAGAATAAGTTTTTGATGCAGAAGGTAAGGAAAATTAGTAAATTTTGTCTAAACTTATATTAAGTACAACCGTGTTTTTCCAGGTTGCCCTTATTGTGGGTGTTGCAAGAGCATACAGATGGTGCGAACTTCTGAATTTATCAGTTAGTGATGTTACAGATATGGGTTCCGCAATTATGTTCAGCTTAAAAAACACAAAAAATAAATTGGACCGCTGCTTCATTGTGAAAAATCCTCATACTGATAAAACTATGTCGAACTTTGCAAAAAATAGATCTCGCTTCGAAAAGTAGAAACCCCACATGCAAGATTTTTTGTTCATTTTATTAACGGCAAGTGCACAACTCAACCGTTGGGAAGAACACTTTTTCTAAAATGCCGCAACTGATTGCAAATTTTTTAAATTTATCTGATGCATTGTCGTTTATAGGACATTGCTTTCGACGAACATCTGTGTCATTGTTAGTTGACTCGGGAGCAAATGTTGATATACTAAAGCGACACGGGGGTTGGAAGTCGGCTGTAGTGGCAGAAGGGTATATTGAAAACTCCCTAGTCCCTAAATAATAAAAAGACTATCTGTGATCGAGTTTTCTTTGCCAAGTACTTCTCCGCAATGTGCACAAAAAATGAATGCTTCGGTCAATACAATGCAATCTTCTAAGGAGCTAATTGCAACCAGTTCCAACAAGTCTTCTGATGCGGGATATAATGAAATCATTATGTCACTCTCATTTTCCCACTATATCACTGAGTGACATAATGGAAAAATTATATCACCCATGGAATATAGAGGAATATTATGTCGTTAAACGCTTTATAATAATACAATCATTACGTCGTAGAAGTACAAAAAATATACTATTATATTTTTAATAGAACAATTTAATATATACTCGTATTTTACAATAAATGATTTTACATATGATTGTCCATCACCCTTAAACATTTCATGCAACAAAATTACAATAGTAAACTTAAAATGACCTACTACTACTATTCATACCATTAAAAGCATTTTCTTTTATTCTACCAACAACAATTCACCCGCTCATTTCACAAACTTATTCACATTTTACATAACATTTATCATTCCAAGCATTCTCTTGTGATAAAGGATTTTCGTTTTGTTTTAATTTATTATCATTCTAACTTAACATATATTAAAATTCAGAACTCTTTGCAAAAAAAACAACGATATCAAAAAATAAAATTGACCCCGTGTGAGAAATGGGTTTCTTTCTACAAAATAATGTTAATTTAAATTTACTTTTTTATTTCAAGAAAATCAAATTTTCTTCAGACTTGTCGTTTTTGTTGTTGTAGGTAGTATTTTCGGTATAGAACATTGAATTGGAAAATTATATAACCAACAAAAATATATACAGTATAAATATTTAAAAAATTTTCGTTTTATAAAATGAATGGAAAAGAAAATATACTGTGGTAAGAAGAAAAACCAAAAAAAAAAAATAGGGAAATCGCAAACGATGGGAAAAACTGATTTTTTTATTTCCATTTTGATTTTTCTACTTTGCTTTTTTTATGTGATAAAAAACATTGGTTGATTTTTTATTTTAAGTTTAGATGTTTTTTATAGTGTTCTATCAATAAATCACTTCGTTGAATTTTATTTTAAAAAATGAAGTTGGTTTCATTTTGCATTTTCGTTGGGAAAATGAACAAAATAAATATAATGTTGGTTGTTTGCAAGACATATAGTAAATTTATTATTTTTTCTTAAAAAATTAATTTTATGTTTTTGTTTGTTGTTTCGTTATTTATTTATATAATTAGCCACATATAACTTACCCGTAATCCACTTAGCAAACTTTTAAAAATTAATCTTTACATTTTTTATAAATGTAATTTAAACATTTCTGGTTATGTTTATTTCCTTGTATACAAGTAGACTAGAGATTTAATTTTAAAATTAATAATTTTTTATTTTTTTATGAAAATTTCGTGCTGCTTATATGCATGCTCGTTGTATGAAATATTCATATGTTTATATAAAGATAAACAGGTAAATATTTAGATTGTTCTTAGAGTGTATTATGTTATTTTGCTGTATTCAACATATAGCTGTAAAACAGCTAAATGTTGAATTTAAATTAATCATACGACTGAACATTATCATCGATTATTTATTTTAAAAAATTTGAATAAAATTAATAATTAATTCTGTGAGAAATTCATAGGATGTGAATATATCTATTATATATAAGGTGCGTTCGATTTGACTGAAACAACTAAAAAAACAACAACAATTGCATTCAATTTTTCAGTTGTATCAGTTGCTTCAGTCAAATCGAACACGGCTATAGTCAACTACCTAAGTGATGAGTGTCATTTGTCATTATTGATTGCGTCCAAAGAATGGGAAATCAATGACTGACACCTGGTCAATTATGCATATTAGACAACATTGGAATTTAAATTTAGGGTGGAAGAGAGGGGGGGGGGGGGGGGGGGGTTGTGAGCTCAAGTAGGCAAGATATAATATGGTTGGAAATATCTCAGAGAAAAATCCATTTTCTTCTTTACGTGTTTCGGAGGAATTCGATCCTTCTTCATCAGTACTATGTGCTATGTTCAAAGTGATGTCTTCAATTTTTTTGAGTTGAAGCTGTTTCATAATTTATTTATTTACTTAAGTTGAATTCTTGAAGTTGAATTCTCTATTGTCATTAGACTCCTCATTATGGAAACTATTTTACATTATGTAGAAACTAAGTTTTTCTCTGAGAACATACCTTCGAATTTAAAAAAAAAATCAAATTATTATCTTATGATTTGAGTTTAATTACTCACAAAACTCCACAAAAAAATTAAAATTCCCTTAATGTAATCTGATGTACAATTTCATCTAATTCCATGTATGACAATATTCAACCGTCAGTCATAAATTTCACATTGATTATAAACAATCAATATAATGACTATACACTCGTGACTTAGGATCTTGACTATAATAGAAACATTCCTATCTGATAAGTTCACACAAAAGTAATGTCTAGAAATTTAATGCAAAAATTCCATAAAATGCAAAAATATTTGTTTCGAAGCGTTTGTCTCTCAAATAATTCCTATATGTTGGTTTTACAGATTCTAGGATATCGATGTAATTTCCGTCTGTTCTGTTCCATGATAAAATAATAAGTTCAGTGGATTTTTTTTGTACAATTTTTTTTATTTTCGTTAATTTTTTTTACATATATACTTTTACAAGTGTACCTATATGTGTTATTATGGTTTTCCATATTTTACGAGTAGACAGCTTAATCTATTGCACCAATACATAAACAGCATAGAACCATCCATAAAATTCACGTTGGAAAATGAAGAAAATAACACAATAAATTCTTGGATTTATCAATCCAAAATGAAGATTCAAAACACACATTCAAAATATTCCGAAAACCAACCCAAACGGATCAAACAATAAATATTAAATCACATCATCCATACCAACATAAACTAGCTGTATAGAACCACATGATCAATATATTGAACAATATACCAACGAATGCAGAAAATTATCAAGAAGAATTAAATAACATAAATACATAGCCAGTAAAAACAGATTCAAAAGTGAAATAATTGACACATTAAACAGAAAGCATAAAAACAAGAAATATTTGCAAACCCAAACAACATTGAGGAATGATGAAAACTTAGCAGGCAAACAAACATAGGCGTAACATATAATAAAACAACATTCAAAATAATGCAAAAACTTTCAAAAAAATATGGATATATTGCTGCTTACAAAAGCAAAAATAAAATAGAAAATTACCTAAACAGCAAAAAACCCAAACCTTAGACACAGGTGTTTATAAAATTACCTATGATGGCTGCAGCAAATTTTATATAGTTCAAACAGGGCGCTCCTTTACCAAAAGATTTATTGGACACACCAATGAAATTAATAAAAGTGATCCAAAATCAAGATACGCCCAACATTTAAAAATAGAAAAACACAAATACACCAATATCAACACAAATTTAACCTTATTACATAAAAAAAGAAAAGGACAACATTTAGATAGAATAGAAGAAATAAAAATATATAAACATAAAAACAATAACAACATTTTAAATGATAAAATCAACACTAAAACAAACGAAATATATCAACAAATTTATTTCAAATTTTCCATCAAATTTTATTTCAAATTTTATAGTGGGACAGGTAAAAAAAATAACACTGGAAGAGTACAGAATATAGAAAACCAGTGCCAGCGGTAGAAACGAAGATAGAAAAAAGAAAGTGCAGAGGTGAAAAGTTTCTTCATATCCAGCAAGAACTTCAGATTTTGAAGAGATTGATTGATTGATTGACGGGCTTGCTGACAAAAAGTACACAAGGATTTTTCAGCAAAAAGTAATCTTATTAAAGAAAGAGAAAGCGGAATGGAGAAAGCTAAAGAGAAAAAAAATAAGGATGGGAGGACGATAAGCAAGAAATCAGAGGAGATCTTGATAAACAATAATTCGCCCAACCCAGTAAACACTGATATTGGGATAATAGTTGTAACAGTAATTGTAGTTATTTTAATAAAAATTATATATGAAAAATAAAAAAATGTTTTCAATCGTCAAGCTAGAGAGCAAGTAGTAGCGTCAAATGTCTAGAATTTTAAAAGAAAATTTGTGCAGATTAATTTCTAAATAATTTGAAAAAGAATACGAATAGGGATTTTTCTGCGGTCTATTTATTAAGAAAAACAAAGTCTTTAGAGGAGAATAAAATTAAATTTAAATTAGCTTTTGAAACCGCGTTTATTGAAAACAAAGTAATAGCGATAACAGCCAAAGAACATTTTTTACAATTACATGCAAGTATCAGTGAAATTTAAAAAAATAAATAAATAGTGTACGAGCGCGCGGAAACTAATATGGCGTCCATCGAAATTGGCAACATTTCAAAAGCCATTCCAGAATTCCAAGGCGAACAAAAAACGCTGCATAATTTTTTAGATACAATTGAATTTTTATATGAAGATTTAGATGAAGCCGTTGGACGTTGGACGTTAGACGTTGGACGTTGGACGTTAGACGTTGGACGTTGGACGTTGGACGTTGGACGTTGGACGTTGGACGTTGGACGTTGGACGTTGGACGTTGGACGTTGGACGTTGGACGTTGGACGTTGGACGTTGGACGTGGACGTTGGACGTTGGACGTTGGACGTTGGACGTTGGACGTTGGACGTTGGACGTTGAACGTTGGACGTTGGACGTTGGACGTTGGACGTTGGACGTTGGACGTTGGACGTTGGACGTTGGACGTTGGACGTTGGACGTTGGACGTTGGACGTTGGACGTTGGACGTTGGACGTTGGACGTTGGGCGTTGGACGTTGGACGTTAGACGTTGGACGTTGGACGTTGGACGTTGGACGTTGGACGTTGGACGTTGGACGTTGGACGTTGGACGTTGGACGTTGGACGTTGGACGTTGGACGTTGGACGTTGGACGTTGGACGTTGGACGTTGGACGTTGGACGTTGGACGTTGGACGTTGGACGTTGGACGTTGGACGTTGGACGTTGGGCGTTGGTCGTTGGACGTTGGACGTTGGACGTTGGACGTTAGACGTTAGACGTTCGGCGAATTTAACAATTTTGCTGATTGTTGTTGCTTCCTTGTTGCGAATTTAATAATTGTTCAGATTGTTGTGTTCTCTAAGTGTTGATTTTTCTGCTATGCAGATTCAAAGTTTTAAAATATCACAATTTTACGTAGCCTTAATTTTAAAAACGTTTCATGTACAACACATTAGCTATCGAATATAACGAAGACAGCTTAAAAATTTCTTCTGTGTGTATTTTTAAGACAAAGACTATCGGGAAGGATTAAATGCTGAGTAAAGCCTATTTTATTGCTTACAGTGAATGTTGGCTACTCTAATATATTTATACTTTTAAAACAGTATTAGAGTATCTTAACTTCGTTAAAAGATTAGAAATTAAGTGAAATAAACGTTCATTCAAAGGACCTGAAAATATAAACTGAGACATTCCTCATACCATCATGTAAAGTTTAGACAATGAAAGAAAATCATTGACAATAATTAATAACACATGTTTAATGACGATGACTTAAATAGACTTGTAATAATATTATGTATTTTGACATGGACTAGTGACTTAAATTGTGTTTAAAACAAATTCTTTTATTTAAAAAAAAACTATGTTTTAAACTAAAAAAATTTTTTTTTTTGAATATTGCGCAGAGTTACTAATTTGCCATCTAATAGAACTGTTGCATGCTGTCGTTTTGAATAAATTTGCACCTTACATTTCATTAAAAAATATTTATTTTTCAAAGTCATCCAATGTCAAAATATTGGTACAAAATACTGGTAAAAAACGTGACCAAGGAATTGTGACGTCAATTGTGATGCAAAAAACCAAATTCATCTTTCACATCGTTAAATTACGTCGCTGTGTTGCTATGTCTAAATGCACTTGATAATGAAAATTTCATCGTTTTAGAAAACGTGGTATAAATGTGGTGAAAAAACTTTATTGTTAAGTAAATATTGTTTCTGTTAATAATTCTAGCTTGGAAAACACCAAAGTACCCGAATTGAATTCGAACACTCCACTACGTGTCCTAGAATTGTAAAGTGTTCAGGTCAATAATAATGCCGTTAACGTGCATCCAGTTTTTGAATTCGACCAAATTTTAAAAACGGATAAACTTTTATTACAAGAAACAAGTTCTAAATCAAATTATAACTATCTTAAACAAGAAATTCCTGAAGCTGCCTGTGGGTTAAAGACAAAATATGTAAATTTACAACTATATATACTTAATTCAAATAACTCAACATTTTTAGTCAATAGTGGCGCTGACATTTCCTTTTTAAGAAAGAAGTTTATAAAATGTCTCTTTGTTATCTACAATTTAAATGCCATATGAAAAGTATTACAGTCGAATTAATAACTACTGCTGAATGTAAAGGAATAATTACATTAATCAATGAAATCAAAATTGAACATTCATTTCATATTGTTCCAGACAATTTCTCAATATATTATGGAAAAGGCATTTTAGGCAACGATTTTTTATTTCTAAATGCAAATTAGATTTTGAAAAGCTTTTTTTGGAAATTCCTGTTAATCACCAAACTATCACTTTACAATTACTTTTCAATTCGTCTAACTTCATTCCTCCTAGATATGAACGAATAGTCACAATGAAAGCTAACGTTGAAGAAGCCAGGGAGTACTTATTTTTTTTGTGAAGTATGTATCTTAGAAATTGGTATGTATCTTAGAAATTCTTTATTTAAATCAAAAAATAATTAAGTTTTAGTTAGGATTGCAAACTCAAATGAAACAGCTTGATTTGAATGATATCAAACTAAATATTGATAAAATAGTAAATATAGATTTTGTTTATATATCAAAACTGTATTGAATATCGCTTAAACAGTCTTAAATCCAAACTTAATGTCGAAAATTTGAATCCTGAAGAAGAAGGAAGCATTCTAAATTTATGTAGGCAATTGAATGATATCTTCCATCTTGAAAATGATAAACTAACTATTACTGATGCAATTACGCATCAAATTTCTACCTTATTTGATGCTTCTCCAATTAATATATAAC
Organism: Diogma glabrata; assembly: GCA_963693315.1. Lineage (NCBI taxonomy): Eukaryota > Metazoa > Arthropoda > Insecta > Diptera > Cylindrotomidae > Diogma > Diogma glabrata. The sequence continues at coordinate 142,076,261 of OY856187.1, forward strand.
AGTCCAATTAATATATAACAGATTGCCTGAAGCTACGAAATCTCATATCAATGAAGCTAGAGAAACTTTACGATAATATAATCGAAAATTCTATGTATCCTTGGAGTCTGCCAATATTTGTTGTTCCAAAATAGCATGTAAAGGACGCAAAAAAATGGCGAACTGTTGTAGACTACAGGAAGTACCAAATATTGGTGAAATTTTAGAACAGCTAGGAAATTCAAAATATTTTAACACCATTGATCTTAAAAATGGATCAACCATCAACCATTGCGTTGGATGAAAAAGACAGAGAAAGGACAGGATTTAGTACTAATTCTTTTCATTTCCTCTTTACAAGGCTTCCATTCGGTTTTAAATGTGGTTCTTTAACTTTTTAACGATTAATGAATTCTGTTCTAACAGATATTAATAGTATAAAATGTGTCGTCTATTTAGACGATATAGTAATTTATGAACATATTTTAATTGATCATAATCAAAAATTAGAAGAAATATTTAAATGTCTTAGAGATCACACACAATTTAAAAATCAACCCAGATTTAAAAAAATCAATTATTTAGGACATGTTATAACTTCTTCCGGCTTAAATCCTGATCCAAAAAAGATAGTGACAATAAAAAATCACCCAATTTTTCATTGTGCCAAAAAAATCAAATTTTCTTGGGACTCGCAGGTTTTTGTAGGCGATTTTCATGAATTGAAAAAACTCTATCAAATGTTTTAAAAAAAGATACAAATTTTTTTGGAATGAATTTTGTGACGAGTCTTTTAAAAACTGCAATAAGCGTTAATAAGCTCACCAATATCACAATACTCTAATTTTTAAAAAATACTTACGATAACTTCCGATGCTAGTGATATGAAAATTCATCACCTTTGTCGATCTTCCAATCGTTTATGCAAGTAGGGTTCTGAATGAAGCCGAAAAAACTATCCAACAATTGAGAAAGAGGTACTGAGCATAGTAGGGGCTGTTAGTCAATTCTGTATGTATTCGATCGCAAATTCATGATTTTCACTGATCACAAACCATTGGTACGGTTGGGCGAAGTCAAACAAATGATTCATCCTCCCGTTTTCTCCAATGGAAATTAAATCTCGATGGGTAGACTTTTTGGGTAGACTTGTGGTATAGACGATTTTCACAAAAAATGCTGTGTTAGAACAAACAATTAACCCTGAAATCATCATTATTTTAAAATTAAATTGAAATTAACATTTCACATCCATGATCTCTATAATCTTCAAATTATTTGTTCATCATTTAACATATCATAAACATCATAAAGTTGAAAAGGAAAATCTTATATAATCCTGAAAAAATATTTGTTCCAATTAGTATTTCTAAATAAATAAAAGATTATTTCTTTAAAAACTTAGACTTTTATTTATATATATTTTTTCTGTTTCTGTTGTATTTTATTGTTGTAATTACTATTAATTTGATTAATTTAAAATAATCCCTATTTTGTATGCGAAAAAACTCTTAAGAAATTAAAAGAAAATGAAAATTATAACAAGAAACAATTAGAAAAATTACAGAAACAAAATTGTTTATCATTTTTATGTTGTTGTATAATAAAGAAAATTAATTACTTTATGTCATATCTTTTAGGGTGAAAAATTAAAATGCGATTTTCCATATTAAAATTATTGATGTTGAAAATTTTGTTTTAAAGATGTGATAATAATTATTTATTCTCAAAATAATACCAAAAACACAAACTCGTTTTTTTTTTTAATTTTATGCAAAGACGAAATATTGAATTTTATATAAAATAACAACCAGAAGAAGTCAAATAAAACACAATTTTCAAAAACCTTTTAATCCTTAAATCTAAGGATATCAAATTCAATTTACCTTTTTGATTTTTATTTTAAGATAAACAAGTTTTCTATTTGAATGGTATGGGGGTTTTTAGCCAACAACAACGATTGAAAAAATATACGATTAGATCGGTTGGATCAATATGAAACAAAATTATTATGTTTAAAGAATGCCATAAGGGAAGGGTTACCATCTATACTCTTTTCATAAGATTTTATTCTATAAAATTTTCTGCTATTGGTATTGTTGAAAATAGAAAATGGTTTTGCTTTTATGTTGACTATCTCGTAAACTAGAGCTCTTATGAACCTAAAATTTGAGATGCGTATAAAACTAACCTTTCAACGCTCTTGTGACAAGTTTTAAAAATAAAAATAGAGAAATTTGTTTTCGTTTGTTTTCCAAGGCTGAGATATGAGACCTTTAAGAAAAGACTTTTTTCGTAGTAAACTTCTGAACTTCGGTAATCCTTATAAATTTTTTTTTAAAAATTAATTTTTTTCAACGTTCACCTATTTATTTTGGTGCAATAATATTGGAATTTACAAAATTATTTTCAACAATTTTCCGTTTATTTTGGGGCAACAATTGTTGTAGTCTTTGTAGTCTTAATTCTCAACAATCAACAATTTTAACAATCAATCAATTTTTTCAACAATCAATCAATTTTCATCAATCACCTGTTTAGTAAAAATTTGTTGTTTTTATGAATAATTTGATTATAGTGCAACAATTCTTTTATTTATATAATTATCTCGACAATCACCTGTTTTGCTGTATTATGAACTTTTGATTTTCTGTAATTTACTTGGAGGGCGTGGTCCTGAACAAATCATGGGGTGAGTTAAATTTGTTTAAATTATATTTTGATAGTCATAGATAATGCAAGGATGGAGACGATCTTTTGCTCTTTTCGTCTTGCTGAGTTGTTAAATCCTACTTTATTTTCAACCTTTGTTTTAGTAAACCAAAATTGTCGTGTGCATTCAGCATTTGTAAAGGTATGAGGGTAAAGTTCATAGAATCCACATACTGAAGCTAGTCAGAAAAAAATCAAGGCGCGCGCCCTAGTTATGGTTATGATTACTTACGGTAATCCCGACCGATAACCAGCCGCTCATAACATAAATGATAGAATAACTAGCATAAATAAATAGCAAACAGTATTTATCAAAAACAAACCAAAAACCAAAATGTTTGGCATTTGAAACTGCATTTCTGTATCTGAAATCCGTTATGAATTTATCATCTCCCAATTGTTATACATAATATTTTTTCATATCGCGTTTTCCAGACTTTTTAATAAGTTTTTAACAAAGTTGACGAATACAAACATTTAACTTTCCAAAGTTGAAATTTCATCATTACAAAATTATGAAAAGTATTGTGAATGCACAATATGTGCTCAGCTTAAAACTATCAAAGATTTTTTTCCCTGAGTTTATCGTTTTGGATAACCAAAATAAAAAAAAATCTTTATTATTTCAAGAAATAAAAACTCAAAAGTAAAAAATCCTTTTATTTCTTGAAATAATAAAATAAATTTGTCAAAATGAATGAAATATAAACTTTTATTTTGTTTTTTATTTTCTTTCTTTAACTTTCCTTAAAGAAAAAAAAACAAAATCTTAGAGTTTTCGCGATTAACGAGTTTATAAAATTATATCGCAAATAAAAGGAAATAAAAGAAAAAGGATTTTATTGTTTTATCTGCTCAAAGAATGAATTAAAAAACAAAAAGTTTCGAAAGTTTTGATATCATCGTTTTTTTTTATTTAAACAAAAAAAAGGTTTAGAAAAAAAAAAATTAAAAATTGTCTTAAAATGTTATAATACTTATGAACTGTAAGAAATTACAAAAGTTGTCACATTAATTGATTTCAGATATAAACGGAAGGAAGTGAAAGTTGTTACTTAAAAAAAATCGAGTCGAGTTGTTATTTCTTGTTTAACAGTAATTTAACTATGTTCCATAACAAAACCGAAACTGAAATTTATTTTCAGTAAGTTTTAAAGTAAACAACTCGACTAAAATCAATCATAATTAAAATTTAAAAACATTGAAAATTGTTTTAAAAGTTTTGTAATTTGGATACAAAAACAAACATTGAAAAAATGTCAACACACATTACATTGGAAATTGATTTTATTTTAATTAAATTTTTAATTATTTTTCATAAAAGAAACTTAAAACTATACAATATCAATTATGGTTTTTAATTTTCTTAATCACACACAACAGAATTTTGATTGAAGGGTTATGTCACGGGGAGTTAGGTAAAACATCCACGACTTTCTAAATTTTAGGGAAATTAACTTCTTTTTTGTAACGATTGAAGGAAGACGATGATTTATTGATTTCAAACAAACGTTCCAACATCTAAGTCTAAGTCTAAGTCTAAGTCTAAGTCTAAGTCTAAGCCTAAGTCTAAGTCTAAGTCTAATTCTAAGTCTAAGTCTAAGTCTAAGTCTAAGTCTAAGTCTAAGTCTAAGTCTAAGTCTAAGTCTAAGTCTAAGTCTAAGTCTGAGTCTAAGTCTAAGTCTAAGTCTAAGTCTAAGTCTAGGTCTAAGTCTAAGTCTAAGTCTAAGTCTAAGTCTAAGTCTAAGTCTAAGTCTAAGTCTAAGTCTAAGTCTAAGTCTGAGTCTAAGTCTAAGTCTAAGTCTAAGTCTAAGTCTAAGTCTAAGTCTAAGTCTAAGTCTAAGTCTAAGTCGAAGTCAAAGTCAAAGTCAAAGTCAAAGTCAAAGTCAAAGTCAAAGTCTAAGTCTAAGTCTAAGTCTAAGTCTAAGTCTAAGTCTAAGTCTAAGTCTAAGTCTAAGTCTAAGTCTAAGTCTAAGTCTAAGTCTAAGTCTAAGTCCAAGTCTAAGTCTAAGTCTAAGTCTAAGTTTTAGTCTAAGTCTAAGTCTTAGAAAAACTGTAAATGTTATTTGTTATTAGAGCAACTGAAGCTTTCAATCAAAAAAGCACCACATTCATTTCTCCTCAAATATAATTTTTAAATAAATTTAAAAAACGAAGGATATCAAATTTTTTATCTAAAAGTTTCTGTGTCAATTATGCACATACATTATGTATATATAATTGTATGTTGTACATAAATAGATATGAAAATTCTGTATAAAACCAAACTTATTCCACAACTCTATCCATCATTTTTCATATTGAAATAAAATATGGAAAAACAAAACTGCAGGCTATTACACTACCAGAAAATATTTCGTTTGCTTTTTATCTAATTTTTAACTTTTGCTTTTCGTTATTATGGCACACAAAGTTTCTGTTTATTTTTTAAATAAATAATCGTAGATAAAAATTTCTGTTTAAATATATATTTTTGTTGAATTGTCAAATGACTTGTCTTTCAAATAAAAATATATAATAAAAATTCTTATAATCGAGGAAAGAGGAAGATAGCGTGGAAAACTAATATAAATAATAAAAGAACAGCTTTTTGTCATACAAATTGTTGTTTGTGAACTTTTATGGGTTGAGTTTGTATGAAACGTTTCTTTTAAACTCAGTTTTCGTTATGTTTTTATAATTCTTGCTAGATTCGCGTTGTTTTCGTCTAGTCGCACTGAAGAAAACAGCAGGCGTTGATCCATAACCGTTTCATTTGAAAATGTTTGCACAATTCATTATTTGTAAAGCAAAATTCGAATTAGCAAGAGCTGATCCAGTGCCAACCGTTATGATCGAGCTGACTTATGTTTCACACCTAATAGAGTACGCTAATGTGCTTAAGGCGTATTATCGATCAATACAAATTTTTGTGTGTAATGAAGGAAATATCAAAATCCAGAGTAACACAATATTCCCGCCAATCTGAATTATATTCAAGATCTAATGGATCATTTTAAGTTTTACGAATGCATGGAATTCATGCGTAGTCAAGGATGGTTGAGCCCGACCATTTTTGATCAACTGTATACTTAGCATGCAAGTAGTATAGGGGAAAATTACAGGAGAACGGCTCATGCGATAGTGATTGTTTTTTTCGCATTGATTGGCCTAGTGAGAAATGTACAGTAATTTTTTTGGTTATACACTATTAAAATTATTAAAAAAAATTTTTTTAAGATGGCGCTGATGCTCTAAGTGAATCGGTTTTTTTACTTTTTTTTCACAAAATAAATGCTTAAATTTTATTCTGAAGGTATTAATTTTCAAAATGTGCATCTCAGATCAAACAATTTAGTTGCAAAACTAAAATATTTGACCTGAGATTCGCATCTTTAAAAATTAATGGCTTTGGAGCCAAAACAAACGCTATATTTAAATTGTGTCAAATTTTCGTGGAAGGCTGTAAGTTGTAACATTTATATTTCGAAAAAAAATATTAAAAAATGCATCAGCCATCTGAAAACAAAATGTTGTCTTCAGTATGCACACTTTTCAATCGCAATACGTAGATGAGACTCACGCATTCACCAAAGAACCTTTCATATACTACTGGTACTGATATTAATAACAGATACCACATTCAATACTATTAAATCTAATGGATTTTCTTATCGTAAGATTTAATTTATTATGAAATCTAAAACTTCATTTCACATATTTTCCTTTGTGTAATTATAAAATAAACAATAAATTTCATGGGTGACTTTCCTGCATAGGATCTTGATGAAACTTTGGCAAATGATCCAAGTTCACTTGAAAATGGAAGATCTGGATTCATTTTAAATTTGGACAAAATGGCGGGGGTTTCCCGAACACCTCTAAGTTTAAATCTTCAATAACTTCTAGTCCCGGGTTTTGATCTTATGGCAACTTGGTATAAAAGGTTTTAGTACTGTTTCCAATATTTCTGCATAATGCTTCCGGTTTAACACTTCCGGCTAAAACGTTTTTTTTTCAGGGTTTTATCTCTACTGTAGCCTACAATTACCGATCGATTTTCATGAAACGTTGGTAAAAGCTTTCAAGTAACATGTAAATGATTTTATCAGTTTTTGGAGTACATTGGATAAAGGGTTGAGGGTCCACCATACAACAGGTGGTTTTTTCCACTATGTTTTTTATGTTTGTTGGAAGCATACAACATTCGTTCGGGAACGAATTTTGATGACATTTTTGAAAAAGATACAAATATGTATGGCAAGGAACTGATTGATTTTTGAGCGATAGTGAACAAAGTGGTGGGGGTCCCCCGACCACCAGGTGTTTTTAAAGCTCAATAACATCTGTACCTGATAATCGAATTGAATGAAACTTGGTACATAAGCATTTAAGACGGCTCACAACAGTTCTGCATCCCAATTTCCGGTTTTTAGCTTCCAGTAAAAATATTTTTGTTGTACTTTTTTAAAGTTTTTTCAGTATCTTTATGCACGCTACAGCCTACGATAATGAAGAGATTATCATGAAACTTATGAAAAAGATTCCAATTAGTGTGAGAACATAATTATCATCTTTTGGGACACATTGATCAAAGTGGCGGGGGATATACCACACAACTGCTGACTTTTCAAACTTTGGTTTTATAGTTTGTTGGTAGTATACAGACTTCATTCATTAATCAATTTTAATGACACTTTGAAAAAAGATGGAGACTTAAATGACTGATTAGTTTTTGGACCATATTGGGATATGTGTGGGGGGCCTCCCGAGCACCTGTTTATTGTGTCACTATTTTTTTAATGTTTGTTGGGAGCATACAGCATTCGTTCGAGAGTAAATTTTGATGACACTTTGGAAAAAGATGCAAATATGTATGGGAAGGAACTGATTTGTTTTTGAGCGATAGTGAACAAAGTGGTGGGGGTGTCCCTTACAGCTGTTTTTTTGAAAGCTCAATAACATCTGTACCTGAAAATCGAATTGGATGAAACTTGGTACATAAGCATTTAATACGGTTCACAACAGATCTGCATCCCAACTTCCGGTTCCAACTTTTCACTTCCGGTAAAAAAATTTTTTTGTAAATTTTTGAAGTTTTTTCAGTGTCTTTATGCACACTACAGCCTACAATAATGAAATAAGTGATTATGATAAAACTTATGGAAAAGGTTCCAATTAGTGTGAGAAGATAATTTTTATCTTTTGGAACACATTGATCAAAGTGACGGGGGTCTACCATACAACTGCTGACTTTTCACACTTAGTTTTTAAAGTTTGTTGGGAGCATACAGACTTCTTTCATTAATCAATTTTGATGACACTTAGGAAAAAGATGCAAATATGTATGATAAGGAACTGATTAGTTTTTTAGCGATAGTGAACAAAGTGGTAGGTGATGTATATTCGCAATTGTGAATTACTCATTATAATTAAAATATATTTGTCTCTTTCAGTTAAATTATATTAATAAATTACTTTGTATTTTGTTGTAACTGGTTTAGAAATTTACATTATAATTAGCTGTAAAACATTATGTAGATTATCATTAATATTTGATACTCAGTCGTAACAACATTAGTCATTACACAGAATTAATATTGAAATAAAATTATAGTTTGTTTACTTCTAATTTTATAAGTGTTTCATTATTTAATATTATAATAAGTGATATAAATCATGGCACAGTGAGTGGAAATTAATAAATTTTAAAGAACCACGTATTCCATTTAAATACAATGGTTTTGTGATTAGTGATAAGATACAACAAAATTAAGTGGAAATTAATAATTTCAATTAAATACGTTGAAATACAATGGAAAATCTTAAACGACCTTCAAGTTTGTGCCTTACAGGCAATTTACATGAAAATTGGAGACGATTCGAAACAAATTTTGATATTTATTTAACTGCAAATAAAGGGCATTTGGAGGAACCAGAAATTCAGGTGGCGCAACTACTAAATATAGCAGGTGAGGAGGCGATTGAACTCTTTAATACATTTAATATGCCAGCGGCAGATGCAAAAGATATTAAGAAGGTTAAAAAGAAATTTGAGACGTATTGCAATCCTCGCAAAAATATTATTTACGAACGGTATCTGTTTTACACTCGTTCGCAACGTGAAGATGAACCATTTGATAATTTTTTAATGGATATTACCATGTTGGTAAAAAGTTGTGATTTTGGCACATCAGCAGATTCAATGTTACGAGATCGAATTATACTTGGTGTTGCGGATGCTGATATTCAATCAAGGCTGTTGAAAATCGATGATTTGGACCTAAATAAAGCAACAGAAACATGTCGTATTGCGGAAATAACGGCTACCCAGACAAAACAATTACAAAGGAAAGCACATGTGGACGACCTGACCTTCACTCAAAGAGCTGTTTCAAATCAGAGTGGGAACAATGTGCATGCTGTTCATACAAATTCAAGTTTCAACAGAAATAAATCAAATGATAGGTTTAAGTATTCAAATAATATAAATAATAAACAAATTTCACAATCCAATTTTTATAATTCTAGCAGTAATTCGAAGTTCAGTGGAAATAATTCTTTAAAGTTTCAATGTAAAAACTGTTCATCCATTCATGATTACGGTAAATGCCCTGCATACGGGAAAACTTGCAATTTTTGTCAAAAGTTGAATCATTTCGCCAATGTTTGTGGTAAACGATTAAAATACAAAAATACACATGAAATAACTACACATACACAAGATGATGAGAATATTCAGTTTAATTCATTGGTTATAGATGAAATTTCTATTGATTCACTAGGCAATCAAAAAGTGAAAGCATGGTATGAAAAGGTAAGAATTCAAAATGTTGAAATTAACTTTAAATTAGATCCCGGTGCTGACGTAAATATTTTACCGTTAGCTAATTTTAAACAATGTGGTCAAATGCATCAAATAAAAAAACATATTTTATTTGAAAATGTAAAATCATTCGGTGGTTTCAAATTAGATTGTCTTGGGAAAGTTTCTCTTAAAGTCGAATGTCGGTCTAAAAAATATTATTTAGATTTTCTCATAGTGACGAATCCTGAAACAAAACCGTTACTTGGTATTGATGCATGTACTGATATGGAGTTAGTTGCTCGTATACATTCAGTAGAAAGCGATCTTAAGGAAAAATTTATTCAGTCCAATTATGACGTTTTTCACGGTCTTGGGCATTTTCCTGACAAATGCTCATTACAGATTAAAAATAACGCAATTCCTGTATCAAAACCTCCAAGAAGAATCCCACTTAGTATTCGCGATAAAGTTCAACAAAAATTAAATGAGATGGAACAATTTCAAATAATTTCAAAAAGTGATGAACCAACTGAATGGACACATAACTTAGTGATAGTTGAAAAACCAGACCATTCTTTACGAATCTGTCTTGATCCAAGAGAATTGAATTTAAATTTAAAACAGGAACATTTTCTTATTCGTACTCTTGATGATTTCACATTATATTTGAAAAATATGAAATACTTTTCAGTTGTTGATCTAAAAGAAGGATTTTGGCAGGTACAGCTTGACGATCTTTCGAAAAAATTGACAACATTCAGTACGCCTTTTGGATGTTACCATTTTAATGTTCTCCCTTTTGGTCTCAATGTCTCCCCTGAAACTTTTCAAAAATTAAATTACAAATACTTTGGAGAACTGGCAGGCTGTTTTGTCTATATCGATGATTTGTTCGTCGGAGGGGATACAATTGAGGAGCATGATAGAAATCTAGCAAACGTTATTCGTCGTGCACGAGAAATTAACATTAAATTTAATCCAAACAAATTCCAATATCGAGTTGAGAGAGTAAAATATTTGGGTTTTATATTCTCACAACATGGCGTTGAAGTAGATACAGATCGAGTTAAAGCAATTCAAAATATACAAAATCCAACAAATCGCAAGGAACTCGAAAAAATTCTTGGTACTCTTAATTACTTAAGAAACTTCATTCCACATTATTCGGAGTTGAACTCTCCTCTAAGGGCCCTTCTTAAAAAAGATATTATATTTCAGTGGACCTCTTTCCACACAGAAGTTTTAAACAAAATTAAAAATGCAATCAGTGAAGCTACTTGCCTTCAAAATTTTTCACCGGATTTACCGATTACGATTCAAACTGATGCATCCAAAAACGGACTAGGTTGTTGTTTGATGCAAGGAAACAAGCCAGTTTGCTTTGCTTCCAAAAGTCTTTCTGAGTCAGAATGCCAATATGCGCAAATTGAAAAGGAATTACTGGCCATAGTTTATGGATGCAAAAAGTTTCACAATTTTATTTATGGTCGTAAAACAATCATAAATACGGATCACAAGCCTTTGGTGTCCATAATGACCAAGCTTGTATCTGAAATTAACTCCAACCGCTTACAACGGATGCGACTCAAACTTTTAAAATATGATTTAGAAGTAATATATGTTCCTGGACGTGAATTGCATATAGCAGATATTCTCTCTCGAAATTCTATTAATGATGATACTATAGATACTGATAGTTCAATAAACGATGTAGTACATTCCATTAATATTTCTGAAAACAAATTAGAAGTTTTTAGAAAAGAAACCGACAACGACGAAGTTCTCCAAACCATAAAAAAGTATTATTTAAATGGTTGGCCAACTGAGAAAAGTAAAGTCCCAGATTCCGTAAAAAATCTTTGGAACATAAAACATAATTTTTTTATGAGAATGGACTAGTCTTCTTTGAAGATCGTGTGTTTGTTCCAAAAAGCCTCCAGAAAGAAATGTTAGATATTCTTCATGAACCTCATTTCGGTATAACCAAAACAAAATTACATGCAAAAACACTTTTGTACTGGCCAAACATGAATACTGACATAGAAGACATTATTTTTCGATGTCGTATCTGCGAAAAATTGCAACCTGCAAATAAACTTCACTCATTGATTCCACATTCAATTCCAAAACTACCGTTTGAGAAAGTTGGGTGTGATCTTTTGGAATATGCTGGAGAATACTATCTAGCTCTAATGGATTACCATTCCAAGTGGTTAGAATTGAAGTCTATAAATTCTAAAACAGCTGACAGTGTAATACTAGTACTAAAAGAAATTTTTTCCATTCATGGAATTCCTAAATTTATCGTCTGTGATAATCAACCTTTTAACTCATTCAAAATGAGATCATTTGCAAATTCATGGAATTTTGAGTTCATATACTCTAGTCCTCTTCATGCTCAATCTAATGGACTCTCTGAAAAAGCAGTCCATATTGCAAAAACAATTTTAAAGAAGATGAAAGAGGAAAATAAAGATATATTTTATACTTTATTAGAGTATCGGAATAGTCCAGTTGCAAATTTAGGCAACTCTCCTTCGCAGATTTTAATGAGTAGAAATTTACGTGCAAAACTTCCTATTCATACTGATTTATTAAAACCAAAAATAGTAGATGTATATGATAAGCTTACATATAATCAAGAAAAACAAAAGTTTTATCACGATCGATTTTCTAACAGAAAAGAAATTGAATTCAACCCAGGTGATAATATTGTATATTTAAAAGATAAAGCTTGGGAGCCTGCTGTTATAGTCGAACCTCACAGGGCACCCAGATCGTACTTAATTCGAAATGAATTTAATAATACCTTACGTCGTAACACATTGCATTTGAGACGATCTATGAATTCTCCGCATTTTAGAACCACTGATGATTCTGAGTATTCTAGGCACACACTAAACACTAATGAAAATATTAATCAAACGCAACGTTCACCAGAAAACATTGAATTACCGAATGCGCAATTACCTTACACAACCAGATTTGGAAGATTGATTAAAGCTCCAAATTACTATAAAGCATAAAATACATTTGAACTTTAAATTGTTATAATATTGAATTTCTTTCAGAAGGAGATGATGTATATTCGCAATTGTGAATTACTCATTATAATTAAAATATATTTGTCTCTTTCAGTTAAATTATATTAATAAATTACTTTGTATTTTGTTGTAACTGGTTTAGAAATTTACATTATAATTAGCTGTAAAACATTATGTAGATTATCATTAATATTTGATACTCAGTCGTAACAACATTAGTCATTACACAGAATTAATATTGAAATAAAATTATAGTTTGTTTACTTCTAATTTTATAAGTGTTTCATTATTTAATATTATAATAAGTGATATAAATCAGTAGGGAGTCCTCCGAGCACCTGTTTTTTGGAAGCTCAATAGCATCTGTATCTTATAATCGAATTGGATGAAACTTGGTACATAAATATTTAGTACGGTTCACAACAGTTCTGTATCCCAACTTCCGTTAATTTTTTTTTTACTTTTTCTCGTACATCAGAATTTATGTTTGTTGGGATACTACTGATTTCTTTAATATTTTTATAATTAGAAGCACGTGAAATCTACAACATTGATTAGCTTTAAATTAAAGTATTTGATGGATATTAGCTCATTATATATCCAGAACACTGTGTTTCCAGAGCTGTGGTGAAGTCAGTCTATGCATCATATTTTCAAATGAAATTTGTAAACCTTAACTATGTCCAGCATAACCCTCAAAATAAAACCATTTCGAAATATATTTCTAACAAAAATATGATTTGTGTAAAAAATATGAAAACGTAAAATTATCAGTCTTCTGGTGTGTCCTTTTTTGAAAGTCTAAGCTGGTAAACTAAATTGGGAGGAAAAGGGAAGGGAGGGGGCGGCGGATCAAAAATAGCCACCACATCGGGGGGTTGGGGTGGGGGTGGGGAGGGAAGGGGAAGGGATGGGAGGGGGCAGCACCGCTATTTTTGAACGAAGGTTTGCAAGGTTACAGAATCTTGGCAAATAGTTAATATAAAAAGGAATAATTATATAGCCTTATTCATAAATGGGTAATTCTTTTACAAACCGAACACCTTTCTGACCGACACATTTTTGATTTGGCTGAAATTTTTTTTAGGGGTTTCATATCTTTATATACGTGTTCGAGGATTTTTTTTCTTTTTTTTCTTGGAAAATATAACGGTTCTAAATTTCGAGGTTTTCGTGATTTTTGGCTTGACGAGTTATTTTCAAATATTCATAACTTTGGTTCTATTACAGATAGAAACCTCTAGTTTCTTTTATTTTAAAGTTAAAAAATAACAGTTGACAATTAATAAAAGTTATTACAAATAACTTACAAATTCCTATTGTTATAAACAAATAAAATGTTCAGATTCGTCTTTAGTCATGCCCCACCCACGGAATGAGTTTTCATTATGATCGTCGTATTTTACGTTTTATTTCCTATAAGAAAAGTATTTTTAATTAATGGAGAAATGATTTTTACTGCAAGAAATTCCATATGTGGGTCATTCTTTTACATACCGAACAGATGAGGACAAAATGTGACTAAGACATTTTTGATTCAGCTGAATTTTTTTTACTGGTGACAAAACGATATACATGTTCGAAGATTTTTATTTTTTAATTTTTAGGGGAAATAGAGCCGTTCTAAATTTCGAGAATTTTGTGATTTTTGGCTTGAAGACTTATTTTCAAAGATTCATTACTTCGGTTCTGGTAAAGATAGACACTTTTTGTCTGTTTTAATTTAAAGAATAAAAATGGAATTTAAAAAAAAAAATTGTTATTTATAAAAATTATTAACAAATTCCTATTGTTTTAAACAAATATAATGTTAAATCCAATTTTTAATCATTATCTAACAAAAAGAAAGAGTGTTTAGTACGACCATCGTATTCTGCGTTCCATTTGCAATAAGAAACGTATATTTAATTAATGGTGAAATGAGTTTTACTGTTACAAATAAGTTAATTTTTCGTTTCTCCGTTAATTACGTAGAATAGAACGTAGAATACGATGGTTGCACTAAACACTCTTTACTTTTGCTAAACAATGATCAAAAATTAATTTTAACATTTTATTTGTTTATAACAATAGGAATTTGTTAATGATTTTTATAAACAACAATTTTTTTTTAAATTCCATTTTTATACTTTAAAATAAAATAAACAAAAAGTGTCTATCTTTACCAGAACCGAAGTTATGAACATTTCAAAATAAATCTGCAAGCCAAAAATCACAAATTTCTCGAAATTTTGGTCCGCTCTATTTCCCCTAAGAAAAAAAAATCCCCGAAGAAGTATATCGTTTTGTTTATATAGAACCCGTAAAAAAAATTTCAGCTGAATCAAAAAGGTCTTAGTAACATTTTGTCCTAATCTGTTCGGTATGTAAAAGAATGACCCATACATGTCGTCCCGAGCTCGATAAATAAATTTATTTCTTACAGTAAAAATCATTTCTCCATTAGTTAAAAATACTTTTATCCACGACTACTAAAGAATATATACTTTCCATGCGTATATCTTTCATTGTAATTGTATTCATTCCTTTTTATACATAAAATTCTTCTTTATTTATTTCATTACACTTTATTTATTAAAAATTCCCCTAACAAATTAAAAACTTGATTGGTTGGTATAGTAATATAAACCAGTTAAAACAAGAACAATACATATATAAAATCTAAAATAAACAAACATGTTTTGTTTTGTTTTTCATTTCGTACAATATGGCGATATAAACTTTTACAGGAAAACTTGAATGAAATTATTTGAAATATTTTTAGTCGTGGATAAAATAGTATCTTGTATTCGCTTAGGATGAAGGCAATTCTTCACTCGGATGATTCCCTCCACTCGCTACGCTCGTTCCGGGAAACTTCATCCTCGTGAAGAATTGCCTTCATTCTAAGCTCATACAAGAATCTACTATTCTTATAGACAATAAATCGTAGAATACCATGATCATACTAAAAACTTATTTCGTGGGTGGGGCAATGACTAAAGATCAATTTGAACATTTTATTTGTTTATAACAATAGGAATTTGCTAGTAACTTTTATTAGTTTTAATTTTTTTTGTAAACTATTATTTTTTAATTTTAAAATAAAATAAACTAAAGGTTTCTATCTGTAATAGAACCGAAGTTATAAATATTTGAAAATAACTCGTCAAGCCATAAATCACAAAATTCTCGAAATTTGGAACCGCTATATTTTCCATAAAAAAAAGGAAAAAAATACTCGAACATGTATATATTTTTTTTCGATATAAAACCCATAAAAAATTTCAGCCAAATCAAAAATGTGTCGGTTAGATTTAGCCCAAATCTGTTCGGATTGTAAAAGAATTACTCAAATGTAAAATTGAAAGTATGATACTTTATAAATAGCTCGGATTGGGTTGGGTATATTCCGGTCGGGTAACCTATATTGGCCAAAATGGGATGGATAGGGTTGTATAATTCTTCGTTTCTTTAAATGATACCACTCTCGACACGATCCGAGCTACCCCCATATAATCTAAATTCTATATTATCCAAAAATGCATCAAAATAGCTAAACCTTTTCCAGGGATGAGATTGCGGCAATTTTTCACTTGTTTTGAGTTGAGTCTCATCAAGTCCTTTACAATGATACCTCTCTCGACCGATCCAAGCTACCCCCATATACCCTATATTTCCCTTTTTTGTATGAAATATTTTTTTTTCAAATGACCATATCTTTTTTTGGTGGTGTTTCCGCACTTTTATTTTAATCAATAATTACTTGTTTGTACCTAAATAATTTGCGGTGGGTTCCAGGTCATAGTGGCATTCCGGGAAACATAAAAGCGGATGAACTTGCAAGGGCTGGAGCGGGCATGAAATACCTGCCTTAGGGTTATCCAAAACGTTTGCCTTGCCATTACTAAAGGTGGATGCCAACTTCAAGATGAAGGCCTTGTCGAATGCGTCATCGACAGGCAGACAAAGTAAGATGTTTTTAGTATTTCAGATAAAAATGTTAATTTTCTTTTAAGTCTGAAGAGGAAAACTTTCAGCAGGACATGGGCATCTAAATAAACACCTTTTTACCATGGGACTTAGTGAAAGTCCTGTGTGTGGGTGTTTTCTTGAAGAGGAGGAGGACTTGGAGCAGTTTTTGTGTGTATGTCCAGCCTTTTCTAGTGTCAGAGCTAGGATTTTGGGTATGAAACTGTAGAGGGTGGCACAACCAAACTGTCGCCCATACAGTTGGTTTTAGATTTCATTAAACTTACAGAAAGGTTTGTGGAATAGTTGTTATGAGACCAATCTCGGTCAAGGTGCTATGGGCCGTAGAGTCTGCGTGCCAGGAAGTCCTGCCTCATGAAACCTGTCCAACGCTTTCTAATCTAATCTACCTAAATAATTAATTAAAAATAAAAACAAAATTTTTTATGAATATCCTAAACTAGAATATAGCCATAATTCCTTCTAAAGAACCTCTTGTTGTCAGTTACGATAAACATTTTTTTTGTACAATTAAATAAAAAAGATTCAGCAAACGTTTATCTGCCGTAAATCAGCAAACGTTTATCTGCCGCAATCAGCGGATAGGAATTAACATGAAATACGGGCTTCTCAAGTCGAGTCACTGCTCAAACCTTCTTCTCCAAAACCATAATTATATTTGATCACTCTGAGTTAATAAATTTTAACTTCGATATTGAAAATTTAAACAAATCTGCAGCCAAATTCTGTAAATGTGAAGTAGTGAAGTGTTAAAAAATTTTTCATTTCGATTCTATCATTAATTTTTTATCATTTTACAATTTTTGCAATTCTATATATGCGATGTGAGTGTTAAAAAATCTAATAGAAAGCGGCACACTGTCAAACGTCAAAAATACATAAAATTAAATGTTAATTTTAACTTTAAACTTAATTTAAAACTAATTTTTTATAAATTATACTTAAATATTTTAGAAATTAAATTTGAAAAATAAATCGGGATTTAATTTAGAAATTCAATTTAAAAAAATCAAATAACATTGACGTTTTAGTGTTTTTTGACATAATGTCAATAAAAACAAAACAAACGGTTTCATTTTATTGCCAAACAAAAAGTCGGTGTTAACTTTATAGTTTTAAAACTTCACTCACTTAGATATTTTTGCGGTGAAGTGATAAAAAACTTATTACTTCACCGCTTCACAGTTACATAATTTGGCTGCTGATCCGAGTTCTTTGCCTGCAGCACTAGCTCCACATATCAACACAATCAAATCGAAAGACCAAATAGCTAACCTAATTCGACTAAGTCATTCGATAGCAGAGTTAAAGTATAAGAAAGGTTTAGTGCACTCCCAAACAGTGTCCACAACGACGAATAGAGTTTATGGAGTTTTAATTCTTCTTATAATTTTGGAGTCATGATCTATATCATCATAAAGGTTTATGTCGAACGTCAAGCCGCAAAGAAGACCCCAACGTCTGTATGTAACGATACAAGTCCACCAAAACCAAAACGTCGGTGGTTGTTTAATACAGAGACCAGAGAAGAAGTGGGACTTGCCTAAATTTTATAATTTCTTATTATGCATGAATATTTTTTGTTCAATCTAATTAATTTTAAGTTCAAATATTTACAAAAAAAAATTAATATTAGGTTCAAAAATAGGAAAAAAAATAAATGAAAATATTATTGTTCTTCATATTTTACTTCTCCTTCTTTAAAATTAGGTAATTTCAACAGGCGGGAGAATGTTTAGAAACACTCTGTATTTCATAAATACAAATAGGAATTTAATCAGATTTATTAAATTAATATTGTAATAAGTATGAACATATTAATATTGTTAATGAGTCTTAGGCTTAAGCATATTGTTAATGTACCTTAGTCTTAAGCTACTTGTCTGACTAACTTCATATTGATAATGTTATGACAGAATTTTATAAGGTGTGGTACAGAATAACACACTTAAGATAAATAATTTTAATAAAACTTATAGTTTTGTAAACATTACATATCATTTTTACAAATATTAAACTGCACAATTAACAATTAACGATATTGAATTGCAATTTAAATTTATAAAATATTTACAAAAAAAATACATTAATTTCTGCTGACTCGAATATGTCTAATATCACAAAACTAATATCAACAAAAACTAAAAAACTCGACACTCTGAAAAAAAAAACATCAAAACTTCGAGTCACAAATAGTAGATTGTATTACTAGTGCGAATGCGTTTTCCAAACAAGAGTTAGTTTGCAATAACTCGCGTTGGAAAACGCATTCGCACTAATAATACACACTATTTTTTGTAACAAATGCATAAAATTTATAAATATTTATTTAATTGTTAATTTAATCATTTATATAACAAAGTTATAACAAATAAACAAATTTGAGATATTTAAATAATTGAAGTGCGCCATCTTCGTTGTAATAGTTGTAAGTTATAAGAATCCAACTACCGGTAAAAAATAAACATAAGAATCCAACTACCGGTTTTATAAAAAAACATAGGAATCCAATAAGAGCTGTCAAAAGTGTAAACTTTGAAAACCCAAATAAATTGGTTTTTCTTGCAATTTCAAATGATGCAATGATGTTTAAGTTGTTTTTACTATATGGTAAGTTATTTAAATTATTATTTTGATATTTTAGTGCTATAAAAATATTATATATAGGATAGATTTAACTACAAATCTTTCATGCAGGCGGCGTGCGTGCCAGGCATATAAAATATTTTGTGGTCATATGTGCGGAAAAGTACTTTTTTCTTTTATTCTATTCTAGTACAAAATTGAATATTAAATTGAATAAATTGAATACACATGCATGAAGTGTTACAAAAAATATATGTAATTGTGTAAAATTTATTCGTTATCATTTATAAAAACTGTAAAAAGCTTTGAAGTTACATATAATTAAACATTAATTAAGCGGGGGGGGGGATATGGTTTTAAAATTATTGTTTTTGCATTTTTTTCCTGAATGAACAATATGTCGAGAATATTATGTACAAGTTTTAAGTCAATCCGAGTAAAACTAAAGGAATTACAGCGTTTCAAACGACCGGCCGGTACATCTGATTTTTATGCCTGTCTCTCTTTTTGTACCTGTCTTTCAAAGGATGTAATCTGACTTTGTACATATTGTATATTTTCAGGTACATCGGATATAAACTTGGCACACTTTCTGCTGAACGGTTGTTTACTGTAACCGAGCTAAAATTTTCTCGAAATTATTCTCAAATTTTCGTTTCTGTTCGTTCGTTTATAGTTGTATTTTCAATCGTTTAGTGTTGTTTTGTAAGTTTCTTGAACATTAGAACTCAAAATCTACGGAACCGATCCTTTTGAAAATTTCAACATTACTTCTTCACATAAATCAGCAGGTAATCAGGAAGAGGTTTTTTTTTCATTTTTTTTTATTTTTTGATAACAAATTAGCCGCGATTTTTTGAGCTAAAATCGTGTTTTTCACTTACAAGTGCTGCAAAAAATAGAAAAAAAAACTCTTCCTGATTACCTCTAGAAAAACATCACCTTTAAAATGCATATCAATTTTTTTGTTTCAAATGATCCGTTAACGAGTTATAATGTTCACCGCAAAATCACTTTTTATCAAGGCGCCTCTGGAGATTCAACGTCACCGGCTTATTTATCAATATTTTTCATTGAAAATTTTTTTCTGACATACTTCAAAAGTTGTGCAATAATATGTAAGTAAATTTAATAAAATTATATTACTCATGTCGTCGCAAAAAAATCACAAAAATATGCTTTTTTTTCGACTTTAAAACCGTACCCCCCCTTAAATTAAAGTGAATTGTTATTAAATATTAAACACAATATTGTGCCCATCCCGTGCGCACACAAACATGACAAACCTGAAGTCTTGGAAATGCCAATTTCAAATTTAAAAATCTTATAACAGGCCATGATGGTTGGTTTTGTGAGTGAGAAGTTTACCTTAGATGAACGCAAATTACAACTGAACAAAAAAAGTCCAAGCGGCACGTATATCCGCTAGAAATAGGTAGATTTCGGGACCAGACAGCTTTGTGTACAAATAGAATTGGATGTGTCAGATTAATTTAAATAAAAAATTTAAGTAGAATAGTCCAAGTCCAAAATAATCCAAAAAATTTATCAAACCAAACTAAATACATTATCGGAAACTACTTTATCAATGCGATTTCGGAACAGTTTTATTTAATTTGGTTAAAACTACTTTTAATAACATATTAAATCCACCAAAGAGCAAATAAACGTTCTCTCAACGTCATACCTACAACACCACTACACATAATTTATAATCTAAAATTGTCAAACAACTTTTACACCTCAAATAATTCAAATATCTACAATTTAGGAAGACTTTTGTAAATGTGTAATCAATATGCATATAAGAAAATATTCCCTAATTTAAAACAATAATGACTCAGCTTTGGTTTAATTTTGTTTTAAATTTTTGCGAAAAACAGTAAAAACTGAAAGAAAAACAAAAGAAAATTTTTTTAATATTTTTTCTATGGGAGATTTTTATCTTTTAATAGAAGTTGTTGTTGTAATTGAATGGCATGCATTAGGTTTAATGCTAATTACATTGAGACCTCTTGGGTTAGAAAGCTGAAAATTTCTGAGGTTATAGTTGAAAAGTTTATCTAAAAGTTAATATGAGTTTGAATTACATAAGCTCAAAAATGAGGAAGGCATGGCCGTTTGCGTTTGTTTTCGTTCTAACAGTCGTGGTGTCTCAACCTCTAGACTTGAACTATTTTGTTTTTAATTTTGGAAAGATTTATGTTCTAGTTAACGTATGCGTACATATTCAAAAGTGAGATTGGCCATTTTCAGCCAACTCAAGGACAACAAAGTTTATTAAATTATTAAAACGGCTGATTTTTCAGGAACCTGGAACTCCAAGGTTGTCATTTGGAAACAAATGATAGAAATATGTTCAAATATTCAATATTGATAAATTTTATTAAAATATTATGATTCAAACGGAAGTTATAACGTCCTAGATTTTTCCAGTTTTTCGGCTCTAGCCACTTAACCTGTACCCGGATATGGCCAGTTCGCGAACTTGTCCAAGAGATGCTTTGCCGCAACGTATACAGAAAAATTTTTTGTTGTATATATATATATTATATATATTATATATATATATATATATATATATATATATATATATATATATATATATATATATATATATATATATATATATATATATATATATATATATATATATATATATATATATATATATATATATATATATATATATATTAGGCATGACCAGATATGTATGAACAATTTTCAAACCATCTTTTTCTTCGCTCCCACCGGCTAATTATGTTCCATTTGACTCGAATATGAACTATATCCAGTTTTATTGAAATCGGAAAATAATTACCCACCGCGCAGTGGCGTCGAAGATAAGAAAATTAGCAGAATAATAGGATTTTTTATTTTTATCAGATATAATCATCTTAAAACATAATATATCTCATAATTTTGATTTTTTTTATTAAAAGCTAATTAATCGAAGATTCTAACGAGCCTAAGTATGTAGAAATCGATCTTAGAAAAGCGATTTATCTTAACTTTTCTTCTTACATATACGAAAATTCACTAATTCATAATAATCTTGTTTCAAAGAAAAAAATTAATTTTTATGGTTAAATTTATAACAATTTTTCATTCAAAAGCAACATTTTTCCAAAAGAAATCAATAAATTAAATTAGATTTATAGTATGATGGGTATTTGCATCTGTAGTTTTCGACCACCTGAATGGTGTATTGTATACCTTCCTCGTCTTTAGTTAGAATGTTGTTGTATTCCTTGTCATCAACTTAACACTGAGTTCGGCAGTATCATTAACAACACGCAAACTTCGGCAAAACAACGTGGCTTTGACGAAATCCTGATTCCGATGGGTCATGTAGCAGAAAATCAATACAAATTCTAAATCGATTAAAAAAACTGAGTTTTTTTCTGTGACAAAATCACTAATGTTCTTATTAGCAAAAAGTTGCATATGTTTGACTGCGTCAAAATCTTTTTTGCGAGTTTGGAGTGCGATGGAGATGTCTCGTGCTGGGACCTCAAGGTTTTGAACCATTTTTCGTTGTTCACCAAACGAAATCTCTGGGTCGAAAAAAGCCAAGCCGATATTTGCTTCCGTTAAATAGTGAAGATGATAATAAATTTGGCTCAACATTCCTTCTGAAACTCTTTGGTCAATTTTGATGAAATCCAAATCCTGATTTGCGGCTGCTGTTCCATCTATGCATTTGAACCAAATTTTTACATACAACATAATCAGAAAAACGCAAACATCTCGAAGAAATGCAAACGGCGTGACTTGTCGGGCCTGGGCGTTTGTATTTGTAATTCTCAATGGTTTCGTCAAGAAAAATCAATGTAACTTCCGAAAATTCTTTATATTCGCTGCGTGGGTGTGATTATTTCAACTCTTCATGACCAAAAATTACTAGAGCTTCTCACGAGTGTTTTGGAATTTTGTTTCCCAGTTTTTTGTCCGATATTCCACTTTTGTACATTGTTGGATTAATTTTATCATCGTCCCATGCCTTCTGAAATTTGATGAACAGATAAACATCGGGTGCTGTGGACTTTCCAAATTTGAGATCATAAACAGCCCGTAGTTTAATCTCCTGTATGTGATGACGACACGGGAATCGAATCAAGTTGTGGCCAATCTTTTTTTCCACCATTTTCTGGTCCAGCGTTACTTGATGTCGTGTCGTAACACATGGCTTCGACTTTATCAGTAAGATCCCATTCTTCAAGGCATTCATATATCGCATTCGCAATCGATAAGCCGCTTTCTTCTTCGCATTATGGAACCGTTAATAACTTCTCAATATTACCAAATGTTACTATGGTTGGCAAACGATCTACTTTACCATGTCCAGTTAATTCTGCTAGCAATATATCCAAAAATAAAAATTTGTGTTACTCAAACGAAGTCTAAATCTAACATAAAAATTTATTTTCTCTGAATTTTCGCAGAAATTTTTTTTCGGATTTAAGAAGAAGAAATTCGATAAAAACGCTTTCCTCAGATCGATTTCTACATACTTAGACTCATTGGAATCGTAAAGTAATTAGCTTTTAATAAAAAATCAAAATTATGAGATTATATTATATTTTAAGATGATTATATCTGATAAACATAAAAAATCCTATTATTCTGCTAATTTTCTTATCTTCGACGCCACTGCGCGGTGGGTAATTATTTTCCGATTTCAGTAAAACTGCATACACTTCATTTTCGAGTCAAAAGGAACATAATTAGTCGGTGGGAAGGATGAAAATAACAACTTCATAAGTTAGGTCATGTCTATATATATATATATATATATATATATATATATATATATATATATATATATATATATATATATATATATATATATATATATATATATATATATATATATATATATATATATATATATATATATATATATATACATATATATATATATATATATATATATATATATATATATATATATATATATATATATATATATATATATATATATATATATATATATATATATATATAAATTTTTTTTTTTTTTGTTTTTCCGTCTCCGCTTATCATTCATAGTCGTTTGTCACCAAAATTTTTCCGAAATTCCGAGTTGAAGCCCATTGCAATAGGTAGATTTTTATATGAAATCTACCTAAAAGAAGCAAAATCACTACAAATTAATTCAATGGCATTACACAATACAAGTAAGTTCTAAGCTCTAAGTCTTGCAAATCAAGAACTTATTTGATGATTTCCTATTGATATACTAAGACCACGAGGAGGCAGGCTGTATAACAAAAGGTTTCCTAAAAATTTCTATCTCCCTGTTAAAAAAAATTCATTTCACATAAATTTCCTTTAAAATCCAACAAGTACGATGTACGACTAAATTTAAAATAAATTGTTTCAGGTGAAGAGTAATATAGACATAAACTAAAACTTTTATAACAATTTTTTTATGAAAAGTAGAATTTATAAAAAAAATTAATAATCCAATTTCCTGTAATTAATCACTTCCATAACATTACATTTTAATGGCTTATTAAACCGATTTTTCCAACCGTGGTAGGAAAATCTCTTGAGTAAATACAATGAATTTAATTTATAGAATTAAAATGATGATAAAACTTGCATCACGGATGTTGCTTTTCAGAAAAATATGATTTTTATTAGTTTTAATAACTAATTATATTTAAAACTATTTAATTATTTTAATTAAAATTCAATTGATTTTCTCCAAACAAATTAAGTTACTAATCTACCGTCATATTCCAAATATTATTGTAATTTTGACTAAATAATCGTTGAATTGTTTGTTATCAAATAACATAAAATTAATTCAAAATAAATTTAACTTTTTGAAATGAAAAACAAAAAATACCAAATATTATAAAAATTGAAAATTATGATTTCAAATTCTATGGTTTTTCCTGATTCAATTTTATAACTCTATTGTGTGTGTGTGGTATTTGTTGTTTGGATTGTTAGATTATCGGTTAAAATCATATAACGGAAGAATATTATGGAAATATGTAGAAATGAAAATTTTGAAAAAATTTTCTAACAAATAATATATGTATGAGAAAATTAATAATATATTCATAAAACTTAAAAATTGAAAAAGTTTTCTGTAGTTTCTGTAACAATGTAATTTCGAAAAGAATAGAAAATATATAAATCATATAACTTGAAAACAAGTTATAAGTTTAGTAAAAATATTACTGTTTGTTATTCCATTTCTATTCCTTCTTCTAAATTAAAGCCAATTTCTTTTCATCAAAATAATTCCAATTTATTCTTAGAATAATTTAATGACTTTTCTTTTATTTTCACAATAACAATTTATTTTATATATTTGTAAACGAATTAATTCCATTCACTTCATAAAATCCTTTATTTCACCATAATTAAATTAATCATATTATTATGTGTGATAAAAGTTTCTTAGAAATTAAAAAAAAAATTGTTAAAGGAAAATGAAAATGATAATAACAAATTTTCCTATCAAACGTAACCATGTCAAAATAATTAGAGTAAAAATTCGTAAATGTGTGTTAAAAAAGTTGTGTTTTGTTGATATATTAAACAAATTATGATTGAAAAATAAAAAAATGAAAATAATATAAAACGCAAATGTAATAAAGGAAAATTATATGAAAACAAGTGAATGAAAATTTCCACAGAAAATAAAACATAACAAAACAAGTTACGCGTTTCACATAAATCATTAGAAATGGAAACGGGGAAAAAATTAATTAAAGTTTTTTTTTCGTATGTTTACGAGAATTTGTTTTGTTTTTCTTTTGAAAATTAAAATTACATGAAAACTTATTTGTTTTGAAGGGATATAATTATGATATTAGGTATAATACTATGATGGTTCTACTATGGAGGTAAATAATTTTTTTATCAGAACTTGTTTGTACAAACAAATGTAATTAACTGGGCGGAATGATGTATTTGTCTTGTGTGGAACTTATAGCTTTAAATCAATATGTATAGTCAGTTTGTTTTAAATACAAATTTATTTCGCTTTTCCATTTTCAAAGTTTTTCTTTTATCGTTTTTCATTGTTTGCTTAGAGCAAACGTTAAAATTCATTCAACAGCAATTTGATCAAAGACAGTGAGACTGAATTTCTTTTTTTTTTTTTGTTTTATCGAAAGTTAGGCATGTTTAGTGTTAATATAAATAATTATATTGTTACGTTTTTCCAAACTTCCTTCGAATTGGCCTTACTCTAAATTCGATAAACGTAATTCCCAATCTCTTCCTGAGTTCGATCACTGATTAGTAAGCACAAACACCAGGTTTTATTAAGTCTTCAACTCCTCAATTGTTCCACAACAACAGGAAAACAATACAACAAACAATATTCCTGACTAGAATATTCTTTCAACAGCTTCAGAACTCCAACGGTTTATTGTAGAAATTTCCAGTTCACAACGTTGAAAATAATACACAAAATATTTCTACTCAATAAAACTTATAACTTTATTACACTTATAACTTTACACAAAACTAATTTAAAGATCACTTTTATAATTTTAACTTCACTATCGCAGGTTTAAAATAAAACAAATTCTACGTTTAATTTCACTTTACTGTCGCAGGTCTAAAATAATCTAATTCAAAAACTACAAAAGGTATTTTTCTTATATACCTTCTGCAATACTTCTAGATAATTCGACATCACTTTCCAGAAACCTTGAGAAAACATTAGAATACTCGATTATTTTACGTTATGTTGATTTGATTCATAAAATCGTTTATGTTGACCCCATTTCTAAGAAGAGACAACAACAACAATATTCATTTCATTAACTTGTTTGTTGATTTTATTTTCCTGGAAGTGACCGTAATCGTTTAGATCTTTCTGTAATCGTCTAGATTTTTCTGCACTCGTAACATTACCCTCCACTTAAGCCTGTTCGTCCCGAACAGGATCTAGATCTCTCCTCCAATTGTTGAATCCAAACATTTTTTTTTCTTTTTCTATTTCCCAGGCGGTTAAGAATTGCTTCTGGTCCCTTTCTAAGTCCTTGGCCATTACTTTGTTTTATATTAGCCCACCGTGATGAGTATGGATAATCATTATCTCTAAAGTGCTCCTTATCTCTTCCCTTGGAGTGTTTCACACTGCCATGTCTCTGAACCATTCTCATTTTCAGCTGCGATTCGTCACCGTTTGAAGCTATTTGAACCACTTCAGTTACATTGCTCACTTCGTTATGGGCTTGGACCTGTTTCCTTTTTAACGTTCGGCGTTTGTTTAATCGTCTGCGTCGGTTGACGTTTCTCTCCCTCATCTGTTTGGATGGTGCTCGATTTTCCTCTGCACTGCGTAGTTCCTCATCGCTGCCAATAACTGTTGGCTCTGCCTCATTCACAAGTAGTGGCATCTCAACATTATTTACCTTTAGGATTCCACATCCAAAATCGAAGACTAATCCCTTCGCCTTCATGAAGTCCATCCCCAAAATGACTTCATCCATAATGTCTGCCACTAGCACCTCTTGTTGATAGCAGTTATTTCCCAATTTTATTTCAGCGATTCTTTTACCTTCTATTTCAGCGCGTTCTCCAGTTACTGTTTGGAGTTTCAATCCATCTGATGGTTCCAAAACACCGTCAATTAAACCTTTGCGAACGAGTGTTCGAGCTGAACCTGTATCCAGTGTCATGAAGCAACCTTTGCCTTCAAGTTGTCCGTTGATACCCAAGCTTT
Source organism: Diogma glabrata (assembly GCA_963693315.1). Lineage (NCBI taxonomy): Eukaryota > Metazoa > Arthropoda > Insecta > Diptera > Cylindrotomidae > Diogma > Diogma glabrata. The sequence continues at coordinate 142,104,045 of OY856187.1, forward strand.
CACCATTTACCGCAATTCTTGAAATTGGAATGTAGGCTGCATTCTCCTCACTTTTTGGCTTTACAGTTGCACCTTCAACAGGCTTCCGTTGAATAGGAGACGAAGATCTATCACGCTTCCTGTTCCAGCAGTCCTGTGAGATATGGCCCGGTTTCCTACATATCCAGCATAGGAGTTTTCTACTGCTGCTCCTGAACCCTACGTGCTCCATTTCTTCGACTCCTCTGTTCTTCACAGAAGACGACAATCTGTCTGCTTCCCCGTTTTTCTTGCACTCCCGTGCCATGTGACCCTCTTCGTCACATACCCAGCATCTGATGTCGCTTCTACCTCTGTGTGCCAAAACTTCCCCTTTGATGTTCCCCTCTACATTCCTTTTTCTGCATCCTCCAGATGGCATACACATCCTCTGTACCATCTCATATTGCATTGCGTATGCGACAGTTTCATGGAAAGTCGCCTTAGGTGTAGTCATTACTTTGATCCTGGTTTCTGATTCTCGGATACCATCAATGAAGGCCTCGATCTTCATTTTCTCCATAAAATATGGTGGAGTGTTCGAGTGTGCCAAATGTACAAGCCGTTCCACTGCCGAAGAATAGTCCTGAAGGCTTTCCCCATTCCGTTGCAAGCGACCTTTTAACTCGATTCTGTATAATTCCTTTTTATGGTCGCTACCATATTTACGTTCCAATGCATTCATCACCTCTGCATAACTTTTCCGATCATTTTCCGGCACTGCCTGTAATGTTTCAGCTGCTTCCCCCTTAAGTGCAACTATCAATGCAGCAAGACGATTTTCAGCGTTCCAAACATTTTGATCTGCTGCGGTTTCGAACTGGAACTTGAAGATGCCGAACGATGTTGTTCCATCGTATGATGGTGGTTTTAGTTTGATATTTGCTACTTGATGTACCACCTGGGAAGTAACTTTAGTCGTTTCAACATCCTGCAGCCGTTTTTCGAAATCATCAACTTTCGATAAAAATTTATGCTCAAAATCTTGAATTTCACTTTGAATCTTCTCGACTTTTCCATCAAATGCCGTCGAGATTTGGAGAAGTTTCTCATCCATAATTTGCTTGACTTCGTTGCGATTTAAAGCTAATTGCTGGCTGATTGTTTCACTAATTTCTTCTTTGTTAGCAGCCATATTATTGTTGACTTTCTCCAACTGTTGATTCATGTTGAAGCTGATTTCTTCCTTAGTAGCAGACATTTGTTGATTGATGTTACTGATTTCTTCCTTAGTTGCAGCCATTTGTTGATTGATGTTACTACTTTGTTGATCAAATTTTTGATTCATATTCAAATTCATCTGTTGCATCATAGCCATTAACTGCGTAAAATCACAATTTGCAGGTGGCAATGAGGTTGTTGTTTCCGCAACAGAACTTTTCTCTTCATCAACTGCTACTGAATCAGCATTTGTACTAATCACTCCAAACTGGTAACTTTCCACAACTACTCCACTAGCTTCCATAGCTTCTCGAAGCCGTATCGTTAATTCAGTTTTATTTCCGCTTGTTGACAATCCACGTTGTTCTAGTTCTTTCTTTAACTCAAGAACCTTCAAATCACTTAATAAAACCATTATTAACAGCTAACTAATCCCACCGCTGTCACCAATGTTACGTTTTTCCAACATTCCTTCGAATTGGCCTTACTCTCAATTCGATAAACGTAATTCCCAATCTCTTCCTGAGTTCGATCACTGATTAGTAAGCACAAACACCAGGTTTTATTAAGTCTTCAACTCCTCAATTGTTCCACAACAACAGGAAAACAATACAACAAACAATATTCCTGACTAGAATATTCTTTCAACAGCTTCAGAACTCGAACGGTTTATTGTAGAAATTTCCAGTTCACAACGTTGAAAATAATACACAAAATATTTCTACTCAATAAAACTTATAACTTTATTACACTTATAACTTTACACAAAACTAATTTAAAGATCACTTTTATAATTTTAACTTCACTATCGCAGGTTTAAAATAAAACTAATTCTACGTTTAATTTCACTTTACTGTCGCAGGTCTAAAATAAACTAATTCAAAAACTACAAAAGGTATTTTTCTTATATACCTTCTGCAATACTTCTAGATAATTCGACATCACTTTCCAGAAACCTTGAGAAAACATTAGAATACTCGATTATTTTACGTTATGTTGATTTGATTCATAAAATCGTTTATGTTGACCCCATTTCTAAGAAGAGACAACAACAACAATATTCATTTCATTAACTTGTTTGTTGATTTTATTTTCCTGGAAGTGACCGTAATCGTTTAGATCTTTCTGTAATCGTCTAGATTTTTCTGCACTCGTAACAATATATTAACGTCTCCGAATATCCGAAGATACCATGCCAATTAGGGATTATAATCAATTGAGAATTAAGCTTTTTTTAGAAATTTATGAACGCAGGCTTTGAACTTTTGAGGGTTAAAGTTATCAGGGAAAACCCACGAAGGTAATGAATTCCAGAGATGAGAGATGCTCTTGAAAAAGTCGCGCTGGAAGGCTACTGTTCTACATCTAATTATTTGAACCGTAAAAGGATGAGCCGCTACCGATGCTCTGGTATGACGCGATAGGTTTGCAGACTTAGGTAAAATCGATTTTTTTTTTTTTTTTTTAATAAAATGTGTTGTGTAGTAGGAATTACAATATGTGTCACAATAACACATAAAAACCTTTTAAGACCAAGATCCCACAACAACATACGTTCAAAGGTGTTGATGGACGTAAATCTATCTTTTTTTGTATTTTTATATTTTTTGTTAAAGAATGGATAACTAAACAAAAAATCCTATCACCGACAAAATATGACATAGGCCAATATTTTATGATAGAATAGAGAAAATAAAAGTAAATTAAAAAGTAAATAGCAAATTTTGACAACAATTTGCTGAAACAAAACAAAAATGTAGTTGCCAATAATCCAGCCGGTTGCATATTCCTTGATTCTGTGACGCACTCTCTTTCTTAAAGATTAAAGGCCCACACATAATTATATGAAGGCTCATTTCTTCAAGGAAGCAACAGCGTCTCATCATCAAGGATAATTTAACAGCTAGGATTGAGGGTGCTACCGTTGACTGAATACAGTTCATCCGCCACCACCCCTAAGATGTCACCTTGGCTAGTGATATCTCACTGCTATTGCCAGTGGTGTGTGATATCTCACGTCAACTCGTATGTCAATAGCAGGGACTGGAGTACGCGGGGTTGTCACACCCGTATATCAAAAATAAAAAAAAATGTCAAAACAATAAAAACTGATCCCTCCATGCGTCAGAAACCCGTTCATCCATGATATATTTGGAGAAAATCGTCAAATCAGACACATTTCTTCTATGCTACAAGGAATCAAGGTCATCAGTAATATTTGAGTTACCAATTAATTTAACTGCTCTCCGCTGCACAGAATCAAGATACTTCAAACTACATAAGTATGCTCCACCCCATATGTGAGAACAATATTCGATGCAGGGACGTATAAAATATTTGTATATTAAAAGAAGCTGTTCGCTAATGAAAAACTTACGACATCGTCCTAAAAACCCCAATTTTTGAACAGCGCTCTTTGCTAGGCTAGAAATATGAGAATACCACTTCATATTATTTTCAACCTTAACTCCTAGAAGTTTCACGGACTCTTTCTCCATCAGAACGTTGAAATCAAACTTTAATGGAAAAGTGTTAGGTGTTGATAATCTTGAAAAATGGCAAACTTGGGTTTTGGTCGTATTGAATTCAATACTGTTAGCAACATCCCAATCAAAGACAGTTTTAAGATCAACGTTTAATGAATCTATCAAATTTGATCTACAGTTATTAAGCTTTAAAGGTGAATATGATCTAGGTGTAAAATGAGATGCATGAAGAGTGCTATCATCAGCAAAACTATGGATAGGATTAATTGTTGAAACCAACAAGTCATTAATATAGATAAGAAAAAGAGTTGGGGACAAAGCGAAACCTTGAGGAACTGCTGCATTAGTCGAAAGTACATCCGATGAAATACCGTCAACATTGACTCGAAATTTTCGCTCAGATATAAAGCTTTGCATACAGGAAATTAGTGGCTCATCTAAACCATAAAATTTCCACTTGCATATAAGATTTTTGTGCCAAGCTTTGTCAAATGCTTTGGGAATATCAAGAGCATTACCGAAAGTCTCACCAAAATTTTCAAGGAATTTGTTCCAAAGATGAGTAACAAATAAAAGCAAATCTCCTGTTGCTCTTCCTTTTCGAAAGTCGTATTGTCTTTCATTAAGTAATTTGGAAGACTCTAAGAAGCTCATTAAATTAAAATGTATATATTTCTCAAAAACTTTAGAAACTATTGACAAAATTCAAATCGGTCTGTAATTGGATGGGTCACTTTTACTACCCTTTTTTGCAACTGGCTGTACACTAGCAATTTTCCATATTTCAGGAAAAATCCCTTTCTTATAAGACAAATAAAATATTTTAGTGAGGATAGGTGCTAGCTCCCTAGCCAACGTTTTAAGTATACTTGGAGGAATATGATCAGGCTCAGATGCCTTGTTCATATTAATTTGTAAAAACATTTTTCGAATAATGTTTTTACGTTACATTTTGAGCGATGTTTTAGGAATAGGTCTAGGTTGGAAATTGAGTTCGACTAATGTAGAATTTATAGAAAAAAAAGGTCCTAGCAAATTAGCCTTTTCTTTTGGGTCAATAATAGGTATATCTCCATCAACAAGATGAGGAAGAAAAGATTTACAGAAATTACCTTGGATAGCCTTAGCGGCCTTAAAGAAGCTACGCGAACCAGTTGGGTGCTCAGCAAATTTAGAAGCTTTTTCAAATTAAATAGATTTTTCTCTTCATCTATTAGTTTCCTACATGAATTCCTCTCTTTTCGATACTCTCTAAGGTTTTCATCAGTTTTGTTTTGGATAAACTTTCGAAAAGCCTTTTTTTAACTTTAATTGCTTTTTCGCATTTACTCGAAAACCATAGATCAACCTTCGGAATGATCAATTTATTAGGAAGAAATCTACGCATGCTCTTAACTATAATTTCAGAAAAATTAATAGCAGCAATGTTTGGATCTTGGCCAGTAAGACTATGTTTCCAAGGAAAGCGTTTAAAGAAGATTTTAAGTCCTTGCCAATCCGTCGCTTTGTAGCCCCTAACAAGACGGAGATTCGCTTTAAATTGTTTAGGAATTTTTAAATTTAATTTAGTGGAGATCCAATTATGATCTGACCCACCTAAAGGCTCTGATACTTCAAATTGTACTAAGTATGGATCATTTGTCAAAAATAAGTTAAGTAAGTTGCTACTTTGTCCAGGAATATCAGGAACTGTGGTAGGCTGGTCTATTATCTGAGTGAAATTATGATAAAGAGCAACCAGCTCAGCCTGATCACCTATCTCATCAGTAGAGGAGCTGTGTATGAGCCATCCTTTATTATGAACATTGAAGTCCCCTAGAAGAATAAACTTGGCATTAGGATACAGAGCCAACCTATCTATCTTTTCAGATAGATCATGAAATAAATTAATGTTCTCAGGTGAATTAGGAGAAAGATACAGTCCAAAAACTAACAAAGTTTGATTAAGGCAACTAATTTTTAAAGACACTATATTGTGGTATTTAGTGTTTAATTCAAATTTTTTAATCCTCACACATGGAATAGAATTTCGAACATAAGCGCAAACATCGTGTTTGTTGTAGAATGAAGACTTTAGCTCATAATCAGGACGAATATATTTACTCTTATCTAATGTTATGGCTCTCCCAATGATAATCGTTTCTGTTAAAAAAAGAATATCAGGATGGCAACGTTCAAGATATTGGTGGCGAGTTGAGATTGATGTTCAAACCTCTTTTGTTTGTAAAATTGATTGATAATTTAGACATTTCAACTCAACGTTTATGGTTTGAATTTCAATTACATTTAAATGCAATTAAATAGATAGATAAATAAAAAAAATTTATTTCAGTAGAGAGGAAAGAAAAACCTTAATTGCATTCAAAATAAAAATAAAATCTAAACTGACAAATCAACAGCTCGAAAACTTTAATCTAAGTCTATAAGTTCCAGCTGCCAAATCGACAATTCAAACTCTGAAATCGTAATTGAACTGGAAATCACAATTGAAATTGAAACAATGAAAGGTAATGTAACGGTTCGAAGCTACGCCACTGTAAAATCTAATTTTTCTTAAAATAGTAACAATTTTATGAAATTTAATCTATCATCGCCTAAATGACTTCTGTAAATTTGTTTTTAAAAAAGCTTTGATAATGATTAAACTTAATTATTGGAAATTTTATTTTTTTTATTGATTGAAATATTGTAAAATTATTAACTTATAAACCAAAAAAATGTATTAGAGTAGTTTGGGTAGAACAGCTGATGAAAATACTAATGCTGACGAAAAATTGAAGAGCAAACGGGATAAACCACATATAATTTTTGATTTGGATGGTAGTCAACGAGTAAAGTTGAAAAATATAATGGGGATTAGCAAAGAATCCAGCTTTGCAGACAGACCAATTAAATACATAGTTACAAAAGCAAAATCACAAAAGTTTTCAATTTTGCTGTGAGATTTATTTTTGCTAGAACAAGCTGTCTTTTATTATTTGCTTGTATTATTGGAATATTTTTTTTGACTTGATGAAAACCGGCTGCTAAAAAAATTACAAGAATATGGTGTATGGTCAAGACCACAAATTATAGTGTAATGAAGTGTAATTCAAACTTCGTAATTGAGAGTCGAACTGCTTTCCCACTCGCATTAAATTTGCATTAACAGAATCTTTTATATTTATTTTAGATTTTTGAGATCAATTAACCTAATTGGAATTTTTTCAATTCAAAGGTATGGTTTGAAGTTTTTCAGAAAAAAACTCCAATTCAGATTTTTCGTGTTTCGGATCGGATTCGAACCTACCCTCGTCAGTGCCCGGCTCGAATCCTTGGGCAGACACGCTATCGATTACGCCGTTGAGGCGATGACAATTTCAAAGTTGAAACTTCTTCATCACTTATTTATTTTACTTAAGTTGAATTTTTCCACTGTCATTAGACTCCATATTATGGAAATGTTTTTTTTTTACATTATATGGGATTTTTGCATTAAATTTCTAGACAATACTTTGTGTGAATTCATAGAATGGGGAACATTTTTATTCTAATTACCATCCTAAGTCACGTTTGTATAGTCATTCTTGATTGTTTCCAATCAATGTGAAATCAATGGCTGACACTTGATCAATTTGTAGTTCTATATGTATTAACATTAGACTACATTAAGGGAATTTAAATTTCTTTTAGATTTTTGAGATCAATTAAACTCAAGTAAGTAAAGAAGTAATTGGAATTTTTTCAATTCAAAGGTATGGTTTAAAGTTTTTAAGAAAAAACTCCAATTCAGATTTTTCGTGTTTCGGATCGGATTCGAACCTACCCTCGTCAGTGCCCGGCTCGAAAATTTTATAGTTATTTTCGTTTTTCCTTTAAACATAGTTTCTTGTACTCAATCTGTAACCGTCATCTACAATAGTTTCCGTTTATAAAATTATCATAAAACAGTTGTACAATATCATTAATTCTTAATCGCGCTTTTTCCATGTATAATTCTTGCAATCGTTTCGTAATCATTATTTTTTTTACATAATTCTTTTTCAATTTTTTTTAATACAATTTGGTTGAACGATTTCCTTAGTGGGTTTTCAGTTATTAAAACGAGCTACCCCAGTTAATGCTACCATTTTTGTTACTATAAATACTAGGCATCACTCGCTCAGTCTGACATTGTTTTGTGACTGTCAATTTTTTTTTGTGGATAGAAGTTGTAAAAATCACTGGATAACCAGATTAAAAGAAACAAAACAAAAAAATTAATTACATGTTTGCGAGTGTCCTTTAGAATAAATTAAAAAGTTAGTGTGTAACTATTGAAAATCAATTTCTAAGTTTTGTTTACATGATCCAAGGTACGGCTCCGAACATATTACTTAAACATAAGTTTTTCAGTCGGTGATGTAATATGGCGGCTCGTAAAGTCAAAATAATTCACAAAAACAAGTTTTTACCGGTGTAGTAAATTTCCTTTGAAGATCCGGTATCACTAAAGTGATCACAACAGAAAAATATAGAATAATTACTACGACCTACGCTGGTCACGTTTGTTTATGATCGTAAGTCACTTACGAGCTTGGTGCCTCTGGATCCTTAAAAATATATAAAAAAAATTAATAAATGTTTATTTGTGGGTGTCCTTTAAATATTATTTTGCATGAACATTTGTGTTAATTTATAGTAAAGTTAAGACGATGAGTCATTTTGTGATAAGTTAGTCAAATCTAACAGTATATATTGGAAAACATTTGTGTTAATTTATAGTAGAGTTAAGACGATGAGTCATTTGTGATAAGCTATTCTAGTCAAATCTAATAGTATATGTTGCAAAATTATTTGTGTTTACTTATTTTAGAATTAAAACGGATATACTATCTCAATAAATGATTGTCATTGTAACCAATGTTAAACACGGTCGAATGAATTGTTTTCTTAATTGATAGTAAATGAAAATCGTGAATACTACGCACGTCAAAATTAATAAAGAAACCTGGAAAGCCGTGTATAGATTACGGAACGTGAAACGATTATTGTGTGCCAGGGATTGCAAAGTAATATAACTGGCCTCCCTGCACGATTCGTTGTTGGAATGGCTTTTGTTTATTTAGCGGACTGTGGTGAACGGTGAACGGATAGAAAAGCGGAGTTATGAAGGGCTAAGCGAGTCCAGGGATTGAAGAGGTGGGATTGCACCTTAACATGGGGTGAGTTCGATTTTATTTTACAATTAATATGAATGAATGCGTAGGTGTGAGACTGCGGGTGCATAAATGTATGGATGTGTGTCATGGAATTTATTGGGCGATATCAATGCTATTGTACCATATCAAATATCTGCATAACGTTATCCTTTGGTTTTGATCAGAATTATAAATTACTATTGAAATGTGATAAACCTATCTACGATTTATTTGGTTGATATTCTTTATATGTAACACACCTCCAAATAATTTCCAGTTACTTCGAAATTTAATTGTTCTAGATTTCTTATCATAGCAAAAACGAAGTCGTTATTGGTTACCACCGTTCGATCTAAGGAGTGTTTCATTAATTTATTTTGATAAACCGTTATGTTAAATATAAATATTGCCGTAATCGAAGTGAATAATAATGGTAAGTAGTGAGATTACACTTTCAAATATTTTATTTACACCCTAAACAGAAAAAAATAAAGGGAAAATTCTAGAGCGATAAAAAATTATTAAATGCCGGTGGTATTTTGATCTACGAATAGGCGGAGTAATAATAATCATATTTTCTAGTATCAATGACACATGGGGTATATTATCACCAATTATACCTGGATTAGGAGAAGCATATGGCTGGCGCACAATACCAACTATAACTGGTGCTATTATACTAATCGTAATAAGTCTAATAGGATTACTTGGCAGTCATATAACTATACCAAAACAGTTGCTACCGTTCATTGTATATGCACTCTTTGCTGTATTATCTGCAATTATTATTTCGGTTCCATCACTGTTTACGAATGAATTTGGTCCACTGTGGAAAATACCATTTTTTTTAATTGGAGCAATGATATTTTTGCTACCTTTTTTTTTCATTTACGCAAAGTATAAGAAAAGGACGAATGACAGTGAAACAGTTTAACCAAGAATCTCGCTAATTTGCTGTTATAATATACGTTTACGTTAATTTTTTTTTCTAATACATACTTACTTTTTCCACTGGTTATACTTTTGGCAAGAACATTATGGTAAATGGATGTCATAGTCGGTTTATTTTGTTTGTATATCTCAGAAAGTAGAATACAACCTTCAACAGGAATATGTTGGTATATTACGAAAAATAAAAGTTCTATGGAATTTTTTTTTTGATTTTATATTCAGTATGCGCCGTGATTACGTTACTGAGAGTGGTGTGGGTGTATATGCATGCGTGAGCGTATGGGGGCATGGAAGATGGTGTGTATGTATGTGTGTGCGTGTACGTGTGTGTGTTAATGTGTGTGTGTACGTGAGTGGATGAGGTGTGAGAGCTTGTGACTGTGTGTTGAAGGTGCAGGGGTTGGACGTGGTGATCTTGGTTCTTTTCACGTATGGGGGTCGCCAGAGTCTCAGGCGTTCACTTGCTAGTTCTCCTATCTGTTCTTATCATGTTTTTACGCGTACTCTACAGTTATTTGTGCTGAAGTAGCAGGCTTGCTTACTCGTCCCCATGGACTGCAGCTAGTTTGGGGCTATTAATAAATCTTGCTAGGTACACCTGCAGTGCCACTTCATTGACTCATCAATGAAGCAGCGCTTCATTACAATAGTTTGCTGTACAACAAGAAAATTAGTATAAAGGAAATAAGAAGAACAAATAAAACAGCTGTAGTTTTAATTCACTTCTTGGAACAAATTACAAATTAATTTGGAAATGGCTACTAGCATGGATACTTGATATATAAAGGTTTAGTTAGTAGTAAATTAATTTTATATGATTAAAATCAAAGTTAAAAAAACGTTTATATATTGCTTGAATTATAATATAACGTAATGAATTAATTCTATTTACTTCACCACAATTTTAAATTGTGTAAAGTATTGCAATCTATCGTAAAAAAAAAATCTTACATACCCCAAATTTTGTTTTTCTTTTGTTTTGGACCTAAATAGCCAATAAAAATTTTGGTGTACGTCTGTATGTGCGTGGGTGGGTGGGTGTGTGGGTGACCTTTCTGCATAGGATCTTGATGAACATTTGGCAAATAATACAGGTTCACTTGCAAATGGAAGATCTGGATTCATTTCAAATTTGGACAAAATGGCGGGGGGTCTACCGAACACCTCTAAGTTTACATCTTGAATAACTTTTAATCCCGGCTTATGATCTTATTGAAACTTAGTATATAAGGTTTTATTACACTTTTCAATATTTCTACATACCAACTTCCGGTTTGTCGGGTTTTTTTTAAGTTTTTTTGCAAGTGTTTATCCTTACTGTAGCCTACAATTACCGATCGATTTTCATGAAACGTTGGTTAAAGTTTTCAAGTATCATGAGAAAGATTTTATCAGCTTTTGGAGTACATTGGATAAAGGGTTGGGGGGTCCACCATACAACAGGTGGTTTTTACCCAATGTTTTTTATGTTTGTTGGGAGCATAAAACATTCGTTCGTGAATGAATTTTGATGACACTTTGGAAGAAGATGCAAATATGTATGACAAGGAACTGAGTAGTTTTTGAGCGATAGTGAACAAAGTGGTCTGGGGTCCCCAGAGCACCTGTTTTTTCGAAAGCTCAATAACATCTGTATCTGATAATCGAATTGAATGAAACTTGGTACATCAGCATTTAGTATGGTTCACAATAGTTCTGCATCCCAACTTCCGGTAAAAAAAAAATTTTTGAAATGATTATGAAGAAACTTATGGAATAGGGTTCTAATTAGTGTGAAAAGATAATTATCATCTTCTGGGAAACATTGATCAAAGTGGCGGGGGGTCTACCATACAAATGCTGACTTTTCACACTTAGTTTTTAAAGTTTGTTGGGAGCATACAGACTTCATTCATAAATCAATTTTAATAACACTTTGACAAAAGATGGAGATTTAAATGACAAAGAACTGATTAGTTTTTGGACAATATTAGGAAAAGTGGTGGGGGGCCTCCCAAACACCTGTTTATTGTTTCAATGTTTGTTGGGAGCATACAAAATTCGTTTATTAATAAATTTTGATGACACTTTGGAAAAAGATGCAAATATATATGGCAAGGAACTGATTAGTTTTTTAGCGATAGTGAACAAAGTGGTAGGGGGTCCGCCGAGCACCTGGAAACTTAACATTTGTATCTGATAATCGAATTGAATGAAGCTTGGTACATAAACATTTAGTACGGTTCACAACAGTTCTGCAGTCTCAAGTATGTCAAGAAATTTCAGCGAGGTTACATGTGGGGTAACTATGGCATCAATTTTCCATCCATTCAATTAGGTCTGCCAGGCACTTAAAAACAAAAATTTCAAGGAAGACCAAAGTTTTCTGTAACTATAGAAAAGTCTCAATTATGTCAAGAAATTTCAGCGAGGTTGCATGTGAGGTAACTATGGCATCAATTTTTCATCCATTTAATTAGGTCTGCTAGGTACTTAAAAACAAAAATCTCAAGGCAGACCAAAATTTTCTTAAATTATAAATGAGTTTCAATTGTATCAAGAAATTTCAGCGTGGCAACATTCCAAATAAGTAGGCTTTTGTAATTAGTGATTACAAAACTTAATTAAAAATATTAATTAACGTAAATGAGAAAGTTGGCCACTGGATAATTATTTCCTGATATAAGTTGTATAAGTTAATTTCACAGAGGTTACTTGTGAGGTAGACTTAAGTGTCGTGGGAGCTTGGTCTATTTTATATGACACCCCACATGTCATGATCAAAAATATTTTTTTTCAAAATTTCTATTTTAAACCCCCTCTAATGAACATTTGAAATTATAACAACCAAAAAAAATTTTGGTTTCGATTTATCAAAATCCCTACATCCATGAAGTATTTTATATTTTTTCTTTTGTAATGTTCGAAGTTAAGGAGGGGGGGACAAAAACCACTCGTTTTTGATAATAACTCAAAAACTAAGCAGTCGAAAATTCAATGAAAATTTTTTTTGAAATACATACTTCCATTTTTTTTCGATTTTTCTAGACCAAACTCGATGCCTTAAAAAAAAATTTTGTTTTACTATCTCCTTATCTATGTTCATAAAATATGGATAAAAACAAATATTTGAAATTTTTTTGTTATCACCGGGTGTGGGACAACACGTTTAATAACTGTAGAAATATTCAAGGTGATAGCACTTATAGTTTGTGAGTGAATTGATTATGTAGAAATTCGGACGGATACCGAACCCAAAATACGGCACCCTAAAAAGCCTAATTTTCAATCGAAAAAGTTGGTTATGAAATTTTCGAATTTTAATCTTTTTCAACGGCCATTTTCTTTGTTGAAACCTCGACTTTAAAATGTAAGGGGTGGTGATGGGGGCTAGAATGCCAGTGTAGGAGCAAAAGCGTTAGAAGGAGTGGTCGGCAAAATTTAGTTTAGGATTGAAAATTGAAAAAGGTGAAAAACTGTTTGAGTTTTGCAAAGAAAAAATAAATAATTACCAACATGTGGTTGCAAAACTATAAAAGACGGCTATACCCTTGGTAGTCAAAAGCTAATATTTAAAGAAATCAAATTTATTTTATAATAACTAATAAGCGGTATAAAAATTGAATAAAAAAAACCAATGCCTTACCTTGAGCAGATATACACAGTGATCATGTGTTCCTAATAGCAGAACTAGAATTAAAACTATAAAAAATAGAGAAATGAGTAAAGATCAAGAAGTGGGACATAGAGAGATCGAAGTCTCTGGATGTTAAACAAATTGGTTTAGAAATAGAAGCGGTGGAGTGAGATGGGTGAAATAAAGCAATGCATAAAACAGTGTGCGAAAATAGGTTGGGTCAAGACAAGAGCACGAGCCAAAAACCCATGAATAACTCTGAACATGATAGAGAAAATGAATGAAAAGCGAAAATTCAAGAAACTGATTCCTGAAGAATAAAAAACGATTATAGAAGATTGAACACAGAATTAAGAAAGGAAACATTTCAAGAGCGAGTGTAAAGAAATCGTAGATTAGGTAAAAGTAAGGCGGCATGATATAGTTTACAACAAAATGAGAGAATGTTAGGAAATGAAACTCCCATTTACCCATAACACGTGTTAACCTATGGTAACAACATTTATCATTCCATTACCACTTGCATTTCCTAAATCCTGTCCAAAACCTTCATGGTCTTATTTCTTCTGTTCTTTAAAAGTTTTTTTGTTTTTTATGATATATGAAGCTTTCATGGACAATTACCTTAATGGTGATATTTGAATAAAATAACCTTCAGTTTATTTCTGAAAAATGTAAACATAAATAGTATTTTTTCCTAAAATTAAACGAAAGAGAGGAGGTTGATTGCAATACATTTATTTCATTTGTTGTACACAATACATTTATAATACGAATCCGCAGGTTATTCCATCCACCATACAAACATCTTCTTGTTGGTTTTCCTAACATGTAAAATGCTCACAGAATTTATGTACGCCCTTTTCTACATTTAAAAATACAAGCAAAAAGAACTGGAGATGTTCATGCATTGCAACAATTCTTTACCTTCTTTGTTTTATTATACTACAGAGTACAGAGAGAGAGATTTAAACGATAGCAATTCTTCTGTTCCGTTTTTATATAAACAAGAAAAACCAAAAAAATTCGATAGAATGCAAATGTATAATCAAAAACTATTATAACCTTGATGTTAAAAAAAAAGTCAGGTGTGCGGAGAAAGAAATGTTGATATTCAGAGTTTTCAATTTTCATATTCACATTTCTTTTGTTTTTGTTTTATATATTAAAACAAGGGAAAACAATAATATTATCTAGGTATGGATGATGAATACATAACAATGATGAATTCATAAAATCATATATTTGAGGGGGCGATCAATAGGTTCATTGTATGGTGATCTGTTAAATGTAAAATTACAATACTGCAAGACATGCAGATTGTTAGCTCAAGGATGGAAAATATAAACTGTGTTAACGGAAATCTAGATGTTGCTGTTTTGGCAACTTTATTGGTTGTTTGAACTGTCAGGCCCTAGATTCCAGTTAACACACCTTACACAGAACCAAATTGTTCTGAATTGGATTTTACAAACGATACATGTTGAGCATGAGCAGTACCAAATTGTGAGCATAACAACATAATCTCAATTGTTTCAAAGTAATAGCTTCTGCTATCCCAGGCTATTATAAGAATTAACTGCGAAAAAGGGAAAGGACAGAGTTGAAAGCAACGAATAAGAGAGTAAAGAAAGAGTAGTATTGAAAGAAGAAAAGCAAATCCTGGAAATATGACAAAAGCACATGCAGGAACTATATAAAACAGATGATAAACCAAAGGTCTTTAACGTAGAGTTAGAAGAAACTTTACTTTTTTTCATGCTTTTGACTGTCCTTGGTGGGAGTAACTGATTTAGATTTTGAAAGAAAAAAGTATTAACTGGAGCGAAAGAAGTCTAATCGCCAGATTGTATATGAACCAGTGAGTGGCTCTAAGGGTTTGTACAAACAGGACGGATTGGTTTCAAATGGAAAAAAGTGTTAAACAAGGATGGTGTTAATCTCCAACACTTTTTAACATGCATATGTACGAGATGCTGTAGATGGAACATATAGAACTGCGTATAGCAGAAAGGAAATGTTAGTTTTCGATTCCCAGACGGGGAATTAGTTGTAAGTGGGAAAATTAAGAGTGGGAGGTGAAAGAGGAAACTAATTGACAGCGTCAAGTCAACTTATGGTTGATACGGAAAGTGGAAAAGGACGCCACAGGAAAGAGATAATTGGTGGCGAAACTCGGAAAATTTAAATTTTCGATCAAATAAAATAATTAAAATTGAAATTTTACATCATTTAAAAATGTAATCACATACAACGAAACCAATAATATGAGTCTAGTAAAAATTCATAACGAATAAAAGATGCTGGTCATAAAAGTCATACATACAATTATTTCATTTGTCATTAAATCTTTTTCGATACAAATAAATGACTTTCAGTAATAGAAAGTCAAGAAAAATCGGCACCACATTTTTAAGAATAAAACGACGTGTAACTTTGCACTAAATGTGAATTAAAAATGACCAGAATACTAGGGTACGAAGTATATTATATTATCAGATCCTGCCAAATAATTTGCAACCATCCAACGTCGTTAAGATTTTTAAATTGATTCCCGATTTAGTATAATATCTAAATTTTTAAGACGTCTCTATCAGATTATCAGATCTTGGGATCCCCAAATCATCAGATCATCAGATCATCAGATCATCAGATCATCAGATCATCAGATCATCAGATCATCAGATCATCAGATCATCAGATCATCAGATCATCAGATCATCAGATCATCATCATCAGATCATCAGATCATCAGATCATCAGATCATCAGATCATCAGATCATCAGATCATCAGATCATCAGATCATCAGATCATCAGATCATCAGATCATCAGATCATCAGATCATCAGATCATCAGATCATCAGATCATCAGATCATCAGATCATCAGATCATCAGATCATCAGATCATCAGATCATCAGATCATCAGATCATCAGATCATCAGATCATCAGATCATCAGATCATCAGATCATCAGATCATCAGATCATCAGATCATCAGATCATCAGATCATCAGTTCATCAGATCATCAGATCATCAGATCATCAGATCATCAGATCATCAGATCATCAGATCATCAGATCATCAGATCATCAGATCATCAGATCATCAGATCATCAGATCATCAGATCATCAGATCATCGGATCATCAGATCATTAGATCATCAGATCATCAGATCATCAGATCATCAGATCATCAGATCATCAGATCATCAGATCATCAGATCATCAGATCATCAGATCATCATATCATCAGATCATCATATCATCAGATCATCAGATCATCAGATCATGAGATCATCAGATCATCAGATCATCAGATCATCAGATCATCAGATTATCAGACCATCAGTTCATCAGATCATCAGAACATCAGATCATCAGATCATTAGATCATCATGCTACAAAATGATCAACAACTCCATTCATTGTGGGTTACCAATGTGAATAAAAAAACTCAGTAATGTTCTGCTCCCCAATATTAAAACAAAACTCAAAAAATATAAAAATGTTAGATGCACTTCATAGCTTAATACATTTAACAGGAAATTTGAACAAATACAATCGAGCAATTAAGTTTGTAAAACTTAAAAATTAAAATTTAATGGATTTGAATATGATTAGATCAAGAACATGTTAATTCAACACTTTCTTCACGAAACAATAAAAAAGGTGTAATCTATCAACTTCCTGTAACATATTTAATATTTCCTCTATTATATCTTTATTTATCGCATTAACATCCATTTATTTCTAAAACAATAAAAAATTATGGTATAACCGAAGTATACGCAAAAAATAAATAAATTAATTGTCTTAATGTATCCCTTAATTTAGGGGGGTGATAATTCTTCCTTATTTTGATTCGTTTTTTTATTTCAAAAATAATTTAATAAGCTTTAATATATTTTCTTGTTTTCTATAAGGGTATATATATCTGTATGTTGAAATTGAGATATCTAGATAGTTAAAGCCACAATAAAGGAAAAATTAAATAAAATTAAGGAAAACTTTTTGGTTTATATTCCAAAATTTTTAGCATTATTTGGTTTTTATGTTTTTCTTGTCTGTAAACTGGATGAGGGAATTTTATTGCGTTGTTATGTTATTAGTTAATTTCAGCTAGTCGTTCAATTGAAACGTGCTGGGCTCATTGGAGCTTAAATTAAAAAATTATTAAAATACACATAAACGTTATTTACCTTATTGATTTTAATTATTATTGTTTTGTGGTGTTAAAGCTTCATAAAACGGTGTAGGTTAGGTTGTCAACAAAATAATAAGCTTATGGAAAACAAGTTTGAGTTGTAGTGAAATATAAAATTGAGATGAAAAGATGGAATTTAAAACTAAGTTAACTGAGAAAATTCTACTATCAACTACAACAGTCTACCTACATCCATTAATTAAAATTCAATACCCACCTGAATAAGTATCTCTTCATATAATTTCTCATTCGAATAATCATTTCATTTTCATTGATGTTATCAACACGCAAACATTAAGGAAAAACATAAATATTCGTCAAGCATATTTGAAACTAATTTACACCTGGAAAATGCATAAAAACCAACTAACCATATTCCTTCAAAACAAAAGCCATCTAATCTTATTCATTCACACATACTTATAAAAAAATAAAAAAATTATTTCTCATATTTAATGTTCATTACTAAATTCAATGTATAAAAATCATGATAAATTATTGTTATGCGTGTTTACATGTCAACGTGACATTAAAAAGAAAATTAAATAATATATGAATGTTTCTACGATCTATGTAAGCTTTCAAGATTAAAAGCATAAAAGCTTGAAGAGAAAAGTTATGATTATATTATATTAAAAACATTATAGAAATAAAAGGAATATAATTCAGTTTACTTTTTTATTTTGTTATGTTAATTCAATTCAATCAAAAAAAAATGTTGACACACTTAACTTTAATCCAAACCATTATTTAAAAATGTTAAATTCACAATTTTTTAAAACAGAAGGAAAAGCTT
Organism: Diogma glabrata; assembly: GCA_963693315.1. Lineage (NCBI taxonomy): Eukaryota > Metazoa > Arthropoda > Insecta > Diptera > Cylindrotomidae > Diogma > Diogma glabrata. Next base: position 142,122,442 of record OY856187.1, read on the forward strand.
GTACTATTGTTTTTAATTGCTTCACATGCGCTGAAAGAACAGCATAATTGAAGTGCGTCTGATTACGATTTATTACAATGATTTAATTAAACTAATGGCGAGTCATCGCCTGTAGCTAACCTTAGATGTGATTGTTGAAATTCAAACTTACTAATAAAATCAACTATTAGAAAATCCGGGTATTCTTCTAGTTGTCAAAATCATGGCATCAGTTTTAAAATTGTTATATGAAACTGATGCATTTGGTTGTAACAACTAATATCCTGTTTTAAATGTTTTTTTTATTTATTGAGTTAATTCTCTTTAATTTATTTAAATTTATTTAAAATTAATTACGTTTTCTAATGTTTAACATTTTTGCAATCTTTTTAGTGTTCTTAAAAATGTACATTGAAAGAAAAAATCAGTCACTATACAACCTCTTCTGTACCAACAAATTCTTTATCACAATAATCTAAAATTCGGGTGATTTCCCTTAAAAAAATATTGCGACGCTGGTGCAAGCTCTGGAAACAGTGTTCTGGATATATAATGAGCTAATATCCATCAAATACTTTAATTAAAAGCTAACCAATGTTGTAGATTTCGCGTAATTCTAATTATAAAAATATTAAAGAGAGCAGTAGTATCCCAACAAACATAAATTCTGTTGTATGAGAAAAAGTAAAAAACAGAGAGTGTGCTTAAGACCGCACGGCAGAAGTGAAAACTTCATTGGCAATCGCAATCAATTGATATCGTATTAGTAGTATTTGGATCGTATTAGTAATAAATGAGAAACAAGTCAGAATGATAAACCTCTAACTACACACCTCCCAACCTCCCAATGTAAACCAAATAATTGTCGAAATAGCACTCATACGGCAATAGCTGGGACAAAAGTGCGCGTGGTTGTCACACCCATAGATCAACAAGTTTAAATTTTGCAAATCTTCCTGCCGAAAGCTAAGCAAATTCATTGGTATTAATGCGCATTGTTACCGTTTGCAAATCACTATCGGCTAAGTGCCACCATTTTTAATTATTTTATTTATCATGATTACCATCCATGTTTAATCATACATAAGCTATGCTTCTTTGTATAGAATTTATGCGATTTCCGTCTCGTAATTATGAGCTTTAAATCGATATAATCGATTTTAAGAAGTATCAAGTTACAAGTATTAAGTCTTCACTTAATTTTAGAAACATGTATTACATACAATTCCAAACCGACAACATATTTAGTGAAGATGATACAATTCCAATACATATAATTTTGATATACAAATGTAATTGCTTCAGCCTTCAGGTTATACTACCTTTCTTACGTTATTTTTAATTTCATAAAAATTATGTTCAATAAAAAAACATTGATCAAAGCAAACTACCGTTTAAAGCGATAGTTAAATAAAAAGTAAATTAAGTGTACATAACAACTTCCCAAATTTTCATGATGATTAATGTATTAATGCATAAAGGACAAACCGACATACTTTCAATTTTATATATGTTCAATATTTATTTAGCATGATGACTCGAATGCAAATTGCAAAAGACAGTAGCAATATAATTTAAAAAAACTGCGTTATAGATCAATTTTTTAGAATTCGTATGAAGAAATTTTTTTATTTTTATGAACTCATAAATAAAAAAAAAATAATTTTAATGGTATTTAATAAAAATTAAAAAAAAAACAATAAAAATATGTACCACTTCTGGAGTTGAACTCAGTACCTACAAGCACATCAGTCGAGCACGATATCCACAACGCAATTTGAAACGTTAAGAGATGATAGATAGATTGTTATTTTTTTTTTATTTTTAGCCTTTCCTTTTTTAGCATGACGGATCAGTTTAAGTTACTACCTACGGAAAAAATCTGTGTGAAAAAGAAATTTTCACTTCTAAAAAAAAAATTTTACCGGAAGTGACAAACCGGAAGTTGGGATGCAGAACTGTTGTGAACCATACTAAATGATGTTATTAAGCTTCCAAAAAAACAGGGGCTCGGCGGACCCTACCAATCTGTTCACTATCGCTAAAAAACTAATCATGTTCCTTGCCTTACACATTTGCAGCTTTTTCCAAAGTGTCATCGAAATTCATTCACTTACAAATGTTGTATGCTCCCAAAAAACATTGAAACAATAAATAGGTGTTCGGGAGGCCCCCCACCACTTATCCCAATATTGTCCAAAAACTAATCAGTTCTTTGTCATTTAAGTCTCCATCTTTTTTCAAAGTGTCATTAAAATTGATTTATGAATGAAGATGAAGTCTGTATGCTCCCAACAAACTTTAAAAATAGAGTGTGAAAAGACAGCAGTTGTATGGTCAAATCAAAGTGTTCCAAAAGATTATAATTATCTTCTCACACTAATTGAAACCTTTTCCATAGGTTTCATCATAATCACTTCATTACTGTAGGCTGTGCATAAAGGCAATGAAAAAACTTTAAAAAATTAAAAAAAAATTTTTTTACCGGAAGAAAAATACCAGAAGTTGGGATGCAGAACTGTTGTGAACCGTATTAAATGCTTATGTACCAAGTTTCATCCAATTCGATTAGTAGGTACAGATGCTATTGAGCTTTCAAAACAACAGGTGTATGGGACACCCCCCACCACTTTTTTCACTATCGCTGAAAAACTAATCAGTTCCTTGCCATACATATTTGCATATTTTTTCAAAGTATCATCAAAATTCGTCTCGAATGAATGCTGTATGCTCCCAAGTATGCTACAATATTTGGAAGATACTAAAAAACACAGCTATTTCATAAATTTAAGTTTTCACTTCTATCGGCAGTCCTAACCACTGCCCTCTTTTTTCTAATAAAATTAAAACAAAGTTCTTTATATGGGTGTTGTTATCACAAGTGACAAAAATAACAGTAATGTTGTTACGAGGCTGTTTACTCAGTTACGGAAAGTTCATGCGTTGAAACATTTGTTTTTTAGGACGGTGAAGGTAGACAAATTATACAAACCACGCCACTCTTCGATTTCATTTTATACATGCCATAGTTCATTTCAAGAGAGAATAAAACTTGACATTATTGATCCGATGATTAATAGTTCGAAAAAATTAAAAAGATTTTTTTAAATCAGGGTTGTTTCAGGTAATCTCTGAATAATTTTTGACAAATTTGTATTATTGTCGGTTTTTTTAAAACAAACTGTAATACATAATGGCTGACTCCTAATTATAATCGTTGTATGTGATCTGTCAGATCCATGCGGAAATACAACGATTTGAAGTTTGTGAGGGGAAAAGCAAGAAGAAAACTGTATATTAGATGTACATTTTTGGTACATGGGCAATTTTATGAATATCCTCAAGACTAAATGTTTGAATTCTGAAATAGGAGTTGATTTTTTTAAATTCTAAGCATATTCAATTATTTTTTCTTGTTTTTGAAAATTATATTCATAGAAAAATGTATAATGTAATTAAACAAAAAAACAAATATTAGAAAAATATTTTTTAGTTAACTAGGTGGAAGTTATGTTCTTAGTGAAGTGAATTGGGAAAATTATTTGTTTTTATTGAAATTTGTGTAGTGGAATTGGAAATAATAAAAAAAAAACTAAAATAAGTAAGAGAAAATAAATGTATTTGTTTGCTTTTGTAAATGGCGGGTTGTCTTTATTACAAAATATATTAAATAGTGTAGTTGATCGTTTAAGAAAAATTAATCGCAAAAAATAAAAAAAGGATATAAAATAAATATTCAATTATAACAAATAATCTTGTTTGTGTGTTTGTATAATCATTTATGTGTTTTTAGTGTTTGTGAATTGCATGACTGGTCATCATCATCATCGTTCAATAATTTGTGTTTTATATATTAAGTAGGGTTGCACCGATAAGCAATATTGCCGACTATCGATTACCGATTAATCGGCTTTTTTTATCGGCCGATACCGATTAATCGGCTGCCGATTATTTAATGGAAATGAGTTGATCAAATCTGCGCAAAGAATTACTATTAATTAGAATGTTGGACTTACCTTCACAAGTCGGGACAGTTCCACCAAAATCGTGACGCTGTGCAACCTTAGTTTAAAATGTTATGCAAATGTCACTTTTATTTTTTAAATTTACAGTTCAGCAATATTTAAATTAATAAAAATTCTGTAACTGTTGAAAGTGCTCTTTTGCATTTTTCTGACAACTATTTTCCATTCGTTGGTAAAACAATCTGCATTCCTCAGCTTATTTTTTATCCAATATCTAGGTCGACTGTGGCACATTTGGTTGATTCATGTAATTTGAATTTTTTAACACAAATCGAGGTTTACGAATCTGAAGGGAACTGTACTTCCTATAACGTATTGAATGCTTTTTAGTCCAAACAAATTGGTCTTGGTGAATGTTCCATTTTTCTAAGCCAAACGAAAGTTTTATTGCTATAATATGAGGCCAAGGTGTTTTTTTTTATGGAAATGGTTATTAACTATTATCAACTACTGTTATGTTGAATGTAACAGTTTCTAGTTTAAATTTACCTAGTTCTGTTGTCAAGAAAATGTTAACGTGTAGTCCCAATGACCGTGAAATTGTATGCAAGTATTTTTGTGTGTTTAAAAAATAAACTGCTAACTTCGGTTGTCATTACTTTAATTTTTTTTCAGTGTATAAAACCCCATACAGTTAAAAAATTAAATAACTCCTTAAAGAGCTTGATATTGTGGTGAACATTTATAAATAGACTTCCATAAAAAAAAAAGCAGTAACTCAATATTTTTAAGTACTAAGTTTTTGACTCTACTCAAAAGTGAATTCAAATTCTGAAAGATCGAAATGTGGCAACTGGAAATGTCAAAACAAAAAAAAACACAGCTGATGATATCTTTGTTTTTTATTAATATCGATAACATAACGCTCAAGTGAAAAAACTTGCATAAAAGCCTTTGTGATCCTATGCTTGCTTTTTGAAAATAAGCAAAAAAAAAGTCATAAATCTTGGCGAACGATATATAATCTGTTATCAATAATAATTGAATATTGTTGTTTGGTCTCAAATGCAGTACATTGAGTGCATTCTAGATAGAACTAAGTCTGTATGTAGAAGAAAATAAGTAAGTAATAAGCTTTCATTAAATTACATCCATTAAAATTAAATACATTAAATAATAAAAAAAAATTCATATCATTTATCCACTAATTATACAAACCAACATTCATTCCAAATACCCTTAATTAAGAGTTATCTAAATGCTATCACGGAACAAACGTTTATTTCTCAACATAACTTTCACAATAAAAAAAAACCTCATAATAAATCACTAAATCACCTCACATAAAGCAAACACAGAGTGAATGGAAACTGGGATTTTACTATACAACAAATCAACCTCGTTTTACTACTCTCATTAAAAACGATTGAAAGAAAAACCACCATCATAAAACATTCGAACATTAAAATAGACATTTCCACATCAACAAATTATAAAAGAAGTTTTCTTTACGAATCTATTTGGTTGAATATGTTTTATACTTAATTCGTTACTAATTTCCTTTTTTTATCCAACATCAAATAGCTTAAATCAACTAAATGAAAATGAGAGATAAAACGATAAACTTGTATGGAAAATATTTTTTTAAATTTTCCCAAAACTTTTTCTGACCTTTTCTCCATTTAACTATTCATCGTTCACTATGGGTATGTATGACTGGAAAAAAAACGGAAAATGTTGAAACGACTTGTTTCACTTTTGTTCTATTTATCGACTTACATAGTTAAAAATTAAGTTAAATATAAATCTTATATAATTTAATCAACTTGACGACATTTTAAATTCTTAATTTTGTTTTCGAAAAAGTGATAATAATATTCGAAAAACGAATTGTCAAAAATTATGTTTTACGCATCAAATAACATAAATTTTGTCAATTTTCATTTTTGAAAATATATTTATGAGAAAATATTGTGAAAATTAAAATTTTTTTTTCTGTTATTTTATATGTCCGGAAGGAATAAATATTTTACTAAATTTGAATTTTCAAAATTTTTAGGGATGATGAACAAGAATTTTTATTTGCTTTATTTTTAATGATACATATGAATTGAGCTTTATGCCTTTCGGTTGAAGGTTATCGAAAATTCGATAGCTCATACGTATAAATATTATGTTTGGTTTTTTTATTGAGTTTAAAAGCTCCTGCTAAAAGTACATAAAATTTAATCAAATTTTATGCTTTAAAAGTAAATTGATTAAACGATGAAATAAATGTATGTATGATGATGATGATGACTTTGAATTTCTATTTTTTTTTTTTGAATTATTTGATAACGTATATATTATATGTTTATTAATATACGAAAGAAAATCAACAAGATTTTGGTGGTTCGGTAATTTAATGAAAAAAATTCAAGAAATCAAAACTTATTTATTTATAAAGCGAAATTTTTAAATTGTATAATTTTAAGTAAGGATCATTAAAATACATAATTTATGATGATGATGGTAATAATTTCTATTTGAATGTCACGAATGGAATGTAAGGAAGGGAGGTAATTTTCGTTTTATATATTTTTATATGAATTATAAAATATGAGTTTGTCAGACAATGACATGTAATAAAATTTTCAAATTTATATTTTTAAAAAGAAAATTTTGTAATCAATCTTTATTTAGTTGGCATAAAGATAATGTGACAATATTTTTTTGGTGAATATGTTTTTAGGATACAAATGTCATAAAAAATTATTGTTTACCAAGGTACTGAGTTCAACTAAATATTTAGACTTTTCAGTTGAGAGTCGAAAACGCAAGGATATTGTGAGGGTATATAAATATCAGTAGGAGAAGAATTACTCAAACCAACCAACGCGGGCAATCACTTTGGAGTTTTATATTTTTCCGTTTTATTTTTAAATTCATGTTGATCGAAAAATAAGACATTGCATTGGAGACTGAACCTATTGCTTAGAATATCAAAAGGAAGAAATCGGGGGGACAACGCGCCTTGAAATTTTACATTCCAACTTTTTTTTTTTTTTTTTTTATAGTTCAGGTTAATCACTTAGGTTATAAACCTCTAATGCTTGAAGCACGTGTTAACGTTGGGAAAGGAAAGTTAGAAGGTTAGGATTTAGGGACTTGGGATAGGATTAGAGCGATAGTGTTGGTGTATTGCGGATTTAAAAGCTTGGGGATTGTACGAAGCAGGGAAAACATTATTTGGTAATCGATTCCACCAGTATACGGAGCGTGAAAGGAAAGAGTTATTATAGCTAGATGTTCTCACACAAGAGACCTCTAAGGTATGCTTATGGGAATGCGAAGATTGTCTTGTGGCTCGTGAAGATCTTCGTAGTGGAGGTATTAGTTTATTAATTTCCTTAGAGTATTTACCGTAGTAGTATCTGTAAAACAGTGTAAGAGCTCCAACCGCTCTTCTATGATGCAGCGAATCCATTCCCGATGTTCATATTGGATCATCAATCAATTTCAAAGCACGCCTGTGGACTCTATCGACAAAATCTAAAGAGGTTTCTGGTGCTGCAGCCCATAAATGGGAGTCGAACTCAAGGATCGGTCGTATATAAGCTTTGTAGATCGTAGTAATTTCCGATGGAGAGAAGAAGCTTTTACACCGACGTAGGAAGCCAAGTCGTTGGGATCCCAATTTCGCCACGGAAAGAATATGATCATGCCATTTCAGTTTGTGATTGATATTAGTACCCAATAGTTTCTCTGAAAACATAACGACAACGACAACGATAACGACATAATGACAACTACCGAAAGTCCTGTGAATCCGAGAATGAACGTCCCCCATTCTAATACAAATTAATCAATATGCACGCATTCGAGAATGTACGGACAAACCAAAAAAAAAATTTTAACAGTAGAGACTCTGACGGCCCTAGCAGCAAAGAAACCAAGACCGTCTCATCCACACCAATACTATACTTTAGAATAATATCAAATTTACAATAATATCAAATAAATGAATCAATCACCCAATGATAATAGAAGATCCCACCTCTTATCACGTTTTTTGCCCTAGCCTATCATTTTACTTAATACGATGGCTTAATATATTTTGTTTTGTTGTACCCCAAATCTGCACGGGCGAGTGTTGAGTGGCAATCATAAAATATTGAAGTGATCCAGTAGATTGTTGACAATAATCTTTATACAAATATTTGATCCAGTAAGCTGTTGCGTCACAACGATTGGACAATTGCTGACAAAAACAGTTATATAAATATTTGATCAAATAAATTGCTGCGTCACAAAGAATGGACGATTGTTGATAATAATTTGAAAAATATATTTTGTTTTGACTATAAAAAAAATTGGCACTTGTAACAACAAAAACTACAATTAAATTTAGAAAAAAAACCACATATTTAAGAAACAAGATGAACATTCCTACAATATCCCAATTCAATTTCACTGAATTCCAACTTTTTTGGCACTTAATATTAGGGTTGCACCGATTAATCGGTAGATAATCGGTAATCGGCCATATCGGTTGTTTTGCCGATTAATCGGTTTCGGCTTTTATGTCCGATTAATCGGCCGATTATCAGCACATTGACAAATTTTTTTTATGTGTTTCTGCATTTTTTTGATTACTTGACAGTTTTAACTTTTGAAAAAGTTAATTCAAAATAAGGCTGTTTTAAAATAAAGTACTATAGTCACGACCATCGACATATGAGTTTTTTTTTAAATTTTACCAATTTTCTTGCCTCTGTAAAATTACTCAAGTAAAATCAAGTTCGAAACAACTACTTTGCTGTATTAAAATTCGATGAGCTTTTATGTGTATGCTATAAAAATTTTAATAAAAAAACCAAAAAATTAAAAAAACCTCACCCCCACTTTAAAAATTCAAATTTTCTTATAATTGGCGAAAAATACACGGAATTTTAGTAATTTGCAATACAAATACCTAATGAAACATATATAAACATATTTTTAATGAAATTAAACTAAAACTAAGATAACAAATAACAATTGCTAATTTACTGACTTCTAAAGTTCTATGTATTTTGAAATTAATGTGGTTTTCGTTTGGTAAGTCGAATAAAAAACAAGTCGATATTTTCTTTTAAATCTGAAGTTTTTTTTTAAATCTGAAATTTTGGCAAGATTTACCCTTCAGAGCAAGTCCCCCTCACCAATAACAATTTAAGCGATACTTTTTATTTTAAAATTGAGATAATGTCATTTTTTCACTTGCACAACCAAATACAAAAAAACAGCTAGTTTCAATTTCAGGAGGTGACCGGTGACCAAATCTTCAGGTCCGGTGACCAAATCTAGATTTTTTTCGATTAAATCTGGCATACCAAACGAAAATCACATAAGGTTCAATTCGAAAATTTTGTCGAATTTGGACAAACAAAGCTTCGAGAATGTGCAAGATTTTGTCGAATAATGGTCTAGATGTTCCAACCTCAGTTAATCCAATGTTTACAGAGCCACAATGTTAAAGGACAAATATTAAATTGGCCTAAATTAAAGGAGTTGTCTCTGGGTTTTGATAAACATATGGGCAACAACTCTAGGTTTGAACAAACAAAAATTAAAAAAAAATATAGCAAACATATAGAAAACACTGAATATCGAGTAGAGAAAAATAATAGAAAATAGATCAAATTGTATGCGATACGTTTAAAAGTAGAGTAAACTAAAGGAATAGTTAATACATTCAATTTGATTTATGGGAAGCAATAAGAATAATTGTAGCTACCATCGGTAACATTTGATTTACCCCTGTTTGTTAGTTGCGAGAACCATGTTTTCGAAAGAGTCCTTCCATTAGTAATGAATTAGAAGGGCTTGTAGGTAGCACAAAATCCTCGAATATTTAATTTACTTTCGATTCAGATCTAATAAAAAATTATTGTGATGTTTTTAAAGTCAAAATATAGCATACCTTTACTAATTGACTAATGACACTTATTGTTGTACAGAAAAAAATAATTGATTGAAGTCAATCAATCAAAACAAAACACCCCACCATATTTGGAACAACCTTCTTGGATGTTGACAAATTATATAAAACGGCTAATATTCAATTCAATATTACATCAATCCGATTTTAATTTAATTTTATCGGTAACGACTCGAATTAGAATTTGTTCTTACTTGAAGCTAATGCCAACTAGTCATCAGTTTAGGGTTGAGTGTCATTAATGAGATGTCTGTTAGTGGGAAGGTTAAGACTAGAGAGGCTTGGCCAGTCGTTACAATGGCGCCCAAACTAAATAGGCCAATTTAGATTAGAATCAACCAAATTTTAATAGTTTAATAATTTTAGTGTTCTCTTATCTGGATTGGTATATGTTGGGATTAGTGTATCGGTTTTAATACTTTGCAATTACTACCAATAACCTTATATATACTAATTTAGATGATCAGTTTGTTTTCGATAATAAAATTTTAATTCTGGTCTTTTTAGACAAACCGCATAGAAATGGCATTAGAAATACTTCACATGAACTTAAGTCTGGACACTAAAACTAATTCTGATACAAACTCTTAAATTTTGAAATTCTTAACTCATGAGATATTGATGCTCACATCAATCACGCTTAATCCATATTCAAAATCGTTTTTTTTTTTTTTTTTTCAAATTAATGTGAAATAGATGTAGCATTAAGCCATATCGCCCGTATATGTGAAACTGTAAATGACATCAGGCTTATTCGAGAGACTTGAGAAACACTGAGGATCTCGTTAAAGATGGTTGGTACGTCCGGTGAAAACCTGTGTTAGCACGTTAGTCTTACAAAGTATATGCCAATATGATTTTAGAATCCCTTTTACAACAATCTGTAACCTCAATCCTTCCCAACCACCTTAACTCAACAGTGTCTAAGATTGGTCAAATTTTAGACTTAGCGAAATCGGATTCAATCTAAATTATGCAACAGATGCTGTCCAGTATAAACACTTTAGTTGAAGCTCAAAAATTTAGATAAATACCGTAGACCAATCAACACCACCGAACAGATTTTGAAAACAATGTTGGCGACAATCAGAATTCTAGAAAAATTAAACACCACAATTAGATGTGAACCGTCACTTCTTGGAACCTAAGATATTCCGTGTGAAACATTTAACCGAAGCTATTAAATACCAAAGGATTACCTTTCAGATGTTGCTTCTTGTTTTCTATTCGATAATACTCTTGATTGTTACTGGACTTTTTGTGTGTGGAATGGTAACCTACAAATTAGATAGAAGAACTCGAAACATTACCTATAGTAGAGCGTGTTTAAATACCTTCAAACAAAAGACAATGCCAAACGTATGCTAAAATAACGGAAACAAAAATATTTCAAATATAATGAAATTAATTTGTATAAAATTGATAATTATACTTCATATTTCTCTACTAGAGAAGACAAGAGAGGTGGTGGTACGGCAGTATATGTAATTGATAGTATTAATTCAAATTTAGCTTTTGATTTACCTTTTAATTTAAATAATTTTCTTATGATTAAACTCTTAAACATTGATTGCAATATCTTAGCCGTATATCGTCCTCCGTACAGTAATATTGATATGGTAAATGAATTTCTTTTGAAATTTGAAGAAATCGTACAAAAAAACAAGAATACTTATATAATTGGGAATTTCAATTTCAATTAACTTAACGAGCACGACAATGTTGTACAAGCATATAACAATGTAGTACTTTCTAACGGATACATTATCCTTAATAAAATTGATTCTGAATATGCTACACGTATAACCAATACTTCAAGAAGCATTCTTGATCATATTATTACTGATATTGTTACTCTAAAGTTTTATTTTTCTATCAATGATAGTGTCATAGGAGATCATCAAATGTTGGTATTTAGTATCGCCAAGGACAACCTGAATATTCCAAAAACCATTTCCAAAACCAAAACAGTTTTGGAATATGATAAAATTGATAAAGAATTATTTTCAAGGATGATAAATGATGCCGAAACATTTGATGATCTAATGAATCTTTGTTCGTCAACTATTCAAAATCATACTAAAACTATAACAAAAAATATCCCTATCATAAAAGCTGATCCATGGATCTCAAATGAAATAAAACTATTGCAAAGAAAAAGAGACAAATTTTACAAATTGAAATGTAAATACAAAACTAACGCTTATCTAAAAGACAAATTCAATACTTTTAAGAAACAGTTAAAAGATTTGGTAAAGCAATCCGAAACAAAATATTTTGAAAATGAATTAAACAATAATGACTTTAGAAAGGTTTGGCAAATTATGAACAAACATGTCTTCAAAAAAACTAGAAATACAAATAATATAGCACTTGCACATGAGAATAAAGTATCTACTGATACAAAAATAAATTGTAATATATTTAATAAATATTTTGTTAATTGTATTAAGTCAATTATTCCAGATAGTGATATAAATATTGATTCCATCTTAAGTCAGCAGGACGATAACACTATTGAAATTGTAAGCCAAACAAACCAAGATGAAATCATAGACATAATCACAAAACTAAATCAAAGATCTGCTGTAGGATACGATGGAATCTCGGTGAGATTTTGTCTATATTTTAAAGATATTTTAGTACCCAAATTGTGCAATTTGATAAACATCGCAATAGCAAAACATGAATTTCCAGACTGCCTCAAAACAGCGTTGCTGATTCCTATCCACAAAGGTTCGACTAAAACAACTGTGGGTAACTATCGGCCAATTTCGCTATTGAGTACTTTCTCCAAAATTTTTGAGAGTGTTCTTTTCCGAAGACTAAACAAGTTTTGTCAAGCAAACAACATAATAAGCAACCATCAATATGGATTTTGTGAAAGATCAAGTACACTATCTGCTGTCTCTGAAATCGTAAGTGATATCAAAATAGGGCTTGACAAAAAGCAAATGGTAGCATGTCTCTTTATTGACCTACAAAAAGCGTTTGACGCAGTCTGCCATATGATCCTAATTAAAAAACTATATGAGATTGGTATTAGAAACAATAGCTTAAAAATGTTTCTTAGCTACTTAAACAATAGAAAACAGGCAGTTAAAATAGATTCAATTGTTGGTGACACTGAAAGAATCACGTATGGAATTCCTCAAGGCTCTTTACTTGGACCACTTCTTTTTAATATTTATATAAATGAAGCACTTTCACTCTGTTTGAGTGGTAAGGTCGTAATGTTCGCAGATGACATGGCCATAGCATATAATGAAAAAACTTGTAGTGACCTTCGACTTAAAATGCAATCAGATCTTAATCTAATATCCAACTGGGTTGACTGTAATCACCTGAAAATAAATGAATGTAAAACTAACTATATGATATTTACAACCAAAAATAAATGTTTGACGGAATTTTCTAATTTTGATCTATATGTTAATAGTAGCAAGATAAAAAGAGTCTATTCCGCCGAATACTTAGGACTTTCCATTGATCCTTATCTCAATTGGAATAATCATATAACCAAATTAAAAAACAAAATTCGCACAACCAATTTCATTCTGTATAAAATGAGAAATATACTACCAATAAAAATTAAATACTTGATATTCCATACGCACGTTCTAAGCCATATTAGGTATCTGCTTCCAATCTGGGGCATTACAGCATGTGCGAGGATCCAGGAAGTTCATGTTTTGCTAAACAAATCGTTAAGAAACGTAAAAAATTTACAGTATAAGTGTGCTACTGGTCTACTGTACAACAAAGATATTCTACCTGTACAAAAACTAGTAGACTTTGAGATATTGTTCCTTATCTTTAAAATCAAACATAATCTCATTAAACAAAATTTTGAATTTCGCAAAGTAAGTTCTCTTCATGATTATCCTACAAGATATGCAGATCAGCATTTTATTATCCCTTATTTTAGAACCGCCGGTGGTCAAAGTTCTATGGTTTATAAAGGCTTATTAATGTATAACAATCTTCCTGATGACTTAAAAGATGAATCCAGAGTCAGTTTATTTAAATCAAATTTAAAATCATATATATTTGAAAATTAATTCTAAGTATGCTTAAAATAAAAAATGTGTACGTTTGCTTAAGTTTAGTTACAAAAATTAAAACGTATGTCTAAATTATATAACCCTAATGTTAAGTAAAATCTAAGTAAATACAAAAGCTAATTTGTCTGTTCTCGATAACTTATTATATTAAACGTTACTATAATTATTTGCACCTAGCACAATGTGCTTTTGCAAATATATAAATCGTTTATAAAATTTTATATTTTTATATTGTTAAATTATGTATTAAACCAATAATAAATAAACAAAAGCTAGAAAAAAAAAAAAATAATCGTTGGCCGAATTTATAGATGACGTTATGAGAATTGCTTTGCAATTTAAAATTCAAATGCCCGATGCAGAAATTTTGTCAACTCTATCTAACAATATGAGACCTTTGTTACGTGACAAATTTGTAAGAAGACAATTTTATTCCATCAACCAATTGGCGTATAAGTGTCGTCGAGTTGAGCAGTTATAGAAAGAATTGGGAAGTACTCTAGAGTTTAACCTAGTTAGTGAAGATCAATACGTTCATAAGTGTCACGAATTAAATTCAGCTAGTAGTAGTTTTAGTACTCAATGAACAATGTATAGAACAAATATGGCAGCTGGGGTTTTTAGGCTTGATTCAGAGATATCAGAAGTCAAGTCCCTTGATCCCGATTTCATCTCACCAGCATAACCCTTGGTTAACAAGAACGTTTTTGCAAGCAACAAAGCTACCAAACAGAAACAATATGCCAGAAACAATATGGGCTCTTAATAATAGAAAGCCAAACACATCATACTTTTAACAAACTCCGAATGCACAACTTTATTCTATATTCCAAGCCTACTAATGTATGTTGGAATTGAAAAAAGTTCTGAGCATAATTTACGACGTTGCAAAGTTCCTCTTCGTAAATTCTGTTCCGTATGTGGCAATAAAAACTGCGAGTATAGTAAACGCTCTAATTGTAACCCAAATAAGTCGGGAATGTGACAACATATATGGTTCAAAGAAACCGCACCAAACACGGATCTCGACCCGTACCGGTAACGAAGAACCGGTAAGCATTTCTAGTTCTTCTAATTCCTTTTCTAACAGATCACACATTGCTTCGGAAGCCAAACAAAACAATGTCACATGTGCTTGGTAATACTTTAGAGAGGAACGAAAAATTAAAAAACAAATTTGTTCTTCAATAATATCAATAATATTCAATAATATCTTCCTTATTCAATAATATCTTCCGTTATCGACGGTATTTCTATAAGTTGTTTGATGAAACCTTTTAAGTAAATGAGTAAGACCTACCACTTAAATCTGACATTCAACGAAGTGACTCTTCCGTTAAGGATCTTTTAGAGTCTCATAACTAGGGATTGCAAATTTTAAGGAAAAAATCAATACCGGGATTTCGAGATTGATTAATCTAAAACCGAAATCCCAGTATTAATACCGGGATTAACAGAAACATAAAAATCTCAACAAAATAATTTTTTCTGTACTTTAACCGTACATTATGCTGCAAGGACGTAGAGCTAAAGATTTTGTAGCGCCTCGATTTGCATTTTGCACCCACATTAAGTCCAAAATAGCTTACGTCCGAGCATCATATACTATTTTTTATTCACCGCAAGCAAAATATTTAAAAAAAATTATTTTTCGGCAAACGGCGGTAAAGTTTAACTTTACTACGGCTAGGGAGTTAGTTAAAGTCTTACTTTTTTACTTATAATGAAAGCGGCTGCAAAAGTAACGCCATTTTTATTTTGTATTACGGCGGAAGTAAAGTAGCATATGTTATTTGTTATTTTGTTATTTTTCAAACAAATTGTATAACAATGACAACAAAAAATAAGAAATTGATTCTGATTGGATTATGAAGTTTTGAATTAGTGTATGTAACTATGACAACAAAACATAACAAATAGTTTAATTGGATAATGAAATTTATAATTTATATAATTTTATATTTATAAAAAATTTGAACGTTTGCCGAAAAAATAGTGTAAATAACCTACGGTCGGCCGTCAAACTATAGACTCAACACAAAAAGTAGCACTTTAGCTCCTAAGTAAATAATGTTCAATTTATTCTAAAGCAAAATTATAAATTTGCATAAAATTTTAAAGAAAAATATGTTGAACAGGTAGCCTTTGACAAAATATTTGTTATTTTTTCAAAATAATTGTATAACTATGACAACAAATAATACTAATAATTTTAATTGGATTATGAAATTTTGAATTTAAAGGTTGCTTTGATAAAAATGTCTAGTTTTTATAGAATTTAAACAAATACAAATGTTTTTTTGCTTTTTTGGATGTAACTATGACAACAAAACATATGCTTAAAAAGTGACACTTTACGGCCGCAAATTACAGTAATAAGGTACCACTTTAATATGTAGGCGAATAAAAAAATATATTCAAATAATAATATAACAAAATAAAATAATTCAGTCTTTGTAAATCAACAATGGAACATGTTATAATTAACAATTATATTGCAATTATATCAACATTAAAAATTTCAATAAAATAATTTTTTCTATATTTTAAAATATATTTAAATAATAATCATAATTCAGTCTTGGAAATTGCAAATTGGAAATAATAATCAAAAAAGATTAAATAATAAAATTGCAAATTGCAATCACAATTCACATTAAAAAATAGAAAATGATGTAAGACTTTGATTTTTTTGGCAGCTTTATTCTTTATGATAACAATTTCCACGAACCGAATCAACTTAAAAATATCCTGTATGATATCCTATATGAAATGATCAAGGATTTTTTAATATGTATAGAAATAAATACAATTAAATGATATTTCGTTATAGGGATCTTAAAGTTTAGAAATAAAACACTATTTTTCCTTTAATATTGAAATACCGTTTTTTTTAAATGCTAATACCGGGTTTTCGAGGTTGGAAAATTCGTTCGAATCCCGGTATTCCGGGATTCAAAATCCCGGAATTGCAATCCCTACTCATAACCATCATCTTTCAAAACAACAAAATGAAAAACTTCCGAAAAAACATTCAGTTGTATCCTTCCTCCGTTCATCAAGGTTGGGGACGTACAAGTTTCTTATATTATCAGATAGACACAGGATTGGCCACTCCTGTTAAGCAGCGCTATTACGTGGTCTCCACAGCGATACACATTCAATTAAAACAAGAATTAGATCAAATACTTCAATTGAGTTGGTTGGAAGAAAGCAAGAGTTCGTGGTGTTCCCGTTACTTTAGTTAAAAAAGTCAGTAGTGAGGTAAGGTTTTGCCTAGATGCTCGTATGGTCAATCATATCACGGTCAAGGATGTCTGCTCGCTACTGTTGATTGATGGTTTTTTAAGTCGGTAGCAGAACACAAATTTCATATCTGGCTTAGACTTTTGCCTTTTGGCAAATACCGCCCGACGACAATTCTAAGCAGAATGCCGTTTTTACAGTCCCAGGTAAGCCCTTTTATTTTAAAGCCGTTGGGTTTGTTTACCTCTCTGCAAGCCATGTGTTGTCTGATGCACAGAAAAATTCCACACGAGTATCACGACAAGATATTTCTCTATTTGGACGATCTTCTGGTTACTGCTCTGACCTTTTATGAGCATATTGTATTGTTGAAGCTTCTGGCATTGCGGTTGTTTAAAACTAGTCTTACAATTAACATAGTGAAAAGCCGATTTGCATTAAATAAATTGAAGTATTTAGGATATGTTATTGGTGAAGGAAGTATTCGTGTTGATCTAGATAAAATAATTGTTATATAGCAGAATTTCAAATTTCAAAAACGGAATAGCATCCACTATGCTTCCGGTAGTAGTCATCTGTGCCTGGTCCACTCACTGAACTTCTTAAATCTTAGACAAATTTTTCAAAAAACGATGGCGCTAAGACGGTGTTTGATACCTTAAAAGGCCTACTTACGTCAGTGCCTGTATTAATACACCCAAAGTATGACATATTTTTTTTTTTCATACAAGTCGATGCTTCTAGCAGAGATTTAGGTGGAGTTCTTTTCTAAAACATCGATGATGCAGAACATCATATAGCATAATATTCAAAGAAACTAAAAAAAACGCAGCGGAAGTACAGTGTTACAGAACTTGTATAATATGCGGCTGTTTTACTATCACCGAATGTACCTGTAGTTTACTATCACCGAATTTACTATAATGCCGTGTCTCAAGCGTTTTGCAAAGAAATAACTGATCAAAATGATAATGACATGCTTGTGGTGGATCTAAATTCACCTGGCTCCCAGACATTTATTACCATATACTATAGTCGACAAAAAACAGAGTTTGACTAACACCGATTCGAATTTCAAAATTGAAGACGACAAATTATTAATATCTCAACGTACGGACCTCGTTACACTGGCACTGACATATCTTATGGAAACTTGTTGTTTGAAAAAGTTTAACTGCTGGTCTTTTAATTAACATCCATATTTCGAGGTCTTCTGTCTACATGGAGATATATAAACTCGGAGAAACTGCGATATTATTACGTTTGGTTTGGTATGGATTGGCTGATGATGAAAGAAAGTTTTTCAATAATTTTCGGTACCTGAAATAATATTCGCGGATAATGGGAGGAAATTCTAATCAATTATGTTTGAAGATTTACGAAAATGTTATGGGATCAAACATACTCAAACACCGTTTCATTTACCTACGAGTAACGCCTCCGAGCGCACTAATCGGACAGTGTTACAAACCAATCGAGCATATATATTGGCGAAAATCATTTCAATTGAGATTTGTATATAAATCAAGTAGCTGCTAATCTTAAGAATGTTATCCATTCATCCACTAATTATTCTTCTCATTGCCTTGTTTATGGACAACATATGGTGGATCAGAGTATTAATTGGATGCTTGGTTGTGGTAGTAAAAAGGAAGTTAGTTTAAACTTAAGATCCACTAGACTGGATAAGCTGCAAGCGAGTACCGTGAGATTTCTGTTAGCCACATAGTTAGGACAAGAGGGGCGTGACCATTCGTTACAAACCATTGATAAAATTCTTTGATCTCCTGATCCAGTTGTGTATATTTCAATAAATAATTTTCCATTTCCAAAACAAATTTGATTACATAATTGGCTACATAATTAAATAATGTTTTTTTTTATTTATAGTCGAACTTTTTTTTTACCGATAAAATAGGTATACTAAATAATTAATTTGTTCTATGTGGACACAATCAAAACGAATGGTAAACAAACAAATTATTTCGAAAACAAATGAAGAAAGTTTGAGAAATTAGACAGTGGTTGGTAATGAATTTTCCTTAATAATTATAATGAAAACTTCACATAACAACCCCCTCATATATTGTTTTGAAATATTAGACAACCAAATTCACTACATTCAACAAACAAACTTTTTTCCCTTATTTATCAATTATAGTAGAATTATATTTATTTAATTGTTAAACTTTTAGTAATAAAAATAAAATGGAAAAGTTTGTACAAATTATTTTATTTACGTCAAATGTAAGTTATATAGCTTTGTATTCGAGTCGATCAAAAGTATTTTTTGTTAAAGCAAATATTGCAAATAAAATAAGATTAACACCCTAGCACATTTAATTAAATTCTCTAAAATAAAAAACAAATTAACATATATGTTAATCAAAACCAAACAAAATTCTTAATTTTTATTTTATTCATTACACTCTCCCTCAATTGAGCTTTTAAAATTTCTTATCTAATTAAAATTAAAACCCCTCTGCATTAATTATTTTATTTTAAATTCTTATAAATGTTGACAAACTAAATCTAATAATAAAATTTGCATAAATTCTTTAAAGTTTAACCATTAAAGAATTTCCTATTGTTAACCAACAACAACAACAAAGAAAAAATTGAGCTATTCTATTATATTTCCGTTTTTGTCAAAGTAAATTTACAACACAAAAAAAAGGAAGAAAAATCTGAAATCCAAATCCATGGATTTAATCAAATAAAAACCCTAAATTTAATTTTTAAATATTTCACCATAAACCAAGAAAAATGAAATTCGAAGGGAAAAACACTAAAAATGGTTTATATAAAAGGAAACTAACGAACCCAACGATATTTCTGTTGTTTTCTATTGTCATCTATATTATCTTGGCATTATAAGTCAAAACTTTTTTTCTAGGACAGCAAAAATTGGATTAAATTATTTTTATTAGCATTATGAGATATTGTATGGATACACATAAGTATAAGATGAAGATGTATGTCTATCATAATAAAAGGTTGAACAAATCTTATTATGGGGTTAGGAATGAATTTGTATCATACCTGCTCATATTGAGGTAATATGTTATAATAATAAAAGAAATTGTCAACAATTTTACCTCTATGGTAAAATTTATTTAGGAACACAACATTGGTTTGACTATTCAAATTAACTGGGTCGAGATATAAATAAATTTGTAAACAAATTTGTCTCTATTTTGTTCCTATAATCAAAACTAAAATAGAATTTTTCCTTCAATACATTCTTACTTCGTCGTTACCTTAAAAACACAACCTAAAATTATACAAGGTTAGAATAAACACCAATTAGTCTAAGTGTTTCGACTATCGATTTTAAAAATACGGATGCATCGTATAGCTTCACCTTATTTATAATTTTACTGATAAAAATTGAATTACAAGATTTGTTGGGGCAACTCAAACAATGCCATTGAACTACAATCTTTAAATGACACTGTCAGCACCATATCATCGTTGAAAACTCCATAGTTAAATTATGAACAATATCTGGCGTTTTTATTACAGTAATTTTTCGAATATTTAAGTATTCATAACTCTTTGTGTGAACACTGTAATTGTGAAACTGCAACTGTAAACATCAAGTCATCAACATCTTAAAATTATTATAAAACAAGATAGTTTATAAAATATAATTCGAAAATAAGCTTAAATAATCAACAAAACATCAAGGGTTTTACTTTTGCTAATTGTATATAATTCCTGAAATTAACATTTGATCCTTCGACCCGGATAGTTTGAATTGAGCTGTATGAAGCAATTGTCCATGAAATGGTTTCTGGCAACTCTGGTGAACTAGTGCTTTTCCGGTTCTATGTAATCAATATATTTTTATCGTTCGTTATTTCTGTTGGGAACAAAATCATGTAAACAAAACGTTTAACGTTGACGTTAAAAATTAACTTCTCTACTTCTTTTCATTTATATAAAATAACTTTCGTCAAATCTATCGATATAAAATCAATTCTAGAAAGTTAATCAGCATGTAAGCAATTATACGGTAAATAAAAACAAGTAAAATATACCAAAGCAAAATAAAATAAATTTAAATTGGTTTTTATAAATTTATGATTAACACCGATATTAATCTAACCTTTTGCACCTAACATCTATAGTATAACATTGGTCCTTCGAGCCGGATAGATAAGCACATAGGGAGGTATTATAACTTCAATTTCACCAAACACACCAAAACCGCAAGTACCCGAGCAGAAATTTGTTGGGGCTCAAGTAAGGCCTTGATCAGGTTTGCCCTAACCCGGATCAGGCATTGGTAGGGCTGCCTGATTGGGCCCTGATCATAAGTGTAACGCTTTTGCCCTATCAGGTCCTGATTGGGATTACCGGATCAGACTCTGATTGGGATAATCGGATCAGGCCCAGATTGGGATATCCTGACCAGACCCTGATATATATTTATATATTATATACATAAATTAATCAAATTAAAATAAAAACATTACAATAGAAAAAATTAAAACATACATACCACCTTAATGACTATTATTATAGTCGTTCAGCTGAGAAGCTACAACTAAAATATACATAAAACGATTTTAACTATATATTTCTAAAATGGATAATACTCTAGTGATTTTTAACCCATTTAAATTTCAGCTAGGGCTCAAATACGAAAAATCTGATCAGGGCCGGATATATTGAAATAAGGTTAACCCTAAAAGGGTATTCTAAATCAGGCCCGGAACAGGCCCACATCAGATTGCCCTAATAGGGATTGCCCTTGTAGGACTGACCAGGCCCTGATCACGCCCTGACTGTATTCAGGTTTTCCCTAACTAATTTCTGCTCGGGTATATACTGAAAAATGTCTATACCTGAACCTGAACCTGGTGTTAAGATATCGCTCGCTTTTTAATTTATTTACAGCTTCTGGTAATCGCAAAAAAAGAAGTTGTTCTCACTACGAAGATCGCGTTGATAAGAGTTATAAAAACAAATCGAATCTGACAGAATAAAATATTTCACGAGAAATTAGTAAGATTCGACGAAAGTCTCGTTTAATCACAAGAGTGACATTTACTATCTACATAAGCTAGCTAAAGCTTCTTTTATCCCGTACACATTTATGTCAACTTGCTATAAATTTCTCTTAACTAAAAGGTTCAGAACCATAATAAATTTCGAACTGTCATCACAAAACATATCAATAATTTCTTCTTTCTTCATTTCTTCTTTTCACACCCCACTCGTTTGGGTCAAAAAAGGTTTTTTTACCCCCTCTACTCCGGTCTCCTCTAAACACATACAAATATAATTATTGGAGACTTCGCTATAGTTTTCGTACAAAATTTACCAAATTTCCTAACTCTGTGAATTTTTACAAATTTTTCTGTCAATCAGTGTCGAACGCTCTGAAAGTCGCACTTTTTTTTACTATAACTCAAAAACTGTGCATCGCAAAATTCTAAAAAAAAATTGCTTTGTTTTCTAAATTAAGTGCTATTTCAAATGACACCCCACTTGACCACATTTTAAATAGCGTTTTACCCCTCCTCATTTCCACCCCCTTAATAAATCTAATTATGAGAATATGACACTTTTTTATATTTTTTATTAAAAACGTACTAATTTTTTTATCATTCCAAATACATTTGAAAATTTTCGATCAGATAGGTTCGGACACGAAAAAAACGTCATTATTCAAAATTAAACAAAAAATGGTGAGGTGTAAAATTCAAAAATAAATTTTTAAGGAATACTGAAATGAAGCCCTTTCATATGATACCTACTTGAATCTATAAAAAAATGTATTTTCTCAAAGGTCTCACATCGTAGCCTTGTAAACAAAACGAAAACCACTTTAGTTTTATTTGTATCCATCATTGCATGTGGACATGTTAGTTTTATACGTACCTCAAATTTCAAGTCCATAGCATGTATAGTTTACGAGATAATCGATATGTGAAAAACACGTTTTACTCTCACCAATACTGTTCCGTATAAAAAACGGAGCTCTAAAAAGGCAAACAAGCATAAACTGACGACGGAAGAGGGTACATGTGGCAGGTGCAGGAACGAGTCTTCTCGTGATTCTGACGAAAGGCCTGTACTGGCATCAAGTGACACTACTGTGTCAGTATAGCTCCCTGGCAGTATAGCTCCCGTACCTTCAGATATTAGCACTGTACCAAATGGAGTTAGTAAGAGTAGAAGGCATTGAGATCCTCTACTACCACTTTAGACTAGCCTGGCGGGCTGGACGACCCACTGAGGCGAAAACTCAGTGATAGTAGGTGGTACCTAGCTGATACTAGGTGGTACCTAAGGATCCTCGCAGAAAGGACTCAGAAGGGAAAGACTCTGGAAAAGAAAGGGAAGGCCCTACCATCGGAGCCAAAAACGTGAAGTAGGTTAGAGATTCCATGAAAGCACAAAGCAGCAAAGAAGTCTAAGATAGGCACGCGCCAGGACGGAGAGACCATCTAAATCCAGAACCAGCTATGCTGGTGTTATCAAGGCGTAAGTAATAAGATAATCGAGACAGGGCTAGTGAATCAACAAGCAATAGGATGTGATCACAGGATCGGAGCTCCTGACGACACTGATTGACGACAGAGCAAAGACAGCGTGATCGAAACACTGGTTTGGTAAAGTCATTGTCCATGGATTCATTGCCCCCTGAAGGGCAACAGCAGAAGGAACGGAGGAAACTGGGGATGTCATCATCTCGAGAGAAGTACCTCAGATACCATCACCATCAAGGAAGGTAGATGCAACATTAACAACACCTAGTAAGGTCATATATTGTTATGGAAGAGGAAGAGGATGCTGTTCCGAAGGAAAGCAGCAGTATCGGAGATATTGAAACCAAAGAAGAGGAGACATTGTTTGGATGTCTACGCGCTAACAAGGGTACCTGGAGAGGAAAGGGAAGACCGCAACCGTCACTATAGCAAACGTGAAGCAGGCCAGAGAGTCCACGAGTCACGACACCGCAGGACAATGCAGCAACAAAGCCCAGGATAGCCTCCCTTCAGAACAGATAGCAACACCAGTTACCATCTCAATCCAAGCACCAGTTATGCTAGTGTTATTAAGGCAAGTAAGGTGGCTATTCTGGATGTGGATTATCTTCAGACGATGCTTAGCGTGATGAAGCTGGGGTCAATTGTGGCAAGGCTAGTGAATCGACTAGCACTAGGATGTGCTGATCACAGGATCAGGCTAAGACGTATTCACTTCAAACATGGTGATGTGACGGTAGAGTGTCACGACGAGCAGATCTTTCAAGGGCTAGTTCCTGTTTTCCCTAAAGTGGATGTCGGCAAACATATAATAGTGACGAAAATAGTGGATGACATTCCTATTCCTCACAAAATTACCGGCTTTCTCCCAAGGAGTGCTGGGTAGACCAAGGAGAAATATCTCGCTCTATCAAATGTGCAAAACACTTGCTTATTCGACTAGCATTGGAGGCTGTCTGAAAGTCGGGATGATGGACAAGGTCAATTCCTGACTGCACTGATTAACGACAGGGCAAAGACAGTCTTATAGGGGTAGGGAATATCCCAAACTACCGATTTGAGAAAGTCATTGTCCATGGACTTGTAAGGTCGGCGGCAGAAGCAACGGGGGAAAGGGGTTTGGTGGCATTTCAGGGGAAGAACCACAGATACTCGCACCTCCCAGGAAGGCAGCCGCAAAGTTTACGATACCCAACCGAAATATGGATGTGGAAGAGGAGAAGGATGCTGCTGCAGAGGATAACAGTAGTATCGAGGACGGGGAGATCGAGAAGGAGGAGAGGTTATTGATGGATGAAGGACAGATACGCCCCTCTCCAACAACATCTAATGGCGGCGGAAGGAAGTTAGCGCGTGGACCAAGTAAATGTTCACCATGCCATATCAGTAATCGTCAGTAATTGTGGTCAGGACATTCACTAAGAAACAAGTAGGACTCACGTTGATACAGGAACCCTGTACCAGAGACTTGGTAGCCATATCAACTACCATCATACTTGGATGGACTCGCTGTCAGTTAGTCGTAGCGTAGGCATACTGTGCAGGAGACGTGGTACTGATACTGCTTACAGAGGTACAGAGGCTGGTGGAATTGTGCAACCAGAAGAATTCCCATCATTGGGTGTGATGCAAATGCTCATAGCTATACATGGGAAAGTACGGATACAAACCAAAGAAAGGAGTTTCTGTTAAAATTTTTAATTAAAGAAAACATCAGCGTGTTTACCGTCGGAAACGAAGATTTATCACAAGAGCAAGACCGGAAGTATTAGATTTAACGGTAGAAAGTTCCAAGGTATGACAGTTCATGAAGAACTGGAAAGTCTCTAATAATCCCTACTTTCGTATCATAGAATGATTTTGTTTAAACTGAATAGTACTGAAGAGAAATCACCCCCGGTTCGGCATCCCAGGAACACAAGGTGGACATCCAAGGAGCACAAGAATTTAAAAGAAGATCTTCAGCTAGTAATAGTTACAGAGTAAACGGGACAGTTAAACACTAACCCACGCTCCTGCAAGTCCTACAAGCTGTAGCGGAGATAAACCTGACAAAACACTATGGTGTTTGAAGCCAGCTATCCAATTACTAAGTTAAAAGAGCAGGAACACGTTTTGGTAGACCAATAAGCTGCCAAAATTAAGAACAGAAGTACGCAGGCTCTTTAGTATATAGAATAAAACAATCCAAAAACTGGGAAGAGTATACCAGGGTGCTTACCAAATACAATAAAGAAATCTGGAGGGCAAAGAGAAGCATCTTAAAACCCATATGTGATAATATCTCCGGAACGCATGTTACACCTAGGCTGCATAAAGCTTTGGCAAAGAACGTTGTCGAGATTCTGTGAGCAGAAGAGAGATTCTCTTCTTTTAGAAACACACTTTCTATGAGGCATAAGTGCGTGTGCCAAACACGTTAGTAAGAAGAAAAGTAAAAAAACCAATTCCATAAGACCGGAGGGTAGTTGTCTTACTGTTTAAGGAGGACCGTATAAAGTGGACTGAATAGTCCCAGTTCTCCTGCAGAAGGGCAAAAGTGGCTATTACCGCACCCTCTGTCTCTCGTCAGGAGCCTTCTGGTACTTAGGCATATTGCAGAACATTGAAAAAATACGAAATTGATATTTATTCCAAAGGTGGGTAAGAAAAATGTAACCCAGACGAAAGCCAAAGACCCATCAGTTTAACATATTTTATGTTAAAAACGATGGAAAAGGTGAAAGACAACAACAATTGCCACATTTGAACCAACACCTTTGTGAGATCGCCTGTGCAAGATATTCAATACGCGTGTAGAATGGGCAGATCAGCGGAAATCTCGCTTATGTTGACGAAAGAATTAGAGGAGGCAGTAGACAACAAAGAAGATGCTGTCTGTGCCTTTTTGGACATTGAAGGAGCTTTTGTTAACACCTCGCATGGAGGAGTTACGAGGGCTCTAAATGGAAAAAAAGGTTAACAGCACCACAATTGACTAAATGTGTGAGATGCTGAGAGTACTAGAGCAACAAAAAAAATTGCTGGTGATTGAAAAATCAGTCTGGGCACCACTAAGGGCTGTCCGCAAGATTGGGTCTTATCACCTCTCATATGGGGTCTGGTGGTGGATGAAATTCTGGTTGTATTGAGTAGCCAGGGCATTAAATGTCTTGGGTACGCGAGTGACTTTGTCATTATTGCTAGAAGTATGTTCGAAAAAACTCTCTGTGATATTGGACATAGGGGACTGAAACTGGTAGACACCTGGTGCACTTCTGTGGGACTAAAACTTAATCTGAGTAAAACAACAGCAATACCGTTCACCAAGAAAAGCAAACTTTGTATGAAACCCATCATCATAATGTGTTCCTTAATTGAATTGAATATAGGAGTAATTCTCGAAAATCGAATGGAACAAAATAGCCCACCTTAACGCTGGGAAGTCAAAGTTGGAAAAGGGGTAACGGCTGGCCTGTATTTAGTTCACACGGACAATGAGAAAATTACCTACTGCGTCAGTAGAGAGGCTGTTAGAATTTGTTCCACTCCACTTGCAGCTAGGTTCGATAGGAAATATGCATGGCAGTTTGGTAAATTAGATCATTTTGCCCGCAGTACAACATATCACCACCGAATTCAATCTAATCTAACCTAATTTAGTTTAAAGAAATAAAAGCTACCTAAATAATCTAAAAATAGTTTATGCTGTTGAAAACATCAATGGAAAAGCTTCCATTTTGAATTTTAATAAAAATTTAGCAACAACCCACATCTTTTAAAATACCACCGAAATGAAAATCAAAAAATATATGAATACCATTAAAAAAAGTTTATCACATAACAATATCTCAGTAAAATATTTGTATCCATGATTTTATCAAAATAAAATATCATTACGCATTTAATCCTTAATTTAGTATGTTACATTAAGCAAAAACGGGTGGAGGGAGGGTTTCCATTTAATAATAATTTGTTCCTCGTGTGTCAATATTAGTTACATATTATCAACATAAACCATTATTGACTATAACTATAAATTAATGGCTGTCAATTTATTGATTCCACCTTAACACGTCAGATTGGTATAATGACTTTTTGGTTATTAAATAAATATTTTGTTCGTTCTTTTCGAAATATAAAACTTTTACATATTACAACACGATTGCAATCTTCAATAATAAAAATGAACAGAAATAAATTTTCTCATCTCTCAAAAGTGATAAAAATTATCATATTAAAGTGTCTGTTTCGTTAACGGACAACAAATGATTCAAGGACCAACAGCATTTAATATTTTTTGTCAAATTAAATATAAAAAAATTATATATAGAAGAAGAACCGACAAAAATATTATGTTTATGTTTATTTCCTGAGTAATATATTTCTCTCCCTGATAACATGAAAAATTATATGAAAAAAACATAAAAAAAAAGTAAAACGAGGAAAATGGAAAATTTAAGGATTTCAACATACAAAAAAATAAAAATATATAAACACCCATTATACTACTTGTAATATTCAAAAATTTAACTATAAGCTTATCTTTAACAATTCAAGCACACTTTACATGAATCTTTTTTGAGCTTTTTTTTTTTGATTTTTATGTCTCTTATTCCACTTCTATCTTTTAATAATACCATGGAAATATTTATTAAAAGAATATATATATATTAAACCAAAGGAGAAGAAACGAAAGAATCTTTGATGATTTTAAGAAGAAAAGTATTTGGTTATGTACTTAATGAGGTTGTTTTTAATATGTACTGACATCAGGTTGTATTAAGGAGGAGTATTTTGTTTAACTTATTTAGATTATATAAAGATGGTATTAGAATGTTTAAAGATATAAAAAGGAATTTTTGTTTCCTTAATGAATTTTATATTGTCTTTTGAAATATTTTTGATCGTTTAATTTCGGTTTTTGTTATGGATTTGTTGAATTGTTTTGAGTTGCTGAAAATGTAATTATAAATATTAAAGTACCTTGTTTTGTAGTATGATATTGGAATGTTGTAGGAAAAAAATTGCGAGTTGATTTACATACCTGAAAAGAAAAATTTAAAATTAGCATTATTTTTTATTAATTTGGTGGACATGTTTAGCACACTAAATAGGAAACATTTATTTTTAGATATTTTTAAAACTTAAAGACACCACATCAACTAGAAATGGATGAAATTAATTTGGAAATTACATAACTATCATTTATTGTTATTAAAATATTAAAATTTTTAATTGCAAGGAGTTGATGCTTTCCGGCAACTTAATTGGTTTAACATACACATACATAGTGGAAATACATAGTAAACCTAGGGGAAACCTTCGGGTTGAGTCTCATATCGCTTTTGGAGATTAAAACAGGTCTTTGGAAATTCTATATCTGATACAGATGTAATTGGAGGTCGTCAAATCTTCAGAGAAGTTGAGTTTTTAAACCACTGTACAGAATTTAGAAAAACAGAAACGGAAAATGCCTGTGGTTCAGTGAGTAGAAAATAGAGGAAAGATATTTCTGATTCCTTTGACTCATCAATGCAAACAGGTATTGCGGAGCTGGTAACTACCTGTGGTCTCTCTGCATCAACATCACGGCTAACGATCACTCCGGTCCCAGTATTGGTCATAAAAGAACTACCTGTGGTGGTGGTTCAAATTAGGTATTGCAATAACGTGATTTTTTTTCTTTACGAATCCCGGGATCCCAGGATCCCAGGATTCGTAAAGCAAAAAATCCCGGGATTGCAATCCCTAGTACAAATTTTATACACCGAGACGGTAGAAAAACTCACTGTGAGGTCCTGAAGCATGAAAGCGGAAAGCTTTCGAGTGATAATATCTTACATGATCCATCAAAATTGAATGCCAACACAGTGAAACACAATGAAAAGGAACAAGGCTTTCAGCGATGTAAATCTGTGGTCTTCCTAAGATGCATCCACCGAAAACCTGGATTCTTGACCATAGAAAATCTGAGATGGCCTGTTTAGATGGCCGAAATGGAGGATGCGGACATATCGTGAAAAAAAATCTGCTAAGGCTAAAACCTCGATTGGCTTACACCTCCTATATATTATTTTCGGTGAACATAGTGCGAAAGCAACATCTAATCGGAGAGCGAAATTTTTCTTCATGTGCGGCTCAGTAGATGTAAAGTTTATTGAATTGAGCCTTACGACATAAATGCTAACCACTGTTATATTGGCTCTGGGCAAGGTTGAGTTTTGACAAATTAGAATGTGTTTTAAATGTAGGCAGCCTATTTTTTGTACGACACATTTGGTCTAGCCCGAACGTTGGAACTGGTGCGCTTGGTCCACAATGCCATACACAAAATCATGTAAACATAACCGGTTCTGACGCCAATTTTTATCATCTGGTTGTTGTGGAAGCACCAATAACAACAGCAGAAGTCAGTCTCCTTTAGAGTTCTTGCCTACTATTATAATTTGGAAATAATAAAAGCTGACGGAATCTGATCATCGCTTTAGCAACGAATACGCTCAGCAAAATAAACCATTTGATTCACCACTGTCTCCATCTTCAGTAGTTTTTCTATGCCACCACAAAAGCGAACATATTAGTCCCTCAATCCCAAGATGGAAATCACGAAACAGGCACTATAATGTTTGGACCAAAATTCAATACAATAAGGCTCTTTATTACAAAACTAACACAATGAATGCAATGTCTTTAGATCACTAATTCTTAGTCTCGGGTACTTGCACCCTTTAGGGCTGCGATATGGAATATCGAGGAGTGCGAAATTCCTTTCACGAATTTACATGAAAGCATAAATAAAAATAATTTAAACAATTTGGTTAATAAAATGTTTTTTTTACTACTTGCATGAGAAATTTCAATTATTTACTCAAAAACCCAAGACAAAAGTTATTTTTCTCAGCTAAGGTTACTAATAATTATTCCCCACACCTAATAATAAGTATTTTAGCACCTTAGTAAATAATGAAAATATAATTTTTGTTCGTTTGTTAACTGAGTTCATCTTTGAATTTTTTTAGTTTCTTCCTAAAATAATAATAATATATTAAAAAATAATAAGCGTTTTGATTTTATTTTAATAATAATAAATAATGAATGAATGCAAAAATTTCTTTGCAACTATAGTTTAGTTTATTTGAAATTTTAATTCGTGTTAAACAGAATTCTGTTGAAATTTAGTTTAGTTGTGAGTTGTAGACTAAAAAAATTCTAAATTTGGCTCAACAATATTGAACAGATTTTCAATTCAATACAATTCATGTCAAAAATAAATAAAAGCTATATTTTTTAATGCAAAGCATATGTGATTTTTATATAGTTTTAAGAAAATTCATTGAAAATAAATTTCTAACTAAGCAGCCCTGAATAATAAATATCCAATACGCAATCCAATGATATGATACACAATGTTTCACCAAATCAAAATTTTTATTTATTCACCATTTGCTTATTAATTGACATTTTATTTTGTGAATAATTAAGAGTTTTAGTGCATTTTTTATATCAAGTAGTAAAAAAAATAGTATATAAACCTCGGTGAAGAAAATTTTCTCCATTTCGGTGCTTAATTCGCTCGAAACTTCGTTTCTCGCGAATTAATATCCACCTCAATGCAGAAAATTTACTTTATCACCTCGGTATATAATGTACTATTTTCTACACCCGTACAATAAAAATACACTTATATGGCCAAAATCCGTTTATAATGATATCCATTTCGATACAGATTTTCATTACGATACAGATTTTTTCTCAATAGAAACCCAGAGTTTTTCAATCAAACATGCTGTGCATTTGACGTTTGTGGAAATTTTCGTATGGGTTTTTTTACTATAGGTTTCTATTGATTAAATATTATATTTATATTTGTGTTGAACACAATAAAAACTCTACAAAATTGCAATTGTTGATATAGTTTTTCGTCCACTTCCTAAGATTTTTGGGGTAAAATATTTTGTACTGCGTTTTCTGTTTTCTCCGATATGTGTGGAGGAGTCGATGATTAATTATTTTATAGTTCTTCGTTATTTATCGGGT